>BSBK01005627.1:40000-430000 GCA_027943335.1 Chamaecyparis obtusa | reverse complement strand
CCTGAACACCTATTCCTTTTGATTTAGCAAGTTAACATAAGCATCAAAGCATAATTTCTAGAATGACCTAAATGTTTCTTGCATACAGACACACCAAACACACAAGAGTTAATTCTTTTGCCCAAATATTTCTCATAGTGACCCTTATGTTCACTTAGCAGGACGAGCATTTTCAATTTTACTTGCAGCAGAAAGAAGTCACTCAAAACAGACAAGGAGAAGAACCAACCTAACCAAAGTTTCCATACAAAAGGAGTCGAGGTACACATGGCCATCCAATAGGAGATGAAGGCTCTTACAGATGGACACCCTTCTTATTTAGATTCATTGGATCATTGGAACTAAACTGGCAAATAGAAAGCAAAGAAAAGATCATGCCCCCGGTCTTCACGTTTCTCTATCAAGAAAGACATATTAGATTCACTTGAGGGGAAATGATAAAACAACCAAACAAGCACTTAAAAAGAAAGCTCAACATGCTTCAAAGGAACACAAATTTAGTTTTAGTTTTAGTTTACATTTGTGTTCAAGAAGATTGAAGTCGAATCGGAAGCGTACAATGTTCAAAGTCTCAACGAGATAGTGACAGCAGGTAGACACAGTGGGAACCATTGGTGACCATCACGGGAGATGAAGTCTCAAGAAGATATTAGAGCACAAACCAAGTATCAGCAGGAAGATGTAGTGAGAACCACTGGTGACTGATACAAGGAAGATTCTCAAAAGAGAGAATAAAGTACGAATGAAACATTATTAGGTAGACGCAGTGAGAACCATTGGTGATTGATGTAAGGAAGAGATCTCAAAAGAGAAGGGTTTGAATCAGAGCTAAGTATCAGTAGGTAGGCATAGTGGGATCCACTAGTGACCGATACACGAGAGATCCTCAAGGAGAGAAATCTCAAAAGAAGCTAGGCATCAGCAAGCAAACGTAGCGAGAACCGCTAGTGACTGATGCATGAAGAAAACTTCTGAAAGTGATAGGACTGTATCGTCTTAAAATGGAAGCACTTCCATGATAAGAGCATTTATCCCTCTAAGTAAGTGGTTTGGGGTCATGTTAAGCACCTTGATCAGGTCTTTGCATGTATTTGGCTTTTTCCCCACTTTCCACTTCTTCCTTGCACTTGATTTCTTCATTCTAGGTGAAATTAGGGTTAGGATCCTGAGGATTCTCCTTAATTTCCCTCTTCCATGGCTCTATTTTCTAGGTAGGATTTAGAAATAGGTCCTCCTAGCTTTCATCATAGTCATTATAGGATTTTATGTCTATCCCTGGTATTCTGTCCTTGTCTGATATCATTTCTAGGTTTTTGGACATTCCCGAGACCTCCTGACCTAGCTCTGACTGAATCTGGGCCTAGGATCAAATTCAAGGTTGATCCTAACTAGGTCAAGATTGAGCTCAAACTTGACTAGGTCAAGATCAAGGTCAAACCTGACTAGGTCAGGTCCAACCTTAATTTTTCCCCCCTCATTCAAATTTCCAGATCCTAGATTTCCAGGCATCGGGCTTTCAGGATATTTATTTTCCCACCTTCGGGTTGGCCATTTCATGTTTCAGGATGGAAAATCCTTTAATTGCATTTAATCTAGGTATATTTTCTAAAGTTTAGGACCTAATTGGGATTTAATTCTCCAAGGTGGCCCCTCTAGAAGATTGTGCCCTAGTTCACTATAAAGGAGGCCTTCCTCTCTCATTTTCACATCCATTATTCACATCTCATCCACAATCAAGAAATTGCAAGCCCTCAAGCATTCAAGAAAGTCTTCAAGCCTTCAAGTGTTCAAGCATTCATCCATTAAGGAGATCCATTGTTAGCTATTGAAGGATTCAATCTCTTTGGAGACCCCTTTGATGATCCATCCTTCCACATTCATTCAAGCCTTCTCATATGCAAAGATGAAGTCAAGATTGGTGTTGAAGATCAAATGCCATTGATTGGAGACATCCTACATTCATCCTACATCCATTGAAGCATTCCTACTTGTGGATTTGAGGATTTGAATCCTCTACAAGGACTTCAACATAAGCGAGGTGATTTGTTTCAATTACTTTGTTTATGCACACTATATTTCAATTCAATTTCAAGGTTAATTCCTAAATTGGGGTTTGACCAAGGAAAACCCCCCATACAACAAAAGCCCCCATTTTCTTGTAGGTATAGGTGTGGAATTTCAAATCTAAGAGCAAATTTGGATAACTTTTTTAGCAAACCTCTGAGATCTGCAAATAGAATTCGAATCAGACTTCAAATAAAAAATGTAGTATTTGACCTTTTATGAGGGTCAAACCTGACCTGAGCTCATCTTGGAGAAAGATTTTTAGGTTTTCTTTGTCTCAACATTTCCAGTCCGGAACAGGCTTCATAATTTCCTAAAAGTACACATAGACATCAGAATTTGACATTTTCTAGATCTGCCCTAATTTAAGGTTAGTATTTGTATTTCAATTATTTCATATTCCAAACATAATTTCCTTCACAGAGAAAGATTGGATTTACTCTCTCTCTCTCTCTCTCTCTTCCATATTCTCCATAAATTGATTCAATTTTTTATTAACCTCTTGGTTGATCAAATTGGATCTCTTCTTTGGGAATTTGGGTTTGGGAATAGATCTCATATTTCCCCCCTTCTCTTTCCATTTGAATAGAGTTGAATCCATTTTAACCCTATTCATTTTGGTGAACCCAACTAGCTTACTCTCTTTCTTTTTTGGTGCTAGATTCCTCTCTATTCTTATTGTGGAATTGCATGCCTTATTGTGCTTTCCTTTTATCTTGTTAGTATTAGCTTTTTCCTTTGTGTTAGATCTTGCATGCTAATTATATTTCATATTCATGATTTATGTGTCTTTAGTTTAGTTCATTTGCATTACATTGGTTTATGAGCTTTACTACCACTAGTCCTACTTATAATATTCTGATTAGAAGAAGTCATAGACTCATGAGTGCCTTTGATCTTGACTCTTCCTCTCCTTTCCTTAGGATCCTAGATGATAACTTGATTCTTCATGATTCCAATCCTACTATGGAGAAAAACTCTTCTCACTCATCTCATGATGAGGATGAAGCTTTAAGAGTTCCTCCTGAGAAAGTCCAAAAACTTTCCACTGAACTTGATAAAATGGGTAACTGGCTTCTTCAAGAGAACCATAATCAAGATTCCATTCAATTTATAGAGGCTCTTAAGAAAGTTCTCCATGATAGTGATCAAGGTGTTAACCTCTTGTGTGGTATTACTCACCTTGTGTATTCAAATGTTAAACCTTTAGTTCAAGAAGCTCAAGATTTAGGGTTGATTCCTCCTATCACTAGTGTTGAACCTCCTTCTAATTCTTTACCTAGTATTCCTATCTATACTCCTCCTTTGGTGACTGTGAGGGTTCCCTCTATTCCTATGAGTGTTCCACCTGTGTCCCTTCCTACATCACAACCTTCATATCATAATGTTCCTTTTACTTATTCCAATCTGCTTCCAACTGTAGCTCCTAGTGTTCCTCCAGTTGTGTCTTCTATTTCTGCAGCTTCTTACACTTTACCTAGTGTGTCTACTATTGCTACTCCTCCTATTTCCTCTAATGGTTCAACAATCATCAGTTTGGCTCAGACTATGTCATCCTTACAACAACAGCTTGCTTCTTTAACTCAAAACAATTTTAGTATTCCTACATGTGACATGGGAAGTCCCTTGTCCTGAGACATCATTCATACTCCTATTCCTTAGAAAGGTGAGATGCCTCATCTTGAGAATTATAATGGAAAAGGAGATCATGTTCATCATGTTAAAACATTCCAAATCCTTTGTAGTGATTATGCTCATGACCATAGGATTTTAGCCAAAATGTTTGCTAGAACCTTCCATGACAAAGCCTTACAATGGTATTGTTCTTTGCCTCCTTATTCTATTGATTCCTTTCCTCAACTTTCTAATTCCTTTATTCAATAATTTCAAAATAATATTGGCTCGCAAGTGTCTTTGACTGATTTGATGCATTGTAAACAAAGTGCTAAAGAAAAATTGACTAAATTTATTGGTAAATTTAAGCATTTGTATGCTCAGATTTCCTATCATGTTCCTAATATTGATATTCAATGTATGTTTATTTCAAATTTGCAAAAGGATATTAGAGATAAGATTCTGCTTACTGAATTTACCTCTTTTCAACAACTTTGTGTAGCGCTTCATCATTATCAATTACAAGTGAGTCAATTTGAGAGAAAAAATCCAATGGCTCCTATTCCAATTGATAAGAGTGATGCTGCTCCTAATCCAAACAAATTTAAAAAATTCAACAACTATGTCAAGATAAACAAACAAGAGAATGCAGTTGCTGATCAAGTTGTTGTTGCATCTCACAATGCCACTTCTGCATCCACTGCTTTTCAATTAAATCATGTGTTTACTCCTCTTTTTGAATCTTTACATGCTATTATGAAAAGGTTGTTAGCTGCTAATATGATTACTTTGCCTCTTATTCAACCTCTTTTACCTACTATGATTGCATCTAAATCTTTTGATCAAAATGCTTTTTGTCAATATCATCATCAGAATGGTCATGATACTGAGAAATTTTATTCTTTAAAACATAAGGTTCAAGATCTAATTGATTCTAAGGCTTTATCTGTTGATAATCTAGATAGTAGTGGGAATAAATCTATCTCTCCTCCTAATCAAAACTTTCAAATCTATACAAACCCTTTACCTACGCATGATACTAATACTATTGCTCAACCATATGCTATGGAAATTGTGTATGATTCAAAGATGGATGAACTCAATCATGTTGTTAATCAAGTGGAGCATGTTGATCAATCTGTATCTCCACCTCAACCTCAACTTCAACCTCAACCTCAGATTCAACCTCAAGTCCAATCTCAACTTCGACCAAAACCTAAACTTAAAATGAAAACTCAACCTAAACCTCAACAAGAATTTAAGAATAAGAGACCTTGGGTACTCTTGATTACCTTTGATGAATCTAGGACTATTAAAGCTCCTAATGGTCCCCTTTACATTGCTGCTAGGATTGCTCAGAAACCTACTTGTGGTTGTCTTGTTGATCCTACATCCTTAGTCAATATTATCACCAAAGAAAATATTTTTATGAAAAGCTTACAATGTGAATATTATGATACATCGGATGTGTGGATTCAAACTTGCAATGGTTTTATTTATCCATCCTTTGGTTCTATTACTTTACCGGTTGAACTTTGTGGAAAAATTGTGAACACTACCTTTATTGTTGTTCCTACTTCTGATCAATTTTAAGTTAAGCTAGGTTTTCCTTGGTTAATTTCCATGCATTCTATTGCTTCACCTATCCATAAGTGTCTTAAGTTCATTCATGATGAAGAAGTGAAGATGATTAATCATAGTCTATATCAACCTTCCAGGCCTAGAGATTGTGCTGCTCTGGATTTCTTTTGGCCTTCATTACCTAATTCATGTCCTCAACATGATAATATTTTTCAATCATATCAAGCTTATAAACTTCATAAAATTATAGAATTAAGTTCACCTCCTAGGGATCTTAATCGTGGTCTTTTACCTACACCTTCTATACCTCCTTTAACTATGACTTCTAGCTCTGTTAATCAAGTTCCTTCTACCGAACCTATCAAAGATCCTGTGATTGTTTCTCCTATGGTTAATAATCCTATTGATCTTCCTAAAGAACCTGTGAAGGATCCTATGATTGTTCTTCCTAGTTCTCAACCTATTTCAAGTAAATTAAAATGTAATCAATCTGCTAATGAATGTCGTAAAAAGTGTCGTGCTCATGCTAAAGCTCAAAGATCTTTACCTTCTATGGATAAACCTATGCATAATATGGTAGAATAGATTGTTACTAATAATAATGCTCACATGGATGATTATGATGATTCTATTCATATCGTAGATCCTATTTTGATTAATTTGGATGAAGAAGATATTGTTGATGATACTAATGATGTTAATGATGAATATGAAACTATTGACATTGACATTGATTTACCTAATATGCTTTCATCACAATTGACTCTTACACCTAGTGTCAAACATTGTGATTCTCAAGAGGAACCTTGTCTGGACTTGGCTATCATTCCTACTGTGTTGGATATAGTCCCTCTTGCGAGTTACCCACCTTCCCTAAATGATATACAATTGATCTTCCTATGGTTAATAATCCTATTGATCTTCCTAAAGAACCTGTGAAGGATCCTATGATTGTTCTTCCTAGTTCTCAACCTATTTCAAGTAAATTAAAATGTAATCAATCTGCTAATGAATGTCGTAAAAAGTGTCGTGCTCATGCTAAAGCTCAAAGATCTTTACCTTCTATGGATAAACCTATGCATAATATGGTAGAATAGATTGTTACTAATAATAATGCTCACATGGATGATTATGATGATTCTATTCATATTGTAGATCCTATTTTGATTAATTTGGATGAAGAAGATACTCTTGATGATACTAATGATGTTAATGATGAATATGAAACTATTGACATTGACATTGATTTATCTAATATGCTTTCATCACAATTGACTCTTACACCTAGTGTCAAACATTGTGATTCTCAAGAGGAACCTTGTCTGGACTTGGCTATCATTCCTACTGTGTTGGATATAGTCCCTCTTGCGAGTTACCCACCTTCCCTAAATGTGATGCCCAAAAGTTGGGACAAAACACAACCAACAAAAATTTTTAAAAGGTGATAATTTGCAACACACAAGATGTGGGTTAGGAATGTCGATGACGAGGTTTCAAAGAATCGGGTGACTATCCTCAACAATGTTGTCTATAAAGGATGCTAGAGGAATATTAATTATGGTTAAGTACATCCATCTTCATGACGATCGAAATTATCATTCGTCAACTAAAGATCTCAAAGGTTGACTAAGAGGACATGGTTGATTAATGTTTATGTCATTCCATTAATAGGTCAATCAACTTTCAAAATAATTAAGTTAAGTCCAATTTGATAAAGGAGTTTAAACTGTCTGTTTTCGAAATTATAGGATATACATGAATTCACTTATTAAATGAATTAATAAATTGGAAAATATAAACTATAGATCTGAATCAATAATTATATTTAATTATTATATATTACTTAATTAATAATTATTATAATATATTAACTAATAATTAATACATGCTTAAAATAACAATATAGAACAAAATGGAATCACCAATTACTATAAAATTACCTTGCATAACATATTATCTTTCTACACTAATATTAAAATCCAAAAGCAAAAATAACAAAATAACATAAAATAATACATAACTTTATTACTCACTAAACTAACTTAATAACTATCTAAACATCTAAATTAACTACTAACTATACTAACTATCCTACCTAATCATCCTACTAAACAATCTATCAAATCAATCTTTTAAACTTCTAAATATCCTACATTCTACAACTACCCTATCCTCCATATTAACTACCATCTCTTTATCCCAAACTCTCCTCACCCACGTGCCATGAGGAATTTAAATCCCAAAAAGGCTAAGGGGGGCGCAAAACAAGGAAGATGAGATGTTTAGATAGTTATTAAGTTAGTTTAGTGAGTAATAAAGTTATGTATTATTTTATGTTATTTTGTTATTTTTGCTTTTGGATTTTAATATTAGTGTAGAAAGATAATATGTTATGCAAGGTAATTTTATAGTAATTGGTGATTCCATTTTGTTCTATATTGTTATTTTAAGCATGTATTAATTATTAGTTAATATATTATAATAATTATTAATTAAGTAATATATAATAATTAAATATAATTATTGATTCAGATCTATAGTTTATATTTTCCAATTTATTAATTCATTTAATAAGTGAATTCATGTATATCCTATAATTTCGGAAACAGACAGTTTAAACTCCTTTATCAAATTGGACTTAACTTAATTATTTTGAAAGTTGATTGACCTATTAATGGAATGACGTAAACATTAATCAACCATGTCCTCTTAGTCAACCTTTGAGATCTTTAGTTGACGAATGATAATTTTGATCATCATGAAGATGGATGTACTTAACCATAATTAATATTCCTCTAGCATCCTTTATAGACAACATTGTTGAGGATAGTCACCCGATTCTTTGAAACCTCGTCATCGACATTCCTAACCCACATCTTGTGTGTTGCAAATTATCACCTTTTAAAAATTTTTGTTGGTTGTGTTTTGTCCCAACTTTTGGGCATCACACCTATGATTGTTCTTCCTAGTTCTCAACCTATTTCAAGTAAATTAAAATGTAATCAATCTGCTAATGAATGTCATAAAAAGTGTCGTGCTCATGCTAAAGCTCAAAGATCTTTACCTTCTATGGATAAACCTATGCATAATATGGTAGAATAGATTGTTACTAATAATAATGCTCACATGGATGATTATGATGATTCTATTCATATTGTAGATCCTATTTTGATTAATTTGGATGAAGAAGATACTCTTGATGATACTAATGATGTTAATGATGAATATGAAACTATTGACATTGACATTGATTTACCTAATATGCTTTCATCACAATTGACTCTTACACCTAGTGTCAAACATTGTGATTCTCAAGAGGAACCTTGTCTGGACTTGGCTATCATTCCTACTGTGTTGGATATAGTCCCTCTTGCGAGTTACCCACCTTCCCTAAATGATATACAATGAGATGGGGAAAGTAGGTGGCACACTTGATCACTTTGTCCTTCGTGGTAGCTTTGTTGTGTGTTTTCCTGCTGTACTATGCTTCTCCCATACTATGTTTGCTAAATGTTGTTAGATTCTTTTATATGATCCTTGTTACTCAATTGGTACAAGGTGATAAAGGAATCAAAATTATTGCTCAAATTCTTCTATATGTATCTCTATTCTTCTATGTGTTGTTCAATGTTATGTCGTAACTATGCTATTGTTCGTAAATGTTTCCTTGTGTAATTTGCTTTGATTTGAGATATGGTAGCACTAATTCTTTTTGGTCTCCATGTCATGGTCCAAAAAGATTCTCCTTTGTATATCTTATATGATCTTTCCTCCTTTGTGATCGTAGTTCTGCTTTCTTTGGGGAATGATGTCAATTCATTTGCAATAATATCGTATATATATTATCTTATGATCATACTGACCCCACGGTAGGTAGATCCCTTCTGTGTTCTCTATGGGCCCGTTTGGACCACGGCATACCAAATGCCAGATATAGTCAATTCTGGAAGATTCTAAAATTCTGGAAGATACAAATTCTAAAAATGATATCCACAAAATGGAATGACCTGTTTGGTAAATTGAGATGATTTTTCTCAGGACTCGGAGACGGCTGTGACATGTGCTACCTCTCATACAATCAAAGCTTGCCAACTAGTGAATCTCATGCTAAATGGGATGACCTGTTTGATCTTACAGTCAGACCAGAAATGATTTAGCCACTTTTTGATCTACAAATCATTACAATCAGACCAGAAATAGCATCGTATGTATGATCAATGATCATGTAAGAAGAACGCCCCCTACCTATACAAAGATTAACGTCCTCAGCATACACATTTCAAAAGTGCAGCAAAAATAATAATCGAGGGCTAACATGCATGTATCGACGAGGCATCTGAAGATGCCGATCTGGAAAAAATCAATCCATTTTGATATGATCGTTTGCTTGAAACTGCATAAGAAGAAAAAAGTTTTTGTGCAACCCTTCGCCACATCCTTGCGGGATTGGAACCACTGAATTCTCAAAACCCTCCTCTTCAATGAAGAATACAGACGAGACCGTGTAACCTAAGATTCACAAATTGTGGACGTCAAACATTATTAACGTAGGTGAACCCGATAGACATAATAAAATTGGCATACGAAATGGGAATATGAGCCTCTAATTCCAATTCCACCTTTTCAAGTGGAAGATGATATGCCCATTTTTTTGGTAAAATTGGAATATTGAAATTCCAATTCCATCCTTCGATGTTGACCACAAACAATGGATACCATCTTCGGCATACGAAATTCTAGTATATCAGCCGATATGCTGTGGTCCAAATGGGCCCTATATGTTTATGTGATATTTCCCTTGATTTGTCTTCATCCAGGGGCATCTCGATGTGGAAATGTAATCAGTGGAGTTGTTTATGTTTCCATTAAAGCCATTGCTCCTAATAAAGTGTCAGCAATAACTTTAATGTGGGGGCATACGCTCTGCTCACCTATTGCATACACACACTTTTCAATACACACATGTTTTTCAAGATACTTTTTCCTTTTTTGGATTAGTAATTAATCCTTAAAGCATGGATTTATATTTTAGGATCTCTTGATCCCTCCAGTTTCAAATACATATATTTTGATCCCTTAAGGTCAGAAGTGTCCTTAAGACTGGATCTCTTTTGTTTTTTTGGTTTTATTCTTATGGAATAGAATATTCCTAAGGATGAATCCTTGATGGGTTGACTAGTGAGTAGCCACATTCACTAGGCGGTTCAATTCCATCTTTTCGGTTGCGTCATTTTTCTGTGTGGTTCACAACGGGACATAAGTTCTCATTAGGCGAGGTAATCACACCTTCTTTCTCTCTTTAGAGATGTCTCTCTTATTGTGATGTAGGAGTCGATGAAGACTTGAGTCCCTGGAGGCTTAAGGTTTCTCTTTGTCCCTTGGATTACAATAAGATTATCTTTTCATTCTGATCTCCTTTACCAAGAGTTTGCATTGAGTCCATACTCTTGCTAAAGTGGGGGCTTAATGTATCATCTTAAAATGGAAGCACTTCCATGATAAGAGCATTTAGCCATCTGAGTAAGTGGTTTGGGGTCATGTTAAGCACCTTGATTGGGTCTTTGCATGTATTTGGCTTTTTCCCCACTTTCCACTTCTTCCCTGCACTTGATTTCTTCATTCTAGGTGAAATTAGGGTTAGGATCCCAAGGATTCTCCTTAATTTCCCTCTTCCATGGCTCTATTTTATAGGTAGGATTTAGAAATAGGTCCTCCTAGCTTTCATCACAGTCATCATAGGATTTTATGTCTATCCCTAGCATTATGTCCCTTTCTGATATCATTTCTAGGTTTCTGGACATCCTGACCTGGCTCTGACTGAATTTGGGCCTAGGGTCAAATTCGTGGTTGATCCTGACTAGGTTAGGATCAAACTCAAACCTGACTAGGTCAATATCAAGGTTTAACCTGACTAGGTTAGGTCTAAGCTTGATTTTTCCCCCCTCATTCAAATTTCCAGATCCTGGATTTTCGGGCATCAGGCTTTCGGGATATTTATTTTCTCGCCTCCAAGTTGGCCATTTCGGGTTTCAGGATGGTAAATCCTTTAATTTTATTTAATCTAGGTATATTTTCTAAAAGTTAGGACCTAATTGGGATTTAATTCTCCAAGGTGGCCCCTCTAGAGGATTGTTCCCTAGTTCACTATAAAAGGAGGCCTTCCTCTCTCATTTTCACATCCATTATTCACATCTTATCCATAATCAAGCAATTGCAAGCCCTCAAGAATTCAAGAAAGTCTTCAAGCATTCAAGTGTTCAAGTATTCATCCATCAAGGAGATCCATTATTAGCTATTGAAGGATTCAATCTCTTTGGAGCCCCCTTTGATGATCCATCCTTCCACATTCATTCAAGCCTTCTCATATGCAAAGATGAAGTCAAGATTGGTGTTGAAGATCAAATGCCATTGATTAGAGACATCCTACATTCATCCTACATCTATTGAAGCATTCCTACTTGTGGATTTGAGGATTTGAATCCTCTACAAGGACTTTAGCATAAGCGAGGTGATTTGTTTCAATTACTTTGTTTATGCACACTATATTTCAATTCAATTTCAAGGTTAATTCCTAAATTGGGGTTTGACCAAGGCAAACCCCCCATACAACAAAAGCCCCCATTTTCTTATAGGTATAGGTGCAGAATTTTGGATCTGAGAGTGAATTTGGATACCCTTTTCGGAAAACCTCTGAGATCTGTGAACATAATTCAAATCGGACTTCAAATAAAGAATGTAGTATTTGACCTTTTATGAGGGTCAAACCCGACCTAAGCTCATCTTGGAGAAAGATTTCTAGGTTTTCTCTGTCTCAACATTTCTAGTTTGGAATAGACTTTAGAATTGCTCGAAAGTACACACAGATATTAGAATTTAACATTTTCCAGATCTGCCTAATTTGAGGTTAGTATTTGTATTTCAATTATTTCATATTCCAAACATAATTTCCTTCATAAGGAAATATTGGATTTACTCTCTCTCTCTCTCTCTCTCTCTTCCATATTCTCCATAAATTGATTCAATTGTGTATTAACCTCTTGGTTGATCAAATTGGATCTCTTCTTTGGGAATTTGGGTTTGGGAATAGATCTCATAATTCCCCCCTTCTCTTTCCATTTGAATAGAGTTGAATCCATTTTAACCCTATTCTAGGACAATGCAATCTAGACCAGGAAAGTGCCCCCAAGTGTGACCAGTTCCAATCCATGAAAATTCAAGGAAAATCTCGAAGACAACTGAGAGCAAGTGCATGAGGTAGCAAACTAAAGCAAGGAATAGACCAAAGTGGGAAAGAAATGAAAGCATAAAGTGGGAAAGGAGACTAAAGCAAGAAACTAAGAGCCAAGCGATGCTGAGATGAGATGTAACTTCATGAAACAAGAGGCACCTATTTACCAGGTTTTCACCATCTTGGCAGAGATTCTATTTTTTGTACCATGATGCCTGTTTACCAGGTTTTCATCAATGGCACATTTTTCTTCTTTTTTAATTTTTTGTTCTTTTCTCTTTTTTTGTATTTTTGAATATTTCATTTTTTTTGTATTTTTCAAATTTTCTATTTTTTTAAATTATTATCAAGGTGCCTGTTTACCAGGTTTTCACTAAGATGATCATTTTTTTTAGGACATTTTGCAATTTTTAGGATTTTTGCCAATATATCATTTTTTTTGGATTTTTTTCAGGACCAATAAGTATGTACATGAGCACATAGAGAATGCCTCAGCTGTAGAATTTCTTCAAGTGAAGAGCGTTGATAGGCTCTTTGAGCTATTCTCCTTTAGTGGTGGAGAGTCAATAAGTGCTAGACCCAAATGCGACAGTAATAACATACAGACCAAGCCAGTTTGGTTCAAATTTTCCTTTCTAGACTCGCTGCTGCTGATTTTTGGGGTTCTCTCTCAGGACAAGATCACCCACTTGGAATTCTCTTTGTCTGACTTTCTTATTGTAGGCTTTGAACATCCTCTTTTGGTATGCTCAAAGATGATCAAATGCTAACTTCCAATGTTCATCCAATAACTCAAGCTCTTGAAGCTGGGATATTATGTTCTCTTCATCAGTGATGAGGCCCCTCAGGGAGATTCACAATGTAGGAATCTTGACCTCAATAGGTAATACTATGTCTGCTCCATAAACCAAGGCAAATGGCATAGCCCTTGTTGGCATTTGGATACTTTTTCTATAGGCCCACAATGCCAAATTAATCTGGAGGTGCCAATCTCTACCAGATTTATGAACTGTTCGACGCAAGATTTTGAGAATTGTCTTATTAGAAGCTTCTACTTTTCCATTACCCTGAGGATAATAGATAGATGACCAATGCTAAATGATTCTAAATTTGGTGCATAAGTCTGTCAGGTCCTTGTTTTTGAATTGTTCCCCATTGTCAGTGATAATGGATGAGGGTACACCATATCTAAAAATGATATAGTTTAGTATAAACATTGCCACAGACTTGACATCAGCTATAGCTAGAGGCACCACCGCAATCCACTTAGTAAAATAATCAGTAGCTATGATGATAAACTTATGTCCTCTTGAAGAAGAATGATGTATCTGACCTACCAAGTCAAAGGCCCATTGCTGAAATGGCCAGAAAATGATGAAAGGAATAAGTTCTTTAGTAGGAGCATGGATCAGATTTCTATGAAATTGGCATTGTTTACAAGTCTTGGCATATTGAATAGCTTCTTTTTCCATTTCCATCCAGTAGTAACCAAATTTTTAGAGCTAACATCAGACCACTCGAATGAGATCCACAAATACCTTCGTGTACCTCAGCTAGCACACGTTTGGACTCATTAGGTTCTAGACACCTAAGGAGGGTACTGTCTAGACCCCATCTATACAAGTTGTTTGCTATGATGACATACTGTGAAGCAGTATGAATTAGGTGACACTTTTCATTTTGGGTATAGGTGTCTGGAATGATCTGGTCACGAAGGTAGGAATAAATATGGTGGTAGCAGGATGAATCATGTCCAATGACTGAATAGATCATCCTAGATTCAGGAATATCATAGGTAGGGTAGTGTAATGCCTCCACCAGAAATTCATGTGTGAAATCATTTTCTCACATTTGTAACATTGAAGCAAGAGTGGCCATAGCATTAGCTGCTTTATTGTTTGCCCTTGGAATCTGCTGGAAAGAAATGTGTGCAAAATATTGTTTGAGATCATCCACCATTATTTTGTAAGGTACTAGCTTGTCATATTTTGTTTGGTAGACATCATTGACTTGGTTGATGATTAACTGAGAGTCTCCAAAGACCTTGAGCTCATCCACACACCATTCAATGGCTATCTTCATACTGTTAATGAGAGCTTCATATTCAACAATGCTGTTTGTGTAGGGGAACAACATTTTGTAAGCTTTTGGCAATGAGTATCTTTGAGGTGTTATAAATAGAATGCCTACACCGGATCCTTTCCGAGTGAATGATCCATCAAAGAACATACTCCAAGATTGATGTGTGAGAAGCATGATGGATTCATCTGGGAATTCAATACTCAAAGGCTGGTGATCTTTCAAAGGAGCTTCCACCAACTGATGAACAATATCTTGTCCTTTAATAGCTTTTCTTTCCACATACTCAATGTCAAATTCACTAAGTATCATCACCCATTTTTCTAATCTACCCATGAGGGCAGCCTTGCTCAATAAATACTTTAGTAGATCAATTTTTGCAATAAACCTTGTGGTGTGAGCTAGCATATAATGTCACAATTTCTAAGAAGCAAACAAGGTACTGCTAGACAAGCTTTCTCAATGACAGAATAGTTCATCTCATATGAAACCAATGTTCTTCTGATATAGTATATGGCTCTCTCTTTGTTGTTTTGATCTTCTTGAGCTAGGAGAGCACCCAAAGATGTGTTCGTTACTGAGATGTATAGTATAAGAAGCTTCCCATGAATAGGAGGCATCAATATAGGTGGATTAGCAAGATATTGTTTAATCTGAGTGAGTCCTCTATCACATTCTTCATTCCATTCATAAGTCACACCCTTATGCAAAGTTTTAGTGAATGGTTGTGACTTGTCGGCCAACTGTGAAATGAAAAGTCAAATATATTGTAGCCTTCCCTGTAATCCTCTCATTTGACTAATATTCTTGGGTGGAGGCATGTCCATAATAGCTTGCACCTTTTTAGGATCAACTTCTATGCCTTTAGTAGCTAAAATGATGTAACCCAAGAGTTTCCTAGAAGTGACACCGAATGCACATTTTTTGGGATTAAGTCTGAGACTAAATTGTTCCATGCGGTCAAGTATGGGACCCAAATCTATAAGATGAGTTCTTCACTGCATGCTTTTGGCTAAAGTATCATCCACATAATCCTCCATTGTTTTATGCATCATATAATGGAAAATGGTAGTGACTGCTCTCTGATATGTTGCTCTAGCATTCTTAAGCCCAAAAGGCATGACCTAAAATTGCAACTAACAAATTTTTTTCTAACAGTATATCATTAATACATTCACATTTACATTCCTTAAGGTTCCCTTAATGAATTCATTTACTAACATATTTACATTACTTATCCAAATTGAATTTCATTTCTTTTCTTTACTTTCACATTTCAGAACTCAAGAGATATGGTAAGAAAGTAAAATTTCATTTACAATTATATTCCTTACTTCATAAAACAATTACATTTCTCTTTTCTACACATTAAAATAGCTATTCTTACAAATTAAATTTTAACCTTAGCATAATAAACATTTCCTTTTATTTCAACATAGGAGAGATAGAGAAGATAATTCAACATTTACACTTTATGTTTCAACTTTGATCTTTCAAATAATATCCCTTGCAATAAACCCTATAACTATCCCTCCCAATTACATTTCTCTTCTTTTCAAATACCATTTTTTGATAATGAATCTCAATACAATAGTAAGTACAAGAATGGCCCAAAGGAATTACAACATATCTTTACATCTTCCTTTTCAATAACAATGATGCAAAATAGAAAGGTCTTCATTTATGCATAAAATTGAATGCATCCAAGTCACGAACCAAGAACAAGACCTCAAAAGATTTTTGCCACCCAACCATGTGAAACTAGTGAAGTTCCACCTCCCGTTCTTGGAGATAGAACCAAGATACTCACAAGGCCCTAAGAATTCTAAGGCTTCACAAAACCCTAATCTGAAAGAAAATACATAACATAACAAGACATCACATTACTATTCACAAGGGTTAGGTTACTAGCATACGCTCTACGTGAGTGTCATCACATATCCTATATTTTGGGGTCCTCCATAGAAAATATGTAACCCAAGTACCCCCTTTTGGGATAGGGATCCTCCCTGGGATTTATCTATCATCCTAGTACATCAACAGGACTATGTGGCTTTTATTATGTTTTCTTTCATTATCTTTTGTTTTCCCCCTTTCCCAAATTCATTATTAGGTTATCAATTTTTTATAACCCACCCATAGGATCATTTGACAACCACTTTAGGGTTCCAATAGCTATAGTGAGCCACTCATATATGGTACCTAGTCCCCTACCCTCACACACAATCCAAGAACCATCAAGTACTTTAAAAAGATCCATCTTGTAGGTCTAGGGAACCCTTCGGTGCACACAGGCCACCCGACTGAATCCTAGCCTCATACGATGGATTCAAACATAATAAAAGTACTAAAATCACACAAGTAACATCTTATAATGCTAACTAAACCATGTATATACACTCATAAGTGATACCAAATGTAACCCAATCACAAGGAACAGATAACAAAGGTTCTAAGCCCAATTTTGGCAAATTATGAGCCCTTGAAACCCTAAAAAACCCCATACGACAATACATAACTACCCATATTAAAATATAGTACTGGTCCTATGACATTTGGCCAAGTTTTTTATGGGTATGTGTATATAATCATACGACACTATAGGACACTTTATCAAGATTTCCTGAAAAGGCCAAAAACTGACTTTTTTAGGCATGGAGAGTGTCTGGGAAAGGTTCCCTAAGGTCAACTTGATGCAAGGACCTCAATTCCACATCCATGACACATTCTCAATACTACCTAAGCCTCAGACAAGATAAATCAAACGTAAAACAATAATTCACAAAGAAGCTTGCAAGAGTAATAAAGAAGGAAAAAAGACTGCATCTCCTTCCTAAACCTTCCTAATCCTTCCTATTTCTTCCTAAACTTCCCTATTCCATACAATAATAGTGAAATATACCCTCCTACATGATCACAAGAATTCCTAACTTCCCAGGAAGGTTTCATAATACCAAAAACCATAAAAACATACATAATCTACTTCTTGGAAAGACATTAGAAATACACAAAAGATAAAACATTTACATTTCCTTTTTAATTTACAATAAGATATCAAATATCAATCCAATAATACATCATTTATACAAACAAACACACACACACATGAGAATTGGAGAATTCATCCCAGTTTAGACCCTATCTAGGGTCCTGTGGAGAATCCTCTTCTCTTGGCTGGAGACTCTATGCAAGTCTTCAAGCCTTGAGTAGATAGCCTCCTGGAAAGTTTCCTATAGAAATCAATCTCCAAGAAATCTACACGCACACTTTCCCACCAGACCATCACACTCTAAATCTCTCAGAAAACTACAAATAAACCTCTAGAAAAATCAATGCAGGAAACTCCAAAAATATTCCAAAAACTCTAACTCTCTCGCACTCCCCAAAATTCCAATATTTATCCTTCAACTATGTGGTTGGAGGAGTTACTTTATGGGAAGAAACTTCTCTAAGTTACATAGTTGGTTAGAAGACCAAACAAATCATTCTCGTAAATGAATTCACAAAGTTTTAATAAATTTAATTAACAATAGCCTCAAAAGAAAACCATAACAAGAAAATTAAACAAATAACTCTCAAGGAAAACACATAGCACACATGGAAACCAACTATCCTAACTTCTAGGAAGTCTCGAGTTCAACTCCCTCCTAGATAGCTAGTTTTACTAGAAAGAACATTTACTATTATTATTACTATTATTAATATCATTTTCACTCTTTAATAAACTTCATTTAATTCACTTTATCTAATCATAAAAACCCCATTTACACAATCAATAAAAATATACAAATAATATTATTTATATAAGCATGGGTATATGCGTGTGTACCCACATATGCACATACCTATATAACATGAAATCAATTATAACATAAATATAGAATAAATATTATACATATAAACAAGGTTAATTATAACTCATAACATAATCTTAGAACAACATCGAATCAGAATACCACAACATAAACTACATTCTAATTTCCCAACTAGGGTAACTTATTAAACATAATTATAAGTCCATGGTTAACCTCAAGAGTAGCTTGGTTAAATCTCCACACAACAACAGTTTGAGGATTTTGAAGGCATGTTCAGACCTCTGTAGCCAGGAGGACATGATTCCTGGTACCTGCAACCTCCATCACCAATCAAAATGCATATACATATATATATAAACCAATAGTGGCAAACAAGGAGGGAGAGTGTGACATCATGTGGACCTCCCGTAGGAGTAACTACAAATGCCCCTCCTCATCCTACACTCACATCAACTAGTAAACATGAAATCATAATCAGGTCAATAGGGTTAGATCATAATATAAACATCATAACATAAATCAATGTAAAACATTTCATTGATAGTTCATTTCTAACCATTCATCATTAAATGCTAACTCATTTGATATTTCCAAATAAACTGTAGTAACCAATTATATAGCTATGCTAAAATGTCTCATAAAATGATAACTAAACAATAATCACAGTCCACTATATAATCCAAAGTGTCAAAGAAATATTCCTATCAGTCTAACATAGGAAGATGCTAGGGTGGGAATTATGCTTACTAGTAGTAATCCATTAGGTACATTATCAGACATGATATCTTGAAACTCATTCAACAAATTCACAACTTCTGCAATTACATCTTCTACTTCCTCTTTACCATCTTTTGGAATTAAAGAAAAACACATATGCTCATGCCTCATACCCTCTAGGAAATTTCTTCCATCAACAAAACTTATTCTTGCATTACCACATACCTTTTCTTATATGTCCTTCAATGCGTTAGCTTATGTTACACTCCATCCTTTGTCAGGGAATAGGTATTCAGATGACCATCATGTACAACATGCCTTTCAAAATTCCATGGCCTACCCAAAAACATATGAGATACATCCATATGTATGATATCACATAGTACCTTATCATGGTATCCACCAATCTTGAACTATACTAGGCATTGTTCATTGACCATGACCTTGTGGTCATCCTACACTTCACCAAAATAGTGACCTTTCTTTCTATCGATCGTCTAGACTTAACCAATTGCTAGCATTACTGATTCCTTAACCTATACATCAATTTCCTTATGCACTTCACCAATTGTGACACATGACCGATCTTACTTAGTTTTCATCAATTGAAACCAAACCAATTACTACCTATAAATTCAACCAACATGAATCACCATCAAACTCATAATGCCAACATATGTAAACTTAATATGCAATACACATATGTATATAGTTAGTTACATATATAATATGTGTATGTGTGTGTGTGTGTGTATCTATATCAATATATTTATATACTCATTAAATTATTCTAAGACTCTTTAGGATAAATTTTGACACCTATAAACCCTTAAGATATCCTATGATCTACCTTATGAATATATACTAGGGAACCTTAGCACCAACTACAACACATAGATCCCCTTGGACATCTTAGGATCTATTAGTTTATTCTAGGACCCCTTGGGACCTCTTAAGACACCTTGGACTCCTTAGCACCTATTAATACTCCTGCAAACCATTAATGTATCCTAGGATGCATTAGTATATGTACAAGGAGACATTAGGAACCCTTAAGACATCTAGGAACCCTTAAAACATCCTATGACCCATTGATGTATCTTAGGCCCCTTTAGAACCACTTATGATACCTAGCACCCATTAATACATATCTTTGGACCTCTCACCCTCTCTATTCTCCCCTGTTCCTTTCCCCGTCACCATTCGCATCTATTCCATTCAATAATTATCCTACTTTTCTCTCTACCTCATCTCTTCCCCGTCCCCTTTATCTCTCTCTACCTAATATCTCTCCCTCCCCCTTTCACCATCTCCTCCCCCTAATCTCTCTCTCCCTCTCTCTCTCTCTCTCTCTTAGTGCCTTTATACCTAATCTCCCTCCCCTCCACATTATCTCCCTTCTCTCTCCTTACTTTCTTTGTTTTCTATTTAGTATTTATCTTAAGGAAAAATAAACGTTTTATAAAACTAAAAACCGTAGGGTTTTTTGACACTATAAAAATTAGATTCATTTTACACTTATATGAACGTTGGAAATTTAACTCAACATAACCCAAATGATTTTTGAGTAGACATAACCTGTTTACATTCTATTGAGCTAAATTGTATTGTCAATGACTAAAAAATTACTTTTGCAACTTGCTAAAGACCCCAATGCAACTACTCATATTTTTTTGGGACATTATCAAATAGTGAAATACATTTTTTATCACATATGAGTATAAATTATTTAATTATCTTACTATTTTATTTTTTTAATATAATTTTTACTATTAATACTTTTTATTATAAAATATTGTGATAATTTGTAATTGTTTTGATAATTTGATTATATACTTTTTTGTAACATATATTTACAAAATAATACTATTTAGGACAATCAATGTTAATGATAGGAGAGAACAAGAGAGAAATAATGCAACAATGAAATGGAGAAAAGGAAAGACAAAGGGAGCTTATGAGGAGATTACATGAACATTGGAAGGAGAAGGTACATCATCTACAACATCTCAATTTGATGTACCAAATGAACCTAATGTAATTGGATAAGATATCAAAATGAATGATCAATCAAATGATGAGCATACACTAACTAAATTTGATGTGATGAATGTTCCTAATGCACCTAATACAAATGAATATAATGCACCAATCTTAAAACCTATAATTATCATATAAAATCAAAGTATATAATTGACACTAAGGAGAATATTTTTAAGCCAACATTTGATAAAATTTGTGAATAGACTTGTATAAGAATGGTTAAAAGAATATGGAATAACTATTTTGAAAGCTTAAATGAAACTGGAAGATGCCAATTAGTAGTTGAAATGGTTAAGAATCTGAATTTAGAGAAACACTAAAAATTTTAGGGTTAAGATCACTTGAAAATAATAGTGAAAGAACTACTATGAGAAATATATTTGATGCATATCAATAAATTGGCTCAACATCACATACTAATGATGCTAATGTCACTCTATTTGTTATCACATCAACCATAATGGGAAATGAAAATTTTAAAAATCTAGTTATTTAATAAGAAAAACAAGTCATTAAAGATAAGTAGAACAATTTTATCAAATGCCTTATGAAGGAAAGAAAAAATTGAGCATCCTAACAATTATTCTCTTTGGGAATTATCGATTAGACTTCCACACAAAGACAAGGTTGATGTTGATGCGCTAAGGACATTAATTGAAAAAATTTGGCATCAAAACACAATGGTTTCACCCAACCAAAGAGATGTTGTTAAAAGGATGATAAAATCTACAAATAGTGAGCCACATACAAAACACTATTTGGATATGACTCAAACACAATTTTATGAAACATTTCTTCAAAGCTTTCCTCAAATAAGAATTACTCAAAGATTTTTTGACAAAACCTTTTTAGGTTAAGATTAATCATTCACAGACTACATGTTGTAGGGTCCATATTGAATTTTTCTATGCATTGCAATAAGTATCATCATATATGTTGTACTTTACACACTAACAATGTTTTGCAGTGATGTGGTCTACAAGAACCTCCTAAGTCACCAAGAGAATTCATTTCAAGTTTACTATGAAAAAATATAATAGTTGTATATATTATAAGATGATGTATTTGAAAGGTTCTTGTGCTACATGTGGCAGTTTGCAACATTTGAAGAGATCTCTAAATCTAGAGAGCACACACAAAATTGGTAAGAAACTAGGTTTTTCAGAAACTGCAATTTAGTCACATGTAAGGTAAAGAGACACGAGTTAGTGAAAAATGATATATGTGTAGCTAAATTTATGAAGATTTTTTAAGAGAAACTATTTTATGAGTGCATAGCACATACACATAGAGCTCAGTGGTTAGATGAGAAATTCATGTTATGTAAGGACATTTTTCACCTTGGTACCATTGTCTCTATCATTGATTTTTATGAGAATTATACACTAAAAACCTCTTGAAATAAAGTGAAACCTATGTATTACCATTCTAAATAAGTTACAATGTTTTTACACATAGTATTCATGCATTCGCATGATAGCATATAGGAGGATAGAAATTTTTTAAGAGAGTATCACTTCTATATAAGTGATTATCATAGTCATTCGTCAGATTTTTTGCAAGGATAATTTAAAGTTTTTAATGATAGTTTGAGGGAAGTAGATATAAGATACAACCAGCACATAATATGGACAGATTATTGCACCTCACAATTCAAGAATGCAAGGATGTTCTACTAGTTGACTAGGATGCATGTGACAAGAGGTGTGCAACATTTTTGGAATTTCACTAAAGTTGGACATGGAAATAGAGAGCATGATGGTGCAAGAGCATGTGTAAAAAGAGCCCTTTCTAGAGAGGAATTGAAGTAAAATGGTGTTGCCAAGTTAATAAATGAAAAAATGGTTGTGCAATGTTGTAAAAATATGATGGGACCAGGTAATGCAGGTAAGTATATAGTTTATAGATATTTTTAGTTGATACGTGAATATAACATTGAAAAATATCTAAATTTTTGCACACTTACAAGATCAAGTGGCATGCATTCATTTAGAAGTTCAAATGCAAGGTCATTAGTTATTTATACTAGGTCCATATTGTATATATTTTTCTTTTCATGTATGATTTTTGAATGGGAAGAGTGTGAATCAAAAGAGTGGGTTGACCAATGGTCTTGTACAATTTTATACATATCAAGTTCCTAAAGCACTACAATTGAACCAGATAGAAGCATCAATAGATTTTGGCCATGTATCTAACCTAGTTGAACTAGGTAATTTATCACTTTATTACTTTGGTGAAATTAATTTTTAATTTTTTTATTACACTTTATATTGTTTTTATATTAACTTATCATTCTGTAAAATGCAGGCCATGTATATTTAGTTGTTGCATATGAGAACAATAAAAAGGGGTAGATTACTTTATATTCCATGGTCGGGCGTTACAATCAACACCATTCTTATGTTGTTGAACTTAATATAAACAAAGTATTGTGAAGGACTTTCCAAACTTAGAGAACTATAAAGGAAGAATGTCCTTTATCTCATTTCATAGATATAAGATAGAAATTAAGGCTATTCATTACCTAATGATGGAAAATAAATTTCATCTTCTTCTTAAATAATCACTCCGCCAAAATAAGACAATCTTCTTGAGCTACATTTAGTTTTAGTTTAATAAAATCATAGTTCAAGTTTATGCATTTATATTCCATGTTCATATTTTTCATTTAAGAATATGTTTTGGTAAATTTGTCATTCAATTTGTAAACAAATAGAAAACTTCCAAAGATACTTCTAATTATTTCCCCTTTTAAAAACACCAAAGCTCTAAATTGATGGGACTATAAGAGTGATTTCTAGTCTAGTACTACGACCAACAAAGCATGTGCTTCTAATGGTGAAAACTCCTCTTAGTATTGCATACAATCCTTATTTTTTTTAATGAACAAATCTCGAGATTCTATATATTCTTCTAATAATATTTTGGTCAGGATGTGTTTTCCATTTTAGATCAATGTGAATCTCCCAACAATTAAATAGACTTTCACACGAAATTCAACATAGTCAAACATCATAATTATTATAATTAAATTTGCTTGACCAAAATTAGATATCTACTCATTATCCGATACAAACAATAAAAATATTTTCAACCTTTTACATATATATAGACACATTTGCAATATTTATTTCTAACAAAACTATAAACATACCCATATGAGTTCAATTACTAATCCAACTATATTACCTACCCACATACAGGAAATCAAATAATGGAAAGAAAATGCACATTCCAAATGTGGAAAATTTGTCACACGAAAATCCAACTTTTGAAGAGTTTGATTCCTTATAAACATTCATTTATTTAAAAAAACATTGTTTTATACCACGTTGATCACGTTGGAAATGTTTTGCTCGTTAGCACGTGGAGCACTTTGAAAAGGTGAGACACGTTGATCACATTGAAAATTTTCAGAGAACTTCAAATGTAATTTTTCAATGTTTGCAGCGCTGGGCCATCTTTGCAATCTATCACAGAATTGATTTCTCATATCATTTTTATGTCTAACAAATGAACACATGTCGAGCCAATATTTCGTACAAACATTTAGTGCTTTTACTACTAGGCAAACATTAACACCATTCTATACATAGTGATAATATGTATGTGTGTGTGAATATATATGTACATACATATAGATAGATGTCTATACATATGAATATGTGTGTGTGCGCGCGTGCATGTGTATGTGTGCGTGTGAATATATATATATATATATATATATATATATATATATATATATATATATATATATATATATATATATATTTATTTAAAATGACTATTTAAAAATAACTAGAAAAAAAAAAATATTCATGGGAAAACTAACTCCACAAATAATTCCTAAATAGGTTCAAAATTAGTTAAACAACTTCATTAGGATATAAAGATTATTTAAAGTAGACAATGTCAATGTTAAAATGATAAAATTTGGTGTGGAACTATTAAATAGACGATTTAATCTCTATTTTTACACTAAAATATGTTTTGTAAAGAAAACTTAATATATTTAATATATAATATATTAATGTAGGAGTGTTTCAACAACACCACTAATATATGTTATAATTGTCTTTGATAGATACTGAAAGATGTTATTTGAAAATGAGAGTCTATATAGAATTAGATAATAATATCAATACAAAGAGGACACAAATCAACTACTCTTATAGTTAATTTCAACATTAACAATACAAAAATCATAAAGTAATTTTTGTAAAAAGTTAGAATTAACATATCATAAAAAAAAAAAAAAAGGGTTGACATTTGTAGCTATATTTAGTGTAAATATTTTGGTAGGACAAATACAATTGGTACAAAGCTTTCTTAGGATATATTGCCCTTTTTGTAAGATTCACACATATAAAGTTTGTCTTTTTCAAAAGTCACAATTGTTGTACAAGTAAAAAAAAGGTTACAAAAAATGTTCAGAGTGATACTTGTTACTTTTTCTCATGATTATGAAAATACATAAAAGAAAGTAACTTTCAAAATGTGAAGTTGACTAAGAGAGACTAAAATTGTTATGAAATCAACTATGAAGCATTTGAGGGATACATTTGGGACTTGGAAATTCTCAAATATATCATCACTTATTTAGGTATGATATTTAAAAAAATATATGTTAAAGATCTAAGAGATATCACTTTGAAAATGTCTATTTTAGACTTGATTTATTAGTTACATGAATCTAATACATTAAAAAAAAGAAATTTCTTGCTATCTTTTACATAATTTTTTTTTTATAGATGTGAAGTTGAGGAAATGAGACTAAAATTACTTGAAAATGAATAAATGGTGATCATTACCATAGATGTGTATTAACTATGAAACATTTGATTCCCTTAAAAGGAAGTGTATGTGTGGAGATAGACCATTTCAATAAAAATCAAAGAATAGGTTTGGATTTAAGGAATTTTTCAAATATATCATCAATTTTTTAAGTATAGCATATCTTTATGATTGTTAAATGACTTTATTTTTCATTGTCACTTAAAGTTATTCATTTATTGTTGGTGAAATTAAAATATTTAAATTGGATTAACGTTTTAATCATTGCTATGAATATATCTATCCTTAATTTTTTAACATAAAACATGCACACCAATATCATTTTTATAAAAAAAATTTAAATTTATAACTTAAATGAAATATATACATAAAAATGAGATCTCTTTTAAAGAGATCCTTATGTTGAAGTAGGTACTCTATCAAATGGCCGTGGAAAAAGGGAATTCTAGACAAGAATTTGTGTTGTTTGCATTCATCGGTGCTTAAAAAAAGGTGTAAGAACATATAATTTTACATTGTCACAATTTTCTTGTCGAGGAAATAGGACTAGGGGAGAGGATCGAGTAGTTGAGCATCCTAACTTCACCCTTCTCAAAAGCTTAGAAATTTCAAATCACTCCCAAATTTTTACAATAGCTTACTTGGCAAGTGCCCTAGTTATAACTAAGGTGTCAATGCCACATCATCACATGTGATGCCCCATCAACATGCTTTTTGCCAAAGTATACAAAATAGCCCCAAAAAAGAGACCAACGATCTTTCAAAAGGGACACTCATACTTGTACAATTGACATGGCATCACATGATTAGTTGCTTTTTGCAACTAAGGGTACATTTCTTTTAATTATAGCTAGTATAGGAATATCAACTTTAAATCAACTATTGATACAATGTTGTCAAAAAAAATTGAATATTAAATCAACAACTTCTATCACAACCATTAAAATGTGTTCAAATATTAGATCTTCTCTCCTAAGTACAAATTGTACAAAATGTTTTCCTCTTTTGATAACGAAATCAAAGAGAATCCCTAAGTTTTTGAACAGCCTAAGTTTAATGCTGCTTCAAAACCGTAGTTAGCTGCAGCTTCCAAAATACTTCGTTTCACTGCTTCGCTTTCCATTTCTGCCCGAGATTTCTTCATCTACACAATAAAAGAAAATCCAAGCGGTAAGTAACACACAAATGGCCGGTCAAATTAAACAACATACTAGAGATCTCAGGATTTTCAGTACCTTAATAATGGCTGTTTTGATAATCTGGCCGTCAAATGACGTGAGATTGGCATTCTGAAAATCCAGGTGAAGGGATTCAAGAGCTTTCGTCAGATCAATAAGCACGCCTCGCCCTTTCTTGCAGTAGATGCGTATGTGAAATATGCTTTCCTCCACCTTGGCAACATCCAGCTGAAATCATGCATATTATAGATGGAATTCTTTAGATAATGCACTGCAAATAGAAAATATGAAAAATGAGAAAGAAAAAGGGGGAAAAAAGAAAAGTCCGCTTACTTCCAGAATTATTTTTCGCCCTGGTTTGTTTAGGTGGCTACTAGTGCTACTCATTTCAAATGTGGCAAATTCGAGGTCAACATCAGTCACCACTGAATTTCCGTCAACAAACGGAGAATCTTTGCGCATGACGTCAGATTCAAGCTGTGAGATCTCGGCCTGAATGTCCTTCACTTGTTTCTGCAAGTCCTGCACATACCCGATTGCGTCCCCTACTATTGACGCCTTATCCATCTAGGCACAAAAATCACAAACTTTAAATAATTTATTATTAAATATAGCTGTAATGTACTCTATATTTCATATTTATATATTAAAAAAAAATAGAAAACAAAGCATATGTTATATTGAAAAAATATTAGCTACATGATAAATCAAAGATTTCACAAAATATCCACAAACTTTCACCTCTCATAATTTCAAAAGTTATTAACTAAATACGTTATTATTATTATTATGATTAATACGTTATTATTATTATTATTATGTAATTTCAAAATGTTGTAAGATAATGAATATGATGTTTTATGAAAGAAGACGGGTAGACTTCATTTCAATGTGAAGCCTAGAATGATGTGCCATTTAAACTCAAATTCCCTATATTCAGACAAGACTCATTCTTCTAGACAGGTCAAATTTACAAGATGGACATGCATGGGTTGAGGGCTCGTAGGCATGCAATGTGTTGGCAAATGGTTTCTTTGGCACCTAGCTCGTAGGCATGCAATGTGTTACCAAATGATTTCTTTGGCACCTAACGGAGTAGGTGGCTCGTAAGTTTTTTAAGGCTGGTAATAATTTAAATTATCTTTGGCATACTATTATTCGCTGAATCAATGGTTGCAGGATGTCTGAGAAGCTTTAGATGTTCCTGATGCAAGAGAATCCACTTCCCTCAAGGCACTGATTTGAACTCTACAAGAGAACCCACTTCCCTTGAGGTCTTGGGATACTGGCTTCTGAAGATCACCATCTTTGTAGAGAATGCATCAAGAATGATTATTATGGGAGAACGAAACATGTTACTACGCTCTCGCCTATGCAATAGAAGTGGCTTGTTGGAGAACGAAACCTGTTTGTTTTGGACGATTGTCAAAATTAGAAGTTAGAAGTTGCTAATTTGATTAACATTTAGTGACATGCACTATGGCTGCTCCACCATGTATGCTTTTTTCCTTCTTCTCGTCAGAATATTTTGACAACAATAGATTAGTAGTTAGTATTAGTAGTTAGTACTTCTTAGATCAGTTTTATGTGGATCTTCTTATGGACCTTTTGCACCAATTTTGACCTTATGGTTTTAGAGAGAAACATTTGGGATTTTTGAAATGGTGTTTCCTTTCAACAAAAAAACCCATCTCAATCTCAATGAATCAAAGAGTTGGGCTCTTCAGTGCATGATCATCCACATCAATATTTTAAGAGTCATTTGAAAAGATTAGTACAATGTTAGGATAATCCACTCTGGATCTTCCTATGCTTTTTGAGAGTTGGGCCTGTGGTTTTAGAAATGGTCTTTGAATTCAACAAATACCCATCTAGTTTTTAATGCATTGAAGAATTTGGCTCTTGAGAGCATATTTTAATGAATTGAAGAGTTGGGTTGTTGAGAACATATTGTTTTTGAATGCTGTGTGAATGACTATGTGCATTGATAAATGAATAGTTTTTGATTAAGTAAAATAGGTTTTATAGGGACCCTGAAACCCACAGCAGTTTAAAGTCTAAAGAAAGTTAAGAGAACCAAGCAAAGAAAATAGAACAAAGTAGCTAGGACAGGCCACCATAGGGCCAAACAAGAAAAAATAGAGAAAATAAAGCATAGCCAAAAGACAGAGCACCATGACCAGTTATGCAAAGCTCCTGAGCATGACAGCTGCATTGCTTCCAAGGACCTCCATCAGTTGAATCGTGTCTTTGATGTTCTGCACTTGGGAACCTTGTCGATCAATCTTCTCCATGTTCTTCCTGGTTCGAGCCCTAGTTCTTTTACCTGGTCCTTCAGTTGGCTCCTTGTCCTCCTTCATAGTCCTCTGCTCAGTGTTGGGGTCCATTTTTTCTTCCATCTTTTTAATCAACAGCTTAAGTTCTTGATAAATGAATAGTTATTAAAAAGATTGTTGTGAAATCAACTGTATATGGTTTTTAATCCACATTTTAATACTTCATGTGAGTACTTGATTTGTGTTGTTTTCTAATATTGGGATCAAATGTCTGAATGCAAGAAGCACCACAGATCGAGGAATTCTGTACATTCTAATGTTTTTGACTATTCTTCTCACCTATTTCCTGCACTGATGCAAAACTTGCATGGGTACTCTGGTGAATTGATTCCCCTGTATCGAGTTTGATGGTAGTGTACGTTCACATTAATTGATTATTTTGTTCTTTGGGAATGACACTTTTTAATTTAATTAATAAATGTAAAAAAAGATGTTTTCTCAATGCTATTTAGTTTTTTGCATAGACAATTGCATAAAGCCAGACTCAACAGCCTTTGCCAACATTCTACCCTCTTGTCCCAAAATTGGGCTTCTGAAAAGAATTTTGAAATCCATGAAAGCACAATGAATGGTTTCTCAAATTTAAGTTTTTCATTGTCATCCTTCCTTCATCTCACATAATAATTGGCAATGTAGTGTATTGATCAGCTACAGAAGCATGATTTTGGACTTGAATAATCCTTGACTTTGGACTTGTATAATCCATGGGTTATAGATAGAAATCATATTTTTCTGATATTGTCTTTTGAAGTAGTGTTGTAACATAGCACTTACAATCAAGATTGATTCATATCTGCACTGCGAGCATTTTTTGAATATGCTTCTTTGCATTTGAAAGTGATTATACGTTCTTAAAGTTTTTCATTTTGGGGTAAAAGCACAAAGTTGTGTCACGTTTCAGGACAACTTATCAGTACAGTTGAATTTGAATATTTATAACTAAAATTATATTTTTTCAAACATATGGTCTAGCTAGATTCATTCTAGCTAAGTTAGATAAGTTCTTCAACTTTTCCAATTGGAAATATCTATTAAATGCATGCGTTTTATACCAATTACTAAAGAAATAAAATTATTTCAAAAAGGCGATGCTTTAATAACTCCTACTCTTTTTAATTATATTTTTTTACGAATATAAAAATATCCTTTTTTAGAGCACAGAGTCAAGATTATCATCATATAATTTTTATAGTATTTTAATTAGATCTAATATATTATAATTTCAAAATATTGCAAGTAGGTATTTTAGCATTGATGAAGGGTGCTCCCCTTAATGCCACAAACACATAATAGAAATAAAGAAACAACAACAATAATATGCAAGAACAGAAAATTGGCTTCTTATTATCTCCACAAATGTGGAATTACAAACTTTCAGAATTACAATATGCAAAGCCACATGGGCATTCCCTTACAATATTCTGCAGGACAAAGCCTCGAACTATTACCCAGAACTATTCTGAACTGCCTAAGAAAATAATACAGCCTTCCTTATATAGGCAATTTTCCACCGCCTGGGAAGGTTCCAGAATTTTTAGCCAATAAGGCCGACCAAACTTAGAATTATTTTATTTTACATTTTATTACATCATAGTCGGCTCAAGATAACCTTTGAAACCCGAACAGAAATTTTGAAGAAAATTATTTTTCGCCATTTCAGGTAGCCCAACTTCCGAAGACCATAAGTCATCACCCGTTGACCCGCTCGGCTATTATAACCCCATTTCGGAAACGCCACGAAGCGCTCTACAGGCTTGACCAACACAAGCGCCCGTCACCCAAATTTTTGACCCCATCCGGGGCCTCTAAAGCCGTCAAAACTGAGTTCAAAGTTTCTGTACCCTGTTGCCAATACCGAAAATCTTCAATATCTTCCAATATACACTTGATCTGGCAATGAAACTTTACTGGCAGACTTATATGACCAAAATGAACCTCCAAGAAAGAAATCAGATCATTCTGAGCACATACGAAAATTACCAAAAATAGTAACTTTCCATAAATAGCAGCTCTGCACAAAATAACCCTTATTGAAAATAAAAACAAAAATATTTTTGGGTGATGCAAGATTGCTCTTACACCTAGGATGCTCTTGTATCAGAGACACCCGGGGTAATTTGAGAAGTGACCCTGTCACGACTCAGGTGTGTAGAGGAAAACCAAAATGGTTAACCTCCTCCTTTGTTAGCCATGATGAATCTTCAACAGGTCGTCCTTTCCACTTGACCAGATATTCTTCATATGTCCTGTTCCTTTTGCTTCTGCCAACACGACTATCCAGTATATCTTCAATCTCCTTAGTGTCTGAACTAGTTGCTGGAATACTCCACTGTGCTGCTGTGATCTTATCTTCAACACCTCCTTCGTGATACTCTGTCAGATCTGAAATGTTAAACACTGGTGAAATATTTAGCTCAGTAGGCAATTCTACCTCATATGCGTTTCCTGAATCATGTTTTTTCAATATCCTGCATGGTCCAAACTTCTTCATTTTCAGCTTGTTATATGTACCAACTGGAAACCGCTCCTTCCACAAATGAACCATGACTTCATCACCGACCTGAAATTCCTTATACCTCCTTTTCTCATCTGCCTTAGCCTTATACCGTGCGTTCATCTTGGTAATATGCTTCATCACCTCCCCATGGATGTTCTTCAAGTGTTCTGCAAAATCCTCAGCTTCAGCACTACTTATTTCTCCTTTATCTATCTTCCTCAATTCAAATGCATTTCGTGGACTACTTCCATATACAATCTGGAATGGTGATTTACCAGTGCTCCTATTGACAGAATTATTGTATGCAAATTCGGCCTGTGGTAAAATCAAATCCCATCCTGTTGGCTTATCTCCAACCAAACATCTCACCAGATTTCCCAAACTCCTATTCACCACCTCTGTCTGTCCATCAGTCTGTGGGTGATGTGACGAACTGAACTTCAAATTTATCTTCAACTTCTTCCACAATGTTCGCCAGAAATATCCAACAAACTTAGTGTCCCGATTTGAAACTATGGTCTTTGGCAAACCATGAAGTCTCACTACTTCTCTGAAAAACAATTCTGCTACATGAACAGCATCATTAGTCTTCTTGCAGGGAATGAAATGTGCCATCTTTGAAAATCTGTCAACCACTACAAAAATTGAATCATGTCCCCGCTGAGTCCTCGGTAAACCAAGAACAAAGTCCATGCTGATATCCTCCCAAGGCTTCTCTGGTACGGGTAATGGCTGATACAACCCTGTATTCTGCTTCACTCCTTTCGCCATCTGACATACTCTGCAACTCTGTACAAATTTCTTCACATCTTGCTGCAATTGTGACCAATAATAATTTTCACTAACCAAAGAAAGGGTTTTGTCACGACCAAAATGTCCAGCCAATCCTCCGCTATGCTTCTCCTTGATGAGATTCTCCCTCATAGAACTTCGTGGAATGCATAACTGACTCCCTCTGAATAGCATATCATCTTGGATGATAAAATCCAGCCATTTCGTCCTGTCTAGAGTAACAGGTTCTGTACAAGCTTTCCAAGCTTCACCAAAATCAGGATCTTCTGGATACAAATTCTTGAGTTCCTTGAACCCAACCACTTCAATCTGCATTTCTGTCAGCAATAGTTGCCTTCTGCTAAGAGCATCTACAACCCTATTAGACTTTCCACTCCTGTGTTTCAAAACAAATGTATAACTCTGCAAAAACTCAACCCATTTCAAATGTCGCTGATTCAACTTTCCTTGACTATTCAAATATTGCAAAGCTTGATGATCAGTATACAAAACAAACTCCTTAGGAAGCAGATAATGGCTCCATTTCTTTAATGCCTGAATTATAGTATAAAATTTCTGATCATAAACAGAATATTTCCTCTTGGCATCATTTAACTTCTCACTGAAATAAGCAACAGGTTTACCTTCTTAGCTCATAACAGCTCCTATTGCAGTACCACTAGCATCACAATCTACTTGAAACACCTTATTAAAATCTGGAAGTGCTAAAATAGGTTCTTCTGTAACTTTTTGTTTCAACAATTGAAAACTCTTTCCTGCCCCATTAGTCCACTTAAACTCTTTTCTATCCCCTCTCATTGTTTCAGTCAAGGGTCCACAAATACTGCTAAAATTTCTGATAAAATTTCTGTAAAAGTTAGCTAGACCATGAAAAGATCTTACCTCAGTAGCACTCCTTGGAGTAGGCCATTCAAGGATAGCCTGTACCTTCTTTGGGTCCATTTTTAGACCTTTTGCTGAAACTACAAATCTCAAATACACTAACTCTTTCTTCACAAAACTGCACTTCTTCAAATTAATCAATAATTTCTCTTCTCTCAACTTCTCAAATACCATACGAATATGCATCATATGCTCATCTAATGCCTTACTAAAGATCAAAATATCATCTAGGTAAACAATGACAAACTTACCCAGAAATTCTTTGAGAACCTCGTTCATGAGCCGCATGAAAGTGCTCGGTGCATTGGTTAGCCCAAAAGGCACGACTAACCACTCATATAGTCCTTCCTTTTTTTTGAAGGCAGTCTTCCATTCATCTCCTTCTGTGATCTGAATCTGATGATATCCACTCTTCAGATCTATCTTTGAGAAATACACAGCTCCACTCAAACAGTCCATAATATCATCCATTCATGGCAATGGAAACCTGTACTTGATTGTGATCTTGTTTATTGCTCTAGAATCTGTACACATCCTCCATTCTCCATTCTTCTTTGGTGGTAATACCGCTGGTACAGCATAGGGACTCAGATTCTCATGGATCAATCCTTTCTGTAACAGTTCATGTACTTGTCTGTTCAACTCCTCACTTTCTGCAGATGTCATTCTGTGTGCTGCCTTATTCGGAAAACTCACTCCTGGGATCAAGTCCATCTGATGACTGATCTTCCTGACTGGTGGTAATCCATCAGGCACGTTATCAGATACAATATCCTGAAACTCATTCAACAAATCTCCAACTTCTATAGGAACATCTTCTACTTCCTCTTTACCAGCTTTTAGAATTAAAGCAAAACATACATGCTCATGCCTCATACCATCTAGGAATTTCCTTCCATCAACAAATGTTATTATTGCATTACCACATACCTTTTCTTCGGTCTCCTTCAATGGCTTTAGCTTATGTCACACTCCATCCTTTGTTAGGGAATAAGTATTCGCACGACCATCGTGTACAGCACATCTGTCAAACTGCCACGGTCTACCCAATAACATATGACATGCATCCATAGAGATGATATCACATAGTACCTCATCTTGGTACCCGCCGATCTTGAACTTCACTAGGGATTGTTCATTGACCATGACCTTGTGGTCATCCTGTACCCATGCAATCCGATATGGATGTGGGTGTTTCTATCTCTTGAGCTTCAACTTTGTCACCATCTTTTCTGACAACAAATTGTCAGTGCTTCCACTATCAATAATCACATCACAACATTTACCTTCACACTTGCACCTGGTGCGAAACAAGCTCCTCCTTTGCTCAGGTTCATTCTCACCACTCAACAAGACTCTTCTGTTAATCAACGTTTCTCATCTTTCAGCATCTTCAGAATTTGATGATCTGGCATCTTCATCTACATGTGCAACTCTAGCTTGGCCTTCATTTCTTCTATCTGTTCTGCCTTGGCGCTGAAGACATTAAAATGCCCTATGACCTTCTTCTGCACAGTGAAAATATGTTCCACGGAAGCCTCCTCTTCCAGATCCTTGTCCTCTTCCTCTTCCTCTCTGATCTCTATTATTCTTATCCTGGAAGTGATTGGAATTATTTCCACGCTAATTCTGACTATTACTGGCCTCATCCTTCTTTTTCAGATCTTCATTTCGGCCACCATATGACCGTCCACCAGATCGTCCACCACGACCTCTTCCGTTTTGTCTGCTCTCAAACTTCTTGTTCAGCTTTTCCTCTACTTTTAGGGCAAACTGGTATGCCTCTTCAATACTGTTCATTCGAACCAGATTCAACTCCTCCTAAATGCTTGGCCTTAACCCATTAAGGTATCGTGCAACTTTCTCCTTATCAGCTTCGGCATGGCCTGTTCTGATGAGGAGTCGATAGAACTCCTCTGTATACTCCTGAACAGATTTTCCTGCTTACTTCAAAATTTGCATTTTCTTCAGTAGGTCAAGCTCATAATCAACAGGAATGAACTGTCACTTCAATTTTTCCACCATCCGATCCCATCTCGTGATTTTCTCCTTTCCCCTTCTATTTCACTCCAACTGAATCTCTTGCCACCATATCTTCGCATGACCTTTCAATCTGGCCTTCGCAAATTTGACCCTATCAGGATCCTCAACATCTTCATACTCAAAATATTCATCACATTCATTGATCCAGTCGATCAATTCCTCTGGGTTAAGATTTTTAGAAAATGTAGGAACCTCAATCTTAGCTCTTTTCCCAATCTTGGAAATCGCCCGAAAAAATCTTTCTTCCTCCTGGTTCACAATTTCAGCTTCTCCTTCTTGATATTCTTCTTCGGCTTCATCCTCGCTTTCATCTCTGACATTAAGATTCATTCCTCTGCGAATCTCTTTTTGCAATGCTCCCACTTGTCTCTGCAGCTCTCTAACCTCAGGTGTTACAACACCAGCTCTTCCGCCACGTTCCCTTCGTGGAGGCATTTTCGCGATGCGCGCTGAAACCCTAGCCACGGTCCTGGTGCAAATTGCCTCACAGTCGGTGATCTGTTTACACACTCAAGAAAACCTGCTCTAATACCACTTGATGAAGGGTGCTCCCCTTAATGCCACAAACACATAACAGAAATAGAGAAACAACAACAATAATATGCAAGAACAGAAAATTGGCTTCTTATTATCTCCATAAATGTGGAATTACAAACTTTCAGAATTACAATATGCAAAGCCACATGGCCATTCCGTTACAATATTCTGCAGGACAAAGCCTCGAACTATTACCCAGAACTATTCTGAATTGCCTAAGACAATAATACAGCCTTCCTTATATAGGCAATTTTCCACCGCCTGGGAAGGTTCCAGAATTTTTAGCCAATAAGGCCGACCAAACTTAGAATTATTTTATTTTACATTTTATTACATCATAGTCGGCTCAAGATAACCTTTGAAACCCGAACAGAAATTTTGAAGAAAATTATTTTTCGCTATTTCAGGTGGCCCAACTTCCGAAGACCATAAGTCATCACCCATTGACCCGCTTGGCTATTATAACCCCATTTTGGAAACACCACGAAGCGCTCTACAGGCTTGACCAGCACAAGTGCCCGTCAACCAAATTTTTGACCCCATCCGGGGCCTCTAAAGCCTTCAAAACTGAGTTCAAAGTTTCTGTACCCTGCTGCCAATACCGAAAATCTTCAATATCTTCCAATATACACTTGATCTGGCAATGAAACTTTACTGGTAGACTTATATGACCAAAATGAACCTCCAAGAAAGAAATCAGATCATTCTGAGCACATACGAAAATTACCAAAAATAGTAACTTTCCATAAATAGCAGCTCTGCACAAAATAACCCTTATTGAAAATAAAAACAAAAATATTTTTGGGTGATGCAAGATTGCTCTTACACCCAGGATGCTCTTGCATCAGAGACACCCGTGGTAATTTGAGAAGTGACCCTGTCACGACTCAGCTGTGTAGAGGAAAACCAAGACGGTTAACCTCCTCCTTTTTTAGCCATGATGAATCTTCAACAGGTCGTCCTTTCCACTTGACCAGATATTCTTTATATGTCCTATTCCTTGTGCTTCTGCCAACACGACTATCCAGTATATCTTCAATCTCCTTAGTTTCTGAACTAGTTGCTGGAATACTCCACTATGCTACTGTGATCTCATCTTCAACACCTCCTTCATGATACTCTGTCAGATCTGAAATGTTAAACACTGGTGAAATATTTAGCTCAGTAGGCAATTCTACCTCATATGCGTTTCCTGAATCATGTTTCTTCAATATCCTGCATGGTCCAAACTTCTTCATTTTCAGCTTGTTATATGTACCAACTGGAAACTGCTCCTTCCGCAAATGAACCATGACTTCATCACTGACCTGAAATTCCTTATACCTCCTTTTCTCATCTGCCTTAGCCTTATACCGTGTGTTCATCTTGGTAATATGCTTCCTCACCTCCCCATGGATGTTCTTCAAGTGTTCTGCAAAATCCTCAGCTTCAGCACTACTTATTTCTCTTTTATCTATCTTCCTCAATTCAAATGCATTTCATGGACTACTTCCATATACAATCTGGAATGGTGATTTACCAGTGCTCCTATTGACAGAATTATTGTATGCAAATTCGACCTGTGGTAAAATCAAATCCCATCCTGTTGGCTTATCTGCAACCAAACATCTCAGTAGATTTTCCAAACTCCTATTCACCACCTCTGTCTATCCATCAGTCTGTGGGTGATGTGATGAACTAAACTTTAAATCTATCTTCAACTTCTTCCATAATGTTCGCCAGAAATATCCAACAAACTTAGTGTCCCGATCTGAAACTATGGTCTTTGGCAAACCATGAAGTCTCACTACTTCTCTGAAAAATAATTCTGCTACATGAATAGCTTCATTAGTCTTCTTGAAGGGAATGAAATGTGCCATCTTTGAAAATCTGTCAACCACTACAAAAATTGAATCATGTCCCCGCTGAGTCCTCGGCAAACTAAGAACAAAGTCCATGTTGATATCCTCCGAAGGCTTCTCTGGTACGGGTAATGGCTGATACAACCCTGTATTCTGCTTCACTTCTTTCGCCATCTGACATACTCTACAAGTCTGTACAAACTCTTCACATCTTGCTGCAATTGTGGCCAATAATAATTTTCACTAACCAAAGAAAGGGTTTTGTTACGACCAAAATGTCTAGCCAATCCTCCGCTATGCTTCTCCTTGATGAGATTCTCCCTCATAGAACTTCGTGGAATGCACAACTGACTCCCTCTGAATAGCATATCATCTTGGATGATAAAATCCAGCCATTTCATCCTCTCTAGAGTAACAGGTTCTGTACAAGCTTTCCAAGCTTCACCAAAATCAAGATCCTCTGGATACAAATTCTTGAGTTCCTTGAACCCAACCACTTCAATCTACATTTCTCTCAGCAATAGTTGCCTTCTGCTAAGAGCATCTGCAACCCTATTAGACTTTCCACTCCTGTGTTTCAAAACAAATGTATAACTCTGCAAAAACTCAACCCATTTCAAATGCCGCTGATTCAACTTTTCTTGACTATTCAAATATTGCAAAGCTTGATGATCAGTATACAAAAAAAACTCCTTAAGAAGCAGATAATGTCTCCACTTCTTTAATGCCTGAACTATAGCATAAAATTTCTGATCATAAACAGAATATTTCCTCTTGGCATCATTTAACTTCTCACTGAAATAAGCAACAGGTTTACCTTCTTGGCTCATAACAGCTCCTATTGCAGTACCACTAGCATCACAATCTACTTGAAACACCTTATTAAAATTTGGAAGTGCTAAAATAGGTTCTTCTGTAACTTTTTGTTTCAACAATTGAAAACTCTTTCCTGCCCCATTAGTCCACTTAAACTCTTTTCTATCCCCTCTCATTGTTTCAGTCAAGGGTCCACAAATACTGCTAAAATTTTTGATAATATTTCTGTAAAAGTTAGCTAGACCATGAAAAGATCTTACCTCAGTAGCACTCCTTGGAGTAGGCCATTCAAGGATAGCCTGTACCTTCTCTGGGTCCATTTTTAGACCTTCTGTTGAAACTACAAATCCCAAATACACTAACTCTTTCTTCACAAAACTGCACTTCTTCAAATTAATCAATAATTTCTCTTCTCTCAACTTCTCAAATACCATACAAATATGAATCATATGCTCATCCAATGTCTTACTAAAGATGAAAATATCATCTAGGTAAACAATGACAAACTTACCCAAAAATTCTTTCAGAACCTCGTTCATGAGCCGCATGAAAGTGCTCGGTGCATTGGTTAGCCCAAAAGGCATGACTAACCACTTATATAGTCCTTCCTTTGTTTTGAAAGCAGTCTTCCATTCATCTCCTTCTCTGATCTGAATCTGATGATATCCACTCTTCAGATCTATCTTTGATAAATACACAGCTCCACTCAAACAGTCCATAATATCATCCATTCATGGCAATGGAAACCTGTACTTGATTGTGATCTTGTTTATTGCCCTAGAATCTGTACACATCCTCCATTCTCCATTCTTCTTTGGTGCTAATACCGCTGGTACAACATAGGGACTCAGACTCTCACGGATCAATCCTTTCTGTAACAGTTCATGTAATTGTCTGTTCAACTCCTCACTTTCTACAGGTGTCATTCTGTGTGCTGCCTTATTCGGGAAACTCGCTCCTGGGATCAAGTCCATCTAATGAATGATCTTCCTGACTGGTGGTAATCCATTAGGCACGTTATCGGATATAATATCCTGAAACTCATTCAACAAATCTCCAACTTCTACAGGAACATCTTCTACTTCCTCTTTACCAGCTTTTGGAATTAGAGTAAAACATACATGCTCATGCCTCATACCATCTAGGAATTTCCTTCCATCAACAAATGTTATTCTTGCATTACCACATACCTTTTCTTTGGTCTCCTTTAATGGCTTTAGCTTATGTCGCACTCCATCCTTTGTCAGGGAATAGGTATTCGCACGACCATCGTGTACAGCACATCTGTCAAACTGCCACGGTCTACCCAATAACATATGACATGCATCCATAGAGATGATATCACATAGTACTTCATCTTGGTACCCTCCAATCTTGAACTTCACTAGGCATTGTTCATTGACCATGACCTTGTGGTCATCCTGTACCCAAGCAATCTGATATGGATGTGGGTGTTTCTGTCCCTTGAGCTTCAACTTTGTCACCATCTCTTCTGACACCAAATTGTCAGTGCTTCCACTATCAATAATCACATCACAACATTTACCTTTACACTTGCACCTGGTGCGAAACAAGCTCCTCCTTTGCTCAGGTTCATTCTCACCACTCAATAGGACTCTTCTGTTAATCAAAGTTTCTCCTCTTTCAGCATCTTCAGAATTTGATGATCTGGCATCTTCATCTACATGTGCAACTCTGGCCTGGTCTTCATTTCTTCTATTTGTTCTGCCTTGGCGCTGAGGACATTCAAATGCCCTATGACCTTCTTCTCCACAGTGAAAACATGTTCCACGGAAGCCTCCTCTTCCAGATCCTTGTCCTCTTCCTCTTCCTCTCTGATCTTTATTATTCTGATCCTGGAAGTGATTAGAATTATTTCCACGCTGATTCTGACTGCTACTGGCCTCATCCTTCTTTTTCAGATCTTCATTTCGGCCACCATATGACCGTCCACCAGATCGTCCACCACGACCTCTTCCGTTTTGTCTGCTCTCAAACTTCTTGTTAAGCTTTTCCTCTACTTTTAGGGCAAACTGGTATGCCTCTTCAATACTGTTCATTCGAACCAGATTCAACTCCTCCTAAATGCTTGGCCTTAACCCATTAAGGTATCAGGCAACTTTCTCCTTATCAGCTTCGGCATGGCCTGCTCTGATGAGGAGTCGATAGAACTCCTCTATATACTCTTGAACAGATTTTCCCGCTTGCTTCAAATTTTGCATTTTCTTCAGTAGGTCAAGCTCATAATCAACAGGAATGAACTCTCGCTTCAATTTTTTCACCATCCGATCCCATCTCGTGATTTTCTCCTTTCCCCTTCTATTTCGCTCCAACTGAATCTCTTGCCACCATATCTTCGCATGACCTTTCAGTCTAGTCTTCGCAAATTTGACCCTATGAGGATCCTCAACATCTTCATACTCAAAATATTCCTCACATTCATTGATCCAGTCGATCAATTCCTCTGGGTTAAGATTTTCAGAAAATGTAGGAACCTCAATCTTAGGTCTTTTCCCAATCTTGAAAATCACCCGAAAACGTCTTTCTTCCTCCTAGTTCACAATTTCAGCTTCTCCTTCTTGATATTCTTCTTCGGCTTCATCCTCGCTTTCATCTCTGACATTAAGATTCATTCCTCTGTGAATCTCTTCTTGCAATGCTCGCACTTGTCTCTGCAGCTCTCTAACCTCAGGTGTTACAACACCAGCTCTTCCGCCATGTTTCCTTCATGGAGGCATTTTCGCGATTCGCGCTGAAACCCTAGCCACGGTCCTGGTGCAAACTGCCTCATAGTCGGTGATCTGTTTACACACTCAAGAAAACCTGCTCTGATACCACTTGATGAAGGGTGCTCCCCTTAATGCCATAAACACATAACAAAAATAGAGAAACAACAACAATAATATGCAAGAACAGAAAATTGGCTTCTTCTTATCTCCACAAATGTGGAATTACAAACTTTCAGAATTACAATATGCAAAGCCACATGGGCATTCCCTTACAATATTCTGCAGGACAAAGCCTCGAACTATTACCCAGAACTATTCTGAACTGCCTAAGACAATAATACAGCCTTCTTTATATAGGCAATTTTCCACCGCCTGGGAAGGTTCCAGAATTTTTAGCCAATAAGGCCGACCAAACTTAGAATTATTTTATTTTACATTTTATTACATCATAGTCGACTCAAGATAACCTTTGAAACCCGAACAGAAATTTTGAAGAAAATTATTTTTCGCCATTTGAGGTGGTCCAACTTCCGAAGACCATAAGTCATCACCCGTTGACCCGCTCGGCTATTATAACCCCATTTCAGAAACACCACGAAGCGCTCTACAGGCTTGACTAGAACAAAGACCCAAATTTTTGACCCCATCCGGGGCCTCTAAAGCCTTCAAAACTGAGTTCAAAGTTTCTGTACCCTGCTGCCAATATAGAAAATCTTCAATATCTTCCAATATACACTTGATCTGGCAATGAAACTTTACTGGCAGAATTATATGACCAAAATGAACCTCCAAGAAAGAAATCAGATCATTCTGAGCACATACAAAAATTACCAAAAATAGTAACTTTCCATAAATAGCAGCTCTGCACAAAATAACCCTTATTGAAAATAAAAACAAAAATATTTTTGGGTGATGCAAGATTGCTCTTACACCCAGGATGCTCTTGCATCAGAGACACTCGGGGTAATTTGAGAAGTGACCTTGTCACGACTCAGGTGTGTAGAGGAAAACTAAGACGGTTAACCTCCTCCTTTGTTAGCCATGATGAATCTTCAACAGGTCATCCTTTCCACTTGACCAGATATTTTTCATATGTCCTGTTCCTTGTGCTTCTGCCAACACGACTATCCAGTATATCTTCAATCTCTTTAGTGTCTGAACTAGTTGCTGGAATACTCCACTGTGCTGCTGTGATCTCATCTTCAACACCTCCTTCATAATACTCTGTCAGATTTGAAATGTTAAACACTGGTAAAATATTGAGCTCAGTAGGAAATTCTACCTCATATGCGTTTCCTGAATCATGTTTCTTCAATATCCTGAATAGTCCAAACTTCTTCATTTTCAGCTTGTTATATGTACCAACTGGAAACCGCTCCTTCCGCAAATGAACCATGACTTCATCACCGACCTGAAATTCCTTATACCTCATTTTCTCATCTGCCTTAGCTTTATACCGTGCGTTCATCTTGATAATATGTTTCCTCACCTCCCCATGGATGTTCTTCAAGTGTTCTGCAAAATCCTCAGCTTCAGCACTACTTATTTCTCCTTTATCTATCTTCCTCAATTCAAATGCATTTCATGGACTATTTCCATATACAATCTGGAATGGTGATTTACCAGTGCTCCTATTGACAGAATTATTATATGCAAATTCGGCCTGTGGTAAAATCAAATTCCATCCTGTTAGCTTATCTCCACCCAAACATCTCAGCATATTTCCCAAACTCCTATTCACCACCTCTGTCTGTCCATCAGTCTGTGGGTGATGTGATGAACTGAACTTCAAATCTATCTTCAACTTCTTCCATAATGTTCGCCAGAAATATCCAACAAACTTAGTGTCCCGATCTGAAACTATGGTCTTTGGCAAACCATGAAGTCTCACTACTTCTTTGAAAAACAATTCTGCTACATGAACAGCATCATTAGTCTTCTTGCAGGGAATGAAATGTGCCATCTTTGAAAATCTGTCAACCACTACAAAAATTGAATCATGTCCCCGCTGAGTCCTCGGTAAACCAAGAACAAAGTCCATGCTGATATCCTCCCAAGGCTTCTCTGGTACGGGTAATGGCTGATACAACCCGGTATTCTGCTTCACTCCTTTCGCCATCTGACATACTCTGCAACTCTGTACAAACTTCTTCACATCTTGCTGCAATTGTGGCCAATAATAATTTTCACTAACCAAAGAAAGGGTTTTGTCACGACCAAAATGTCCAGCCAATCCTCCGCTATGCTTCTCCTTGATGAGATTCTCCCTCATAGAACTTCGTGGAATGCACAAATGACTCCCTCTGAATAGTATATCATCTTGGATGATAAAATCCAGCCATTTCGTCTTGTCTTGAGTAACAGGTTCTGTACAAGCTTTCTAAGCTTCACCAAAATCAGGATCCTCTGGATACAAATTCTTGAGTTCCTTGAACCCAACCACTTCAATCTGCATTTCTGTCAGCAATAGTTGCCTTCTTCTAAGAGCATCTGGAACCCTATTAGACTTTCCACTCCTGTGTTTTAAAATAAATGTATAACTCTGCAAAAACTCAACCCATTTCAAATGCCGCTGATTCAACTTTCCTTGACTATTCAAATATTGCAAAGCTTGATGATCAGTATACAAAACAAACTCCTTAGAAAGCAGATAATGTGTTCACTTCGTTAATGCCTGAACTATAGCATAAAATTCCTGATCATAAACAGAATATTTCCTCTTGGCATCATTTAACTTCTCACTGAAATAAACAACAGGTTTACCTTCTTGGCTCATAACAGATCCTATTGCAGTACCACTAGCATCACAATCTACTTGAAACACCTTATTAAAATCTGGAAGTGCTAAAACAAGTTCTTCTGTAACTATTTGTTTCAACAATTGAAAACTCTTTCTTGCCCCATTAGTCCACTTAAACTCTTTTCTATCCCCTCTCATTGTTTCAGTCAAGGGTCCACAAACACTGCTAAAATTTCTGATAAACTTTCTGTAAAAGTTAGCTAGACCATGAAAAGATCTTACCTCAGTAGCACTCCTTGGAGTAGGCCATTCAAGGATAGCCTGTACCTTCTCTGGGTCCATTTTTAGACCTTCTGCTGAAACTACAAATCCCAAATACACTAACTGTTTCTTCACAAAACTGCACTTCTTCAAATTAATCAATAATTTCTCTTCTCTCAACTTCTCAAATACCATACGAATATGCATCATATGCTCATCCAATGTCTTACTAAAGATCAAAATATCATCTAGGTAAACAATGACAAACTTACCCAGAAATTCTTTCAGAACCTCGTTCATGAGCCGCATGAAAGTGCTCGGTGCATTGGTTAGCCCAAAATGCATGACTAACCACTCATATAGTCTTTCCTTTGTTTTGAAGGCAGTCTTCCATTCATCTCCTTCTCTGATCCGAATCTGATGATATCCACTCTTCAGATCTATCTTTGAGAAATACACAGCTCCACTCAAACAGTCCATAATATCATCCATTCATGGCAACGGAAACCTGTACTTGATTGTGATCTTGTTTATTGCCCTAGAATCTGTACACATCTTCCATTCTCCATTTTTCTTTGGTGCTAATACCGCTGGTACAGCATAGGGACTCAGACTCTCACAGATCAATCCTTTCTGTAACAGTTCATGTACTTGTCTGTTCAACTTCTCACTTTTTAGAGGTGTCATTCTGTGTGCTGCCTTATTCGGCAAACTCGCTCCTGGGATCATGTCCATCTGATGACTGATCTTCCTGACTGGTGGTAATCCGTCAAGCACGTTATCGGATACAATATCCTGAAACTCATTCAACAAATCTCCAACTTCTACAGGAACATCTTCTACTTCCTCTTTACCAGCTTTTGGAATTAAAGCAAAACATACATGCTCATGCCTCATACCATCTAGGAATTTTCTTCCATCAACAAATGTTATTCTTGCATTACCACATACCTTTTCTTCGGTCTCCTTCAATGGCTTTAGCTTATATCGCACTCCATCCTTTGTCAGGGAATAGGTATTCGCACGACCATCGTGTACAACACATCTGTCAAACTGCCACGGTCTACCCAATAACATATGACATGCATCCATAGAGATGATATCACATAGTACCTCATCTTGGTACCCGCCGATCTTGAACTTCACTAGGCATTGTTCATTGACCATGACCTTGTGGTCATCCTGTACCCAGGCAATCCGATATGAATGTGGGTGTTTCTGTCTCTTGAGCTTCAACTTTGTCACCATCTCTTCTGACACTAAATTGTCAGTGCTTCCACTATCAATAATCACATCACAACATTTACCTTCACACTTGCACCTGGTGCGAAACAAGCTCCTCCATTGCTCAGGTTCATTCTCACCACTCAACAGGACTCTTCTGTTAATCAATGTTTCTCCTCTTTTAGCATCTTCAGAATTTGATGATCTGACATCTTCATCTACATGTGCAACTCTGGCCTGGCCTTCATTTCTTCTGTCTGTTCTGCCTTGGCAGTGAGGACATTAAAATGCCCTATGACCTTCTTCTCCACAATGAAAACATATTCCACGGAAGCTTCCTCTTCCAGATCCTTGTCCTCTTCCTCTTCCTCTCTGATCTCTATTATTCTGATCCTGGAAGTGATTGAAATTATTTCCACGCTGATTCTGATTGCTACTGGCCTCATCTTTCTTTTTCAGATCTTCATTTTGGCCACCATATGACCGTCCACCAGATCGTCCACCATGACCTCTTCCGTTTTGTCTGCTCTCAAACTTCTTGTTCAGCTTTTCCTCTACTTTTAGGGCAAACTGGTATGCCTCTTCAATACTGTTCATTCGAACCAGATTCAACTCCTCCTGAATGCTTGGCCTTAACCCATTAAGGTATCGGGCAACTTTCTCCTTATCAGCTTTGGCATGGCCTGTTCTGATGAGGAGTCGATAGAACTCCTTTGTATACTCCTGAACAGATTTTCCTGCTTGTTTCAAACTTTGCATTTTCTTCAGTAGGTCAAGCTCATAATCAACAGGAATGAACTGTCGATTCAATTTTTCCACCATCCGATCCCATTTCATGATTTTCTCCTTTCCCCTTCTATTTCGCTCCAACAGAATCTCTTGCCACCATATCTTCGCATGACCTTTCAATCTGGCCTTCGCAAATTTGACCCTATCAGGATCCTCAACATCTTCATACTCAAAATATTACTCACATTCATTGATCCAGTCGATCAATTCCTTTGGGTTAAGATTTCCAGAAAATGTAGGAACCTCAATCTTAGGTCTTTTCCCAATCTTGGAAATCGCCCGATAAAGTGTTTCTTCCTCTTGGTTCACAATTTCAGCTTCTCCTTCTTGATATTCTTCTTCGGCTTCATCCTCGCTTTCATCTCTGACATTAAGATTCATTCCTCTGTGAATCTCTTCTTGCAATGCTCGCACTTGTCTCTGCAGCTCTCTAACCTCAAATGTTACAACACCAGCTCTTCCACCACGTTCCCTTCGTGGAGGCATTTTCGGGATGCGTGGTGAATCCTTAACCACGGTCCTGGTGCAAACTACCTCATAGTCGGCGATCTATTTACACACTCAAGAAAACCTACTCTGATACCACTTGATGAAGGGTGCTCCCCTTAATGCCACAAACACATAACAGAAATAGAGAAACAACAACAATAATATGCAAGAATAGAAAATTGGCTTCTTATTATCTCCACAAATGTGGAATTACAAACTTTTAGAATTACAATATGCAAAGCTACATGGGCATTCCCTTACAATATTCTACAGGACAAAGCCTCGAACTATTACCCAGAACTATTCTGAACTGCCTAAGACAATAATACAGCCTTCCTTATATAGGCAATTTTCCACCGCCTGGGAAGGTTCCAGAATTTTTAGCCAATAAGGCCGACCAAACTTAGAATTATTTTATTTTACATTTTATTACATCATAGTCGGCTCAAGATAACCTTTGAAACCCGAACAGAAATTTTGAAGAAAATTATTTTTTGCCATTTCAGGTGGCCCAAATTCTGAAGACCATAAGTCATCACCCGTTGACCCGCTTGGCTATTATAACCTCATTTCAGAAATGCCACGAAGCGCTCTACAGGCTTGACCAGCACAAGCGCCCCTCACCGAAATCTTTGACCCCATTCGGGGCCTCTAAAGCATTCAAAATTGAGTTCAAAGTTTCTGTACCCTGCTGCTAATACTGAAAATCTTCAATATCTTCCAATATACACTTGATCTGGCAATGAAACTTTACTGGCAGACTTATATGACCAAAATGAACCTCCAAGAAAGAAATCAGGTCATTCTGAGCACATTCAAAAATTACCAAAAATAGTAACTTTCCATAAATAGCAGCTCTGCACAAAATAACCCTTATTGAAAATAAAAACAAAAATATTTTTGGGTGATGCAAGATTGCTCTTACACCCAGGATGCTCTTGCATCAGAGACACCCGGGGTAATTTGAGAAGTGACCCTGTCACGACTCAGGTGTGTAGAGGAAAACCAAGACGGTTAACCTCCTCCTTTGTTAGCCATGATGAATCTTCAACAGGTCGTCCTTTCCACTTGACCAAATATTCTTCATGTCTTGTTCCTTGTGCTTCTAACAACACGACTATCTAGTATATCTTCAATCTCCTTAGTGTCTGAACTAGTTGCTGGAATACTCCACTGTGCTGCTGTGATCTCATCTTCAACACCTCCTTCATGATACTCTGTCAGATCTGAAATGTTAAACACTGGTAAAATATTTAGCTCAGTAGGCAATTCTACCTCATATGTGTTTCCTGAATCATGTTTCTTCAATATCCTGCATGGTCCTGTGTGTGTGAAAATTATACCTGATCTGTAGACACAACACTCAGTAAAACATTAGAGGTTAGCTATAATCAAAATCATGCAAAATTGAAAGCTATCTAACCAAGCGATTTACTGCCTTCTAATAGGTGCGAGATTAATGTTCTCAGATTGTAATCAAGATCAGTGACCTAGACGACACCTAAATGAAGGATTTGAATGCAAAAGATGGATATGGAATAAATGCAATTAAGCTATTTTTTGGATTTTTCTATGCAATAATAATTGTAAAAACTGATATGAAATCTATGCTAAATGAAATTGATATGCTATGAATGCTATTGAAAATTGATATGCTATGAATCTAACAATGATATGTAATATGAATGCAAAAAAAATAAGATTGATCTCACAAAGCTTTGAATTCGCAAGTTGATTCCTCAGTCTCCAATTCTCCAGCATGATTGTGCAAAATATGAGATGATTTGTGAAGAGCTGAAGCCTTAATTTATAGAAATCCAGGGCTTTGGAGGTGCATGAATAAAAGCCATAAATCACTCAAATTAACTCATCTTGATTTTTGAGTTATCTGATCATAAAAGATAGTTAATTCTCAAAATCATGCAAAAACAGCTTTTTAACTCAAATTAGAGTTTAGATCATCTTTTTGAACTCCAAAAGGATGTTGAGTTCCAAAAAGTCAATAACTTGCATTGATTTTCTGATTTGGAGTTTAACTGTTTCTTTTGAATATGCATAATAATTAAGAATTAAATAAATAAATAAAGTGATTTATCCTCAACTCAACTGATTTTTGAAAATAAATAATTAATTTATGGGTTAATTAACTATTTATTCAAACTTTTATTAAAAATTATATTATTAAATAATGACAACATGCTTTAATTAATTAAATAAGAATTTAATCAATTAAAGATAGGAATTTTGATTTATTGTCAAAATTAAATAATACAATTAATAATAGATAGAATTAAATTTAATTACATAATTAAGTGGCAAATATTAAATCTAATTAATTAAATATGAAAATATTCAATTAATCAAATTTTAGGATAAATGTGATTTATTGCCAAATAATTATAAAATTAAAGATAATTAAGATAATTAGGAATATTACTAGGAATATTCTCTGATGCAAAATTTAAGATAATCAATTAGATTTGATGATGTTTAGATGTGCCTTAGATTAGGACTTTGATGTCGATTTCATATGATTTGATGATATAGGAGGTTAATGAACTTATAGCCCATTTTTGGGGTATTACATTTTGCCCCTCTTTGAATTACTGTGCGAAGCGCAGTGGTTCAAAGATAGTCTGTGTTTGATAAAGATATGAAACTGATTCAAAAGATAAACCGATCTCAAGATAGAAACCGATTGAAAGATATTGAGATAGGAGTTGATTGATATTGACTTGATATGGAGATAATAGGTCTTGAATGACCAAAGATAATGTTCACTGTAGCAGCAAATGAACCTATGATTGCGAAAAAGTGTCAAAATGCCTGATTCTGAACCTTAGGATTGATAAGAAGTGAGTGACCCGTTCTAGACTCGATTGTCTTAGCAGAACTAGCAAGTATCACATCTGAATCCTTCAGTTGCTGAAGAACCAAGGAAAGAACACTATGATCCGATGGTTGCAAAAATTGATACAGTTTACAAGATTAAGAAAATATCAGATTGATATGGATCTTGATGAATCTGATATGCCCCAAGTGATGATAGATTTGCCCCGAGCGATGAGGACTTTTGATGAATCAGTGACTAGACGTGATTGTTATCTTGATCACTGATGAAAGATATTGATAGATTTGATCGATAGAATTTTGATTTACAAACTTTGAATTGATGTGCAATACCATGCCCCCTTCGGGATTAAAATTGAAATCTGACAAGAGAAGTCAGCGTTAAATGGTTTAGAAGCATGTTAATTGATTTGAGAAGTGGTTATACACGTTCAAGAACGCATTCTGCATCATTTGGAGGTCTTGGAGACCGAATTTGACTAGATTTGACCATGAGTTGACCATGGTTGACCAAGTTGAAATTTTGATAGTTTGATGTAAGATAATCAGTTAAGTTGAATACTAGATTTCTGTGATGATTGAAGGTCGAATATGCAAGTAGTTAATAATATGAATGATCTCAGATTTGAATTTTGATCCCGAAAAAGGATTCTACTTGCTATTTCATTGGAGGAACCTTCGTGTGAGATTCAGCTCTTGTTAGACTTGAAGATGCGATTTGAAGAATCATTTAAGCATTGAAGTTCGTTTAATCATTGTGAGATCATGCAATGAGACATGCAAAATGAAATGCAACCTAAGACCTAGGACCTAGTCACTGATCATGTGTCGATTTGTTATCATCATTGAACTTTTTAGGTAACCGGATAAATCAATACAATGCCCACTAGCCATGAAACCATAGACATATGAATATCGATTTGTATGTGCAAGAATCAATACAACACCCACTGGTCAAACAACCATGGACATATGAATATTGATTTTAGTTGTTGAATGTCGGATTAGATATAAGCATCAAGGCACAAACGCCAGGATGACCTGAATATCATGTCCATTTTGATATAGCAATTTGTACAAGCATCAAAACATACACGTCGTGATGACCTGAGTACGCCTTGCGTTACAAACACATCAAACAGTCAAGAGATCATTCTAAATCCAATGTGAATTACCCGTAGTGACCCTTTATCGTTCACATCCTTAGGCAAGATTGCGTTCCACAGTAGGAGGAAGAACTCACTCAAAAAGACAATAGTTAGATCAAACTTCCTTGAATTTTTTTTGGGTATCAATGGTCGAGGTACGCATGGCCATCCAATTCGAGATAGAGGCTCTTACAGTCGGACACCATTTCAATCCAAAATTTCCAAAGTTGTTAGATTTTCACATACAAGCAGAAGACAAAGAAAAGATTATGCCCCCAGTCATCACTCTCTAAATCCTGTAAAAGACATCATCGAAGAGCTCGAAGGGACACAATATGCAAAAATCTCAATGCGAATCAGTAAGCCTACAAGGAGATAAAAGCATGAAAAGCACAAATTGTTTTCAGTTGAGTTTTGATGTTTGATTGTTGTTGATGCAAAATCCTTTCTGGAGACGAGACTGACTGACTGACTCAACTTGAAGCTTCAAAGGACTCTGAGTGGATATGACATGTCTAAGATACATTGGAGACTATAAGATATGACATTGATTGCCCCCAAGTTTGAACATTGATAGGATACAGACACTTGAGCTGATTGGTGTACAGACCGACTTATTGAAACCAGGATATGCAGAAACAAACCGGGAGATATGTAAAAACTAAAGCAAGACTGAAAGCTGGGAAAGACCAAGATTGTGCTGATAGATGGAGCATTTTGGAACAAGTGGTGCCCGTTTGCCGAGTTTTCACCATCTTGGTAGAGATTCTATTTTTGCTACCGAGGTGCCTGTTTCCAGGTTTTCACCAAGGCACTTTTTTTTTTTTTTTTTTCATTTTTTTGTATTTTTCATTTTTTCAATTTTTTTGTACTTTTGATATTTTTTGATTTTTTTTGTTGTACTTTTGATTTTTTTTTTTTTTTTTTTTTTTTTGTGAATCATCAAGGCGCCTATTGCTAGGTTTTCACCAAGATGTTCATTTTTTCAGGACTTTTTTTGATTTTTAAGATTTTTTCAGGACATTTACCAAGCACTGAATGCCTTAGGCGTAGAATTTCTTCAGATGGAGAACGTTGATTGGTTCTCGGAGCTGTTCTCCTTCAGTCGTTGAGAGTTGATAGGCACCAGAGCCAAAAGTAGCAGTGATTACAAAGGGACCCAGCCAGTTGGGTTCGAACTTCCCCTTGCGTTCTCGATGTGATTGATTTTTAGGATTTTCTCTCAACACTAGATCACCAACCTGAAATTCTCTGTGTCTGACTTTCTTGTTGTAGCCTCTAGACATTCTCTTTTGATATACTCTGAGATGATCATACGCTGCTTGTCTGCGCTCATCTAGTAGTTCAAGTTCTTGTAACCTCGACACTCTGTAGTCTTCATCAGTGACAAGTCCATGCATTCTAATCCTGAGTGATGGGATTTCAACCTCAATAGGCAGTACCGCTTCAGACCCATAAACTAAAGCGAAAGGTGTAGCCCCTGTAGGCGTTCTGATACTAGTTCTGTATGCCCAGAGAGCTGGATTGATCATCAGATGCCAGTCTCTTCCTGTTTTATTCACTGTTCTGTGCAAGATCTTCAGGAGATTTTTGTTTGAAGCCTCAGCTTGTCCGTTCCCTTGAGGATAATAGATAGATGACCAATGTTGAGTAATTTTGAACTTGGCACATAAGTCATCTAGGTCCTTGTTTTTGAATTGTCCCCCGTTATCTGTGATTATAGAGTGAGGGATCCCATATCTGCAAATGATGTAATTCAGGATGAACATAGAGATCTGTTTCCCCGTTGCTTGTGTTAGAGGAACTGCTTCTACCCATTTTGTAAAATAATCTGTAGCTGTGATTATATGGGTATGTCCATTAGAAGAGTGCGGATGGATAGCACCTATGAGATCAAATGCCCATTGTTGAAAAGGCCATTGTGTAGTAAAAGGAATCAGATCTCTCCCTGGAGCATGAATCAAGTTGCCATGTACTTGACACTGTTGACAGTTTTTAGCAAATTTAATAGCTTCTTTTTCCATTTCAGGCCAATAATACCCAGCCCTAATAAGTTTTCGAGCTAACGTTAACCCGTTCGAGTGTGACCCACATATACCCTCATGGACTTCCTCTAATGCACGTTGAGACTCTTCTCGTTCTAAACATCTAAGCAGTGTACCATCTAGACCTCGTTTGTACAGATCATTACCAATGATGACATATCGGGATGCGGATCGGATAAGGTTTCATTTCTCAAAACGGTTAAAGGACTCAGGGATGATTTGGTCGTGGAGATAGGAGAACAAATTTTTGTAGCGAGATGAGTCATAACTTACAACAGTGCAGATCATGGGGGTTTCAGGGGAGTCATATGCAGGATAGGATAGGGCTTCCACCAGGAACTCGTAGCGTAGTTCATGTTCAGGCTGTTGTAAAAGAGTAGATAATGTTGCCATTGCATCAGCAGCCTTATTCTCCATTCTGGGTATTTGCTCAAATGTGATAGAGATGAAGTATTTCTTTAGATCATCGACCATTCTCTTGTAAGGAATGAGCTTTTCATCCTTGGTTTGGTACACATCATTGACCTGGTGGATGACTAGTTGTGAGTCTCCATGAATGTGCATCTCTGTAACTCTCCACTGTATTGCCATTTTCATACCATTGAGAAGTGCCTCATATTCAGCAATATTGTTTGTGCAAGGAAACTTTAATCTGAATGCTTTGGGTATCGAGTATCCTTGAGGAGTAATGAACAATATGCCTACGCCGGATCCATTCTGTGTGTAGGAGCCATCAAAGAATAATCGCCATGCTCTAGAAGAGAGGTGCATGATAGAGGAATCGGGAAATTCCATTTGCATGGGTGTATCATCAAACAGTGGTGCTTCAGCTAATTGATCAGCAATGACCTGTCCTTTGATAGCTTTTCTTTCAACATATTCAATGTCAAATTCGCTCAAGAGCATGACCCATTTAGCTAGTCTACCTGTGAGGGCAGCTTTGCTTAGGAGATATTTCAGTGGATCAATTTTAGCTACCAAATGAGTAGTATGAGCTAACATGTAGTGTCTCAATTTCTGTGATGCAAAGATCACAGTGAGACAGGCCTTCTCTATCATTGAGTAGTTCTTCTCATAGGCCACTAAAGTTCGGCTGATATAGTAGATGGCTCTTTCTTTCTTGTTCTCATCATGCTGTGCTAGCAATGCCCCCAGTGATGTATCTGTTGCGGAGACATATAATATTAATGGCTTCCCATGAATAGGAGGCATCAATATAGGTGGATTTGATAGATACTTCTTGATATGTTTAAAGTTGTTCTCGCATTCTTCATTCCATGCAAAGGTCACACCTTTATGTAATGTTTTTGTAAAAGGCTGTGAGATGTCTGCTAGCTGTGATATGAATCTTCTGATAGATTGAACTCTGCCTTGCAACGTCCTCATTTGACTGATATTTGTGGGAGGTTGCATCTCTATTATAGCCTTGACCTTAGCTGGATCAACTTCAATGCCTTTCTTGGAGACGATGTATCCTAGGAGCTTTCCAGAAGTGACTCCAAAAGCACACTTTTTTGGATTTAGTCGAAGACTAAATTTTTCCATTCTGTCGAGGATCATGCTCAAGTCTATTAGATGTTCAGTTCTAATCATGGATTTTGCCAAGGTATCATCTACGTAATCCTCCATTGTTCTATGCATCATATCATGAAAAATAGATGTCATTGCTCTTTGATATGTAGCTCCAGCATTTTTGAGTCCGAATGGCATAACATTCTAACAGAAAGTTCCCCACGCACATGTGAAAGCTGTTTTCTCTTGATCTTCTGGAGCAATTTTGATTTGGTTGTATCCAGAAAAACCATCCATAAGGGAATATATTTCATAGCCCGCAGTCATGTCCACTATCATATCAATGTTAGGCAGTGGAAAATCATCCTTAGGGCATGCTCTGTTCACGTCTCTAAAGTCCGTGCATACTCTGATTGAACCATCTGGTTTGGAAACAGGTACAATGTTGGAAATCCACTCAGCATAGTCTATGACACGGATGAATCCAGCTTTTAGGAGTTTTTCTAGTTCTGCTTTGACTAAGAGTGCAACATGAGGATGCATCTTTCTCAATTTTTGTTTCATTGGTTTTACTCCGAGAGCAATGGATAGATGGTGCATAATGAGATTGGGATCCAATCCTGGCATATCTGAATATTTCCATGCAAAGTTGATCTTTTTCTCTGATAAGAAGGTAGTGAAGTTTTGTTTCTCTTCGTCTGATAGAGATTGTGCTACATGTACCAATTGTGGTTCCTCTGTTGTACCCAAATTGATGGATTGAGTTGGCTCAATCAGAACTGGAGATCTATCCTGTAAATGACTTGGAAGGACATCAAATATCTCATCCTTAGGTGCCTCAAAGAGGTTTTCACCTTCAGATACGTCTTTTCTTTTTACTTTTGTCGGTTCTGAGACTGCCACAAAGTGGTTTTCACCCTCAGAACTCTTTTTCTTTTTCCTTTTACTCTTGTTTTTCTGACTAAGATATTTGATGTCTGACTCGGTCATGCTGACACTCGGTTCACTGATGGAAGTACTCATAGGCTCAACTGCATTGAGGTAGCAGGCAAGGGCATAGTCATTTGGGAAGGTATACATACCATGGTTTGGGTTGGTGGAAGTTTGGTCGATAAGATCAGGGCGTTGGATAGTCAAAGTGGGAAAGGCTTGGGATATGGTGTTCACGGATGTGGATATGTCATCATTGGTCCTAACCTGATGCTCAAGTTCAAAGGTGATATTACAGCTCAGAATGTTCAATTCGTGAATAGGCTCAACATCATCATAGGAGTCCTCTTCAGCCATAGGTGGATCAGACACGTTAAGTTCATTGTTTCGCTCTAGACCTACATTGGGTTGAGAGACATATTGGTGAATAACATCAATAAATTTCTCTATTATAAGCTCATCTTCTTCTGGAATGGCACCCCATTCATAATCATTTGACTCATCTTCTGATTCAGAATCTCTAGGAAATCTTAGAAAGTGCGTGAAATCAGGATGAATACCCCAAGAAGGATTACCCTCAGTCTCTGACTTGAATTCATATTCATGGGAATCAGTGTCAGAATAACTACCCCCTGCTTCTCGATCAGTTTGATTGCCTTCGAGATTGGTTGGTTCTTGTGGTACAACCATCTCTTGCACTACAGTAGGTTCTTGTGTTTCTACTACATTAATTCTTCTGATAGGATCATCTGTATCATCAAGAAGATCTTTGATCTTTTTAGGCAATTTTTCATAGGGGATAAGCTCAGAGCTATCTGAATCATCATCAGAGGGTTCTATTTCTTCTTTCTTAAGAAGGGGTTCTCCTGGTGCAATTTGTTCTATGACATGAGAACAACCACCTTTGAGATGATAGGGTTTCTTCTTAAACCCTATGCCACCATTATCTTTTTTGGCTCGACCAATATGTGAAATGGGGGTCACAAGACCCTTTCCCCTAATTCCTAGAGGTCCTTGACCAGAATATCCCATCTTGGCTATCAATTTGTTTCCTGGACCATATGAATTAGAAGGGACTGTAGGTGCTATAGATTCACTAGGTTGAACAATTTTAGATTCAGAATCCTCTTTATATAGCCATGCCAGCACAGCTTCATCCTCTTCAAATTCTTGTTTAGATACTTGCTCCACCACAAAATGTCTTTTGTATGCTTCCATAGGTTCCTTAGGTTCTGATTTAGACTGCTTCAAGGATTGGCCATATGACTTAGGTGAGATTGGGAGAGATGTCAGAGACAAGACTGGCTCTATAGTGTATTCTCCCATCCCATTTTCTTTGATATTGATCTCTTTAGCAATGTCATCCATCTTAGATGTGGAAGCCACATTTTGTTGCTTGATGGAAGATTCTCTGTTATTGGGAACAAGTTTATCGGCACTTTCCTTCAATGTATTACAAGTTGTACTCAGATCAGCTGGGATAGTAACCTCCACTCCTTCATAGGGAAATTTCAAGCATTGATGGTATGTTGAAGGAATAGCCTGCATTTCATGTATCCAGGGTCTCCCTAGAAGGATATTGTAAGCCAATGGTAGATCGAGCACCTGACATGTGGTATCTTTGATGACTGGACCCACCCGGATGGGCAAGACAATGGTGCCTTTAGAAGCTCTTTCTTGTTCATCATAGGCTTTTATGGTGATCTTCTTTCGAGGATCAATAGCCATCTCTGAGAATCCCAACTGTGTGATTAAGTTGTAAGAACAAATGTTGAGGCCTGCGCCCCCATCTATCAACACACGTTTGACTCGACGGTTCTGGATCAAGACTTCTATGTGCAAGGGCTGATTATGTGGGTGACTTAGGGAGTTGTCATCCTCTTCTGAAAAGGAGATATATTGCGGAGATGTTAGATGACCAACCATAGTTTGGAACCTGTCTAGATCTAGATCATCAGGAACATTAGAGCTGAGCAAAGCTTTGTCTAGGATATCTCGGTGAGCTGGAGAGATTCGAAGTAACTCAAACATAGAGATTTTGGCATTGGTATGCTGGAGTTGTTGTACGATGCTGTAAGATGTAGGTCTGGTATCCTTTGGATTGGGAGATTTCGAGGCAACCTTCTGTTTAGAAGCAGATGTGAGATTGAAAGGTATCTTAGGGACATCAAATGAATTTGGTGTTTGTCCTTTCAGATGCGTCTGAGCTTGTGATCTGGTAACTGCATTAGCTGAGGAATGATTTCTATCTCTTCGTACAATCATGATGACATTACAGCTCTCAGAGAGGCATGGTTCCACCATATTGATGACAACATCGTTTCCAGGGTAGGCATAGTTGACTTTTGCCCCCATGTTAGGCTGAGAAGTGGAAACTCCCTTGCCATGTTGTGGAAAAGGTTCTGTAAATGCTGTGTGATCATTATTGCTGGTAGGATTATCGATTGTGATGTCCCCTTGATCTATCAAGTCTTGAATGGTATGCTTCAAATGGAAGCATCCATTAGTTCTGTGGCCTTTAGTTCGATGGAAAGCACAAAATTCATTATCTTTCCACCAACATGGTTTTGGATCCGGATCAGGTTTTCGGATTGGTGGTAAAGAGATCATGTTATCAGTTATCAGGGTCCTCAAAGCAGATTCCAAAGATTCTCCCAGGGGAGTAAACTTTCGTTTATTATCCCATCGTTTGAATGGCTTCTTTGGAGATGGTTCAGCAGATTTTTGCTCTGAAGCTTCAATGGCTTTGGTGGCAAGGGTGAGATTGTAGGCTGGTGCCTTTGATGGGGTGTGGATAGTGTCAACAACACCGTCAGAGACGATACCTTTGTTTCTATTCCAGGTCTTGTTTTTATCTTTTGAGCTAGATCCCGATTCAGACTTTTCCTTTTGAAGTGTGATTTCTCCTTTCTTGACAAGTACTTTCTCAATCTTGATTGCATTATCCACCATTTTATCAAAAGATACATGATCTTGCATTTGCAATGGATAGTTGAGCTCTGGAACAAGGTTATTGATAAAGATTTCAAGTTTCTCCATTTCGGGAATTGGTCTAGCATATAAAGAAAACTTCTTTCGCCACCTCTTGAGAAAAGTTAGGAATGATTCCCCTGGATATTGCTTGAGGTTACAGATATCGATCATGGTAATCGGATGTTGAATATTGTAGGAATATTGTTGATAAAACAATTTAATCAATTCCTCAAAAGTTTTGATCGTAGAAGGTAATCTTGAAAACCACTGAATGGATGCTCCTCCCAAGGATCTAGGAAAAAGACGCATTAGATAAGTCGGTTCATGCATGAATTCCATGGATTGTGTAAAGAACTCTTTGACATGATCTTGAGGATCAGAGTGCCCGTCATATTTGTCATACTTTGGTATCTCCACTCTTTTTGGGAATGGAGGCATATACAAGTCTTTGTCAAAAGGGAAAGGACAAAGGGCCTCCATGGAGAATTCCTTGGGTTCCTTCTCTTTCTCAATTTTATTCATTTTGACCTGCATAGCGTGCAGCTGGTTCATTATGGCCGTCATCGGAGTTTCTTCCTCATGCGTGATGATATCTTCGACATTGAAGTGAGGAGGAAGTTTAGCTCCTTCTTGGGCTAATTGCAAAAAGTATGCCTCTCTATCCATTTTCAAGAAATGCCTCATCATTCTTTTGAATTCATCGTCATTCTGACACCGATGGATTTCAGAGGGTGTAGGGTCTTGGTCGGCATTATGTTGAGAGTGGTGTCCCTGGGATCCTCCTCCTAGAGAACCATGGTTTGTCCCTGCTTGAGACATGGTAGGAGTTTTTGGGCTCCCTGGAATAGATTGAGGAAGAGTTTGTTGATTACCTCTGTGAGTTGATAGAGGAGGTCTGTAACCAATTTTCAATCGAAAGTTACCGAGACCGTCGTCTTCGTAGATACCTGACTTGATGAGTTGTTCAAGAGTTGGACCCGGGGTATTGGTCAAAAGTAAGTTTTGAGATGTTTCTTCTGATTTCTTGTGTGAAGAAGCTCTGGTCTCCACCATTAACTTTGAATGAAACAGAAGAAAAGGATGAAGACAACTGAAGAACAATTTGATTTGAGAAAATTGGATGACGCAACCTTGTCAAGATTATGATAGTTTTGAAGATCTGATGAGATGTGGGTGAAGGAAACTGTGCCCTGGATGCATGGGATAGATCGCCCAAAAGATAGCAGACACGAGTTCTCAACACTTAGTTTGTTTTTGAAGATTGATTGATTGAAGATTGATAGTTATGACAAGGTTTTGACACGAGATAAAAAGGACTCAAATTGATCAAATAGAAGACTAGATCGGATTCAAAAGATCAAACTCAGAAAATGGTAGAATGCTCAATAGCTATTGCTCTGTTCTGACACAATGATATTTTTGACAGATTCTGGAACTAGGCTGGAAACATTGGATATCTTGCAATTTGACAATTTCTGACAACTTTCTCAAATTTTTCCAAACAACACTCTGCAGACTCGTACGACACTGGGTAGTCTATGAAATGACAGTTGCTAAACTCATACGACAGTTGGGTAATGCTGAAATGACACTTGAAAAAACTCGTACGACTTTTGAATTCTTGAAATGACTTTTGACTCCAGAAAGAACTTTACGTCAATTTTTGCAAAATTTAAGATTTTCAGTTTTGGATTGTTTGCAAATTGTACTGTCCAGATTTTGAAAGTTATACCAGATTTGATCGTTTTTAATAGCCAAGTAGATAAATAAGCACACAGAACAGCAAGCAAGTGATTTCAAGCACGTCTGAAAACAATGATCAAGGGCAAAAGCAACCTTGCGCATGAACAATCAAGTGACCAAATTGTGCTAATCCCTGAGAGTACTAATTGTGTATGTTCTGAAAAGTTTTGCAATAACACACATATACCTGAGAATGAAAAATTGGCCTCTCTAAGGTTTTTAGTAATGGTTTGACTCTGCAACTTTTATGATTCAAAGGGGTGAACTCCAATCCCGGCGCACCAGGGTTTTGACACAGTCCGAGAACTTAATCTTCAAGAGCTGCTAGGGAGATCTGACAACCCAACAATGAACCATACCCGTGGAGATTTCTTCCACAAGGACATTTATATAGCGGTTGTCACTACCATGGCGAAAATGGCTATTACTGCTTGAGGTTCCGTCAATGCAGTTTGCCCTGTGAAGGGATTGTTCACTACGGTTAACCCTCTCTAAAGATGACTCACAATAGTATACCACAAGGGGACTTGGCTCTAGATTCAAGGTTTTGACACCTCTTCACTTTTAACCCAAACAAAGCAAGCAGATTAATCCGACACGCTAAGACAAAGTTTTGTTCCACCAAGGTCTGTGATATCAACTCCACGTGATCTATCAACCTCTCCGGGGAGAGAATGTATCAATCAATAAGAGAAGACGCACTAACCAATTTTTATTCACCAAAGCTTGTGATATCAACCCCACATGATCTATCAACCTCTCCGGAGAGAGAATGTGTCGATCAATAAGAGAAGACTCACTAACTAAGTTGAATGTGAAACGCACTAAGTATCCTCCCTACCTACAAGGATTCTATCGTCAAGAAGGATTTCGCTAGGAATCCAATCTCTCAAGAATCACAAATAGTGTTCATAGGGCCTAATTACTATGTGAGCACAGATGTATGTTCCGAAAGCAAATCTACCAAAAGCATCCAAAAAGTAGAAAGAGGAACACTTAACGTTTAAAGCGAATATGAGATGAGTCCACAAGGTGGAACACTTAACACCTCACACAAGCTAAAAACAAGTCCACAACTTAGAAAACAAGGGAGTTCCTAAAAGCACAAAAGGGTTGCCAAGTGGAACATTTAACGCTTCTGTCCTGTTGACCCCTCCCCTTTATGGCGCTGAGATTGCAACCACGGGGTGGAAATGAGGGGCCGGCGGATTAGCGAGTCCAATAACCCAAGATAGCAATCAAGATCAATCACAAGTATTCTAAGACTACTTAATGAATCCTTAAGGGTTCACAACCTAGTATCAATTATGCAAGTGTGTAGAAATAGATCAAAAGCATGAAAATATGCACACAAGCTTGACACATAAGAGATTTATTTTAAGTCCCAAATCAAAATATTATTAGATGAAGGAGAATACCTGGGATCCTTGCAACGCGCTTAGTAGATTTTACTTGATTTTTAGCAATTTTTGTTGAGCTTTTCCATGCAAGCAAGTGACGAACTCTCCAACAAGCAAACAAGCAAACAAGATATGCAAAATATATTCAACTTATGAAAACCATAGGGTTAGCTCTAAAAATCAATTATTATCAGTAATAATAACCAGCAATCAACCCAAATGACAACTCATATCATTCATTGAACCATGTAAAAAAAATAAGTGCATACCCATCACAAAACTTTTTTTTTTTTTTGCTGCATTTGACCTAGTCAACAAGATCTAATTTTTTTGATATGATTTTGGCCACAAAAATAGAAATTCAGAATAGAGACCCCTGCTAAAAAATAGAGAGCTTTCCAAAAATGCAAAAATTTTAGAAAAACCTCTTCATTTGTGCCCTAGAGACCCATTTTATCAATACAGACCAGTTTTTGTAAATTGACTATTTGAGCTATGATATCATGTCCAAATTTAAAACACAAAGAATGGACCCCCTGTATAATTTAAAGAGCTTTCCGAAAATATAAAATTTTTTGAAAAATATGCTGATTTGCGTTAGATATTAATTTTTTCCGGAATTTCAAGAAAAAATTATTAAAAATTCAAAACATATCAAAAAATTCTAAATTTTTTATTGTAGCTTCCATGACATGTCACCAACCTAAAAACAAAATTTTAGATCAAAATTCCAAGCCGTTTGGGAGATAAAATTAAATCTTTGAAACTTTGGGGTTTTAGCTCCAAAAAAATCAAAACCAGCATGCAAAGGTGGGTTGCCCCACGGTGGGCGCCAAAAATGTGTGTGTGAAAATTATACCTGATCTGTAGACACAACACTCATTAAAATATTAGAGGTTAGCTATAATCAAAATCATGCAAAATTGAAAGCTATCTAACCAAGCGATTTACTGCCTTCTAATAGGTGCGAGATTAATGTTCTCAGATTGTAATCAAGATCAGTGACCTAGACGACACCTAAATGAAGGATTTGAATGTAAAAGATGGATATGGAATAAATGCAATTAAGCTATTTTTTGGATTTTTCTATGCAATAATAATTGTAAAAACTGATATGAAATCTATGCTAAATGAAATTGATATGCTATGAATGCTATTGAAAATTGATATGCTATGAATCTAACAATGATATGTAATATGAATGCAAAAAAAATAAGATTGATCTCACAAAGCTTTGAATTCGCAAGTTGATTCCTCAGTCTCCAATTCTCCAGCGTGATTGTGCAAAATATGAGATGATTTGTGAAGAGCCGAAGCCTTAATTTATAGAAATCCAGGGCTTTGGAGGTGCATGAATAAAAGCCATAAATCACTCAAATTAACTCATCTTGATTTTTGAGTTATCTGATCATAAAAGATAGTTAATTCTCAAAATCATGCAAAAACATGCAAAAATAGCTTTTTAACTCAAATTAGAGTTTAGATCAGCTTTTTGAACTCCAAAAGGATGTTGAGTTCCAAAAAGTCAATAACTTGCATTGATTTTCTGATTTGGAGTTTAACTGTTTCTTTTGAATATGCATAATAATTAAGAATTAAATAAATAAATAAAGTGATTTATCCTCAACTCAACTGATTTTTAAAAATAAATAATTAATTTATGGGTTAATTAACTATTTATTCAAACTTTTATTAAAAATTATATTATTAAATAATGACAACATGCTTTAATTAATTAAATAAGAATTTAATCAATTAAAGATAGGAATTTTGATTTATTGTCAAAATTAAATAATACAATTAATAATAGATAGAATTAAATTTAATTACATAATTAAGTGGCAAATATTAAATCTAATTAATTAAATATGAAAATATTCAATTAATCAAATTTTAGGATAAATGTGATTTATTGCCAAATAATTATAAAATTAAAGATAATTAAGATAATTAGGAATATTACTAGGAATATTCTCCGATGCAAAATTTAAGATAATCAATTAGATTTGATGATGTTTAGATGTGCCTTAGATTAGGACTTTGATGTCGATTTCATATGATTTGATGATATAGGAGGTTAATGAACTTATAGCCCATTTTTGGGGTATTACAGGTCCAAACTTCTTCATTTTCAGCTTGTTATATGTACCAACTGGAAACCGCTCCTTCCATAAATGAACCATGACTTCATCACCGACCTGAAATTCCTTATACCTCCTTTTCTCATCTTCCTTAGCCTTATACCGTGCGTTCATCTTGGTAATATGCTTCCTCACCTCCCCATGGATGTTCTTCAAGTGTTCTGTAAAATCCTCAGCTTCAGCACTACTTATTTCTCCTTTATCTATCTTCCTTAATTCAAATGCATTTCGTGGACTACTTCCATATACAATCTGGAATGGTGATTTACCAGTGCTCCTATTGACAGAATTATTATATGCAAATTCAGCCTATGGTAAAATCAAATCCCATCCTGTTGGCTTATCTCCAACCAAACATCTCAGCAGATTTCCCAAACTCCTATTCACCACCTCTGTCTGTCCATCAGTCTGTGGGTGATGTGATGAACTGAACTTTAAATGTATCTTCAACTTCTTCCACAATGTTCGCCAGAAATATCCAACAAACTTAGTGTCCCGATCTGAAACTATGGTCTTTGGCAAACCATGAAGTCTCACTACTTCTCTGAAAAATAATTCTGCTACATGAACAACATCATTAATCTTCTTGCAGGGAATGAAATGTGCCATCTTTGAAAATCTGTCAACCACTACAAAAATAAAATCATGTCCCCGCTGAGTCCTCGGTAAACCAAGAACAAAGTCCATGCTGATATCCTCCCAAGGCTTCTCTGGTACGGGTAATGGCTGATACAACCCTGTATTCTGCTTCACTCCTTTCGCCATCTGACATACTCTGCAACTCTGTATAAACTTCTTCACATCTTGCTGCAATTGTGGCCAATAATAATTTTCACTAACCAAAGAAAGGGTTTTGTCACGACCAAAATGTCCAGCCAATCCTCCGCTATGCTTCTCCTTGATGAGATTCTCCCTCATAGAACTTCATGGAATGCACAACTGACTCCCTCTGAATAGCATATCATTTTGGATGATAAAATCTAGCCATTTCGTCCTGTCTAGAGTAACAGGTTTTGTACAAGCTTTCGAAGCTTCACCAAAATCAGGATCCTCTAGATACAAATTCTTGAGTTCCTTGAACCCAACCACTTCAATCTGCATTTCTGTCATCAATAGTTGCCTTCTGCTAAGAGCATCTGCAACCCTATTAGACTTTTCACTCCTGTGTTTCAAAATAAATGTATAACTCTGCAAAAACTCAACCCATTTGAAATGCCGCTGATTCAACTTTCCTTGACTATTCAAATATTGCAAAGCTTGATGATCAGTATACAAAACAAACTCCTTAAGAAGCAGATAATGTCTCCACTTCTTTAATGCCTGAACTATAGCATAAAATTCCTGATCATAAAGAGAATATTTCCTCTTGGCATCATTTAACTTCTCACTGAAATAAGCAACAGGTTTACCTTCTTGGCTCATAACAGCTCCTATTGCAGTACCACTAGCATCACAATCTACTTGAAACACCTTATTAAAATTTGGAAGTGCTAAAACAGGTTCTTCTGTAACTTTTTGTTTCAACAATTGAAAACTCTTTCCTGCCCCATTAGTCCACTTAAACTTTTTTTTATCCCCTCTCATTGTTTCAGTCAAGGGTCCACAAATACTGCTAAAATTTTTGATAAACTTTCTGTAAAAGTTAGCTAGACCATGAAAAGATCTTACCTCACTAGCACTCCTTGGAGTAGGCCATTCAAGGATAGCCTGTACCTTCTCTGGGTCCATTTTTAGACCTTTTGCTAAAACTACAAATGCCAAATACACTAACTCTTTCTTCAGAAAATTGCACTTCTTCAAATTAATCAATAATTTCTCTTCTCTCAAATTCTCAAATACCATACGAATATGCATCATATGGTCATCCAATGTCTTACTAAAGATCAAAATATCATCTAGGTAAACAATGACAAACTTACCTAGAAATTCTTTCAGAACCTCGTTCATGAGCCGCATGAAAGTGCTCAGTGCATTGGTTAGCCCAAAAGGCATGACTAACCACTCATATAGTCCTTCCTTTGTTTTGAAGGTAGTCTTCCATTCATCTCCTTCTCTGATCCGAATTTGATGATATCCACTCTTCAGATCTATCTTTGAGAAATACACAGCTCCACTCAAACAGTCCATAATATCATCCATTCATGGCAATGAAAACCTATACTTGATTGTGATCTTGTTTATTGCCCTAGAATCTGTACACATCCTCCATTCTCCATTCTTCTTTGGTGCTAATACCGCTAGTATAGCATAAGGACTCAGACTCTCACGGATCAATCTTTTCTGTAACAGTTCATGTACTTGTCTCTTCAACTCCTCACTTTCTGCAGGTGTCATTCTGTGTGCTGCCTTCTTCGGCAAACTCGCTCCTGGGATCAAGTCCATCTGATGACTGATCTTCCTGACTAGTGGTAATCCATCAGGCACGTTATCAGATACAATATCCTGAAACTCATTCAATAAATCTCCAACTTCTACAGGAACATCTTCTACTTCCTCTTTACCAGCTTTTGGAATTAAAACAAAACATACATGCTCATGCCTCATACCATCTAGGAATTTCCTTCCATCAACAAATGTTATTCTTGCATTACCACATACCTTTTCTTCGGTCTCCTTCAATGGCTTTAGCTTATGTCGCACTCCATCCTTTGTCAGGGAATAGGTATTCGCACGACCATCGTGTACAGCACATTTTTCAAATTGTCACGGTCTACCCAATAACATATGACATGCATCCATAGAGATGATATCACATAGTACCTCATCTTGGTACCCGCCAATCTTGAACTTCACTAGGCATTGTTCATTGACCATGACCTTGTGGTCATCCTGTACCCAGGCAATCCGATATGGATGTGGGTGTTTCTGTCTCTCAAGCTTCAACTTTGTCACCATCTCTTCTGACACCAAATTGTCAGTGCTTCCACTATCAATAATCACATCACAACATTTACCTTCACACTTGCACCTGGTGCGAAACAAGCTCCTCCTTTGCTCAGGTTCATTCTCACCACTCAACAAGACTCTTCTGTTAATCAATATTTCTCCTCTTTCAGCATCTTCAGAATTTGATGATCTGGCATCTTCATCTACATGTGCAACTCTGGCCTGGCCTTCATTTCTTCTATCTGTTCTGCCTTGGCACTGAGGACATTCAAATGCTCTATGACCTTCTTCTCCACAGTGAAAACATGTTCCACGGAAGCCTCCTCTTCCAGATCCTTGTCCTCTTCCTCTTCCTCTCTGATCTCTATTATTCTGATCTTGGAAGTGATTGAAATTATTTCCACGCTGATTCTGACTGCTACTGGCCTCATCATTCTTTTTCAGATCTTCATTTCCGCCACCATATGACCGTCCACCATGACCTCTTCCGTTTTGTCTGCTCTCAAACTTCTTGTTCAACTTTTCCTCTACTTTTAGGGAAAACTGGTATGCCTCTTCAATACTGTTCATTCGAACCAGATTCAACTCCTCCTGAATGCTTGGCCTTAACCCATTAAGGTATCGGGCAACTTTCTCCTTATTAGCTTCGGCATGGCCTGTTCTGATGAGGAGTCGATAGAACTCCTCTGTATACTCCTGAACAGATTTTCCTGCTTGCTTCAAACTTTGCATTTTCTTCAGTAGGTCAAGCTCATAATTAACAGGAATGAACTGTCGCTTCAATTTTTCCACCATCCGATCCCATCTCGTGATTTTCTCCTTTTCCCTTCTATTTCACTCCAACTGAATCTCTTGCCACCATATCTTCACATGACCTTTCAGTCTGGCCTTCACAAATTTGACCCTATCAGGATCCTCAACATCTTCATACTCAAAATATTCATCACATTCATTGATCCAGTCGATCAATTCCTCTGGGTTAAGATTTCCAGAAAATGTAGGAACCTCAATCTTAGGTCTTTTCCCAATCTTGGAAATCGTCCGAAAAAGTCTTTCTTCCTCCTGGTTCACAATTTCAACTTCTCCTTCTTGATATTCTTCTTCGGCTTCATCCTCGCTTTCATCTCTGACATTAAGATTCATTCCTCTGCGAATCTCTTCTTGCAATGCTCGCACTTGTCTCTGCAGCTCTCTAACCTCAGGTGTTACAACACCAGCTCTTCCACCATGTTCCCTTCGTGGAGGCATTTTCACAATGCGCGCTGAAACCCTAGCCACGGTCCTGGTGCAAACTGCCTCACAGTCGGTGATCTGTTTACACACTCAAGAAAACCTGCTCTGATACCACTTGATGAAGGGTGCTCCCCTTAATGCCACAAACACATAACAGAAATAGAGAAACAACAACAATAATATGCAAGAATAGAAAATTGGCTTCTTATTATCTCCACAAATGTGGAATTACAAACTTTCAGAATTACAATATGCAAAGCCACATGGGCATTCCCTTACAATATTCTGCAGGACAAAGCCTCGAACTATTACCCAGAACTATTCTGAACTGCCTAAGACAATAATACAGCCTTCCTTATATAGGCAATTTTCCACCGCATGGGAAGGTTCCAGAATTTTTAGCCAATAAGGCCGACCAAACTTAGAATTATTTTATTTTACATTTTATTACATCATAGTCGGCTCAAGATAACCTTTGAAACTCGAACAGAAATTTTGAAGAAAATTATTTTTTGCCATTTCAGGTGGCCCAACTTCCGAAGACCATAAGTCATCACCCGTTGACCCGCTCGGCTATTATAACCCCATTTCGGAAATACCACGAAGCGCTCTACAGGCTTGACCAGTACAAGCGCCCGTCACCCAAATTTTTGACCCCATCTGGGGCCTCTAAAGCCTTCAAAACTGAGTTCAAAGTTTCTGTACCCTACTGCCAATACCAAAAATCTTTAATATCTTCCAATATACACTTGATCTGGCAATGAAACTTTACTGGCAGGCTTATATGACCAAAATGAACCTCCAAGAAAGAAATCAGATCATTCTGAGCACATACAAAAATTATCAAAAATAATAACTTTCCATAAATAGCAGCTCTGCACAAAATAACCCTTATTAAAAATAAAAACAAAAATATTTTTGGGTGATGCAAGATTGCTCTTACACCCAGGATGCTCCTGCATCAAACATTCGAGAACAAGCTACTTCAAAAATAGAAAAAAATAGTAAAGCTTATCAAAAAAATTGAAATTTTATATTTAACACTAGAGGAGAGAGTTCTCTTCAAGATTGTGTAATTTTTTTCTAAATGGTGTAGATTTGATAGGGAAAATTTGGTGGGAGATGAAAACTATTGATTTTAGGTATGTTCGACTTTGAGTAGTTATAACGGAGAAAATATACATTGAAAACTATTTTTTCTTCTTTTCTGCACTAGCTATACATTTAATCTATAACATTTTTTGAAATCAAAAGAAAATATGATTATTTGCATATACTTTTTTGGTGGGAACAAGACCCTCATTTTTCAGCAAGTAAAAAATGGACTTCAAAAATTAAAAAAACTATGTGAATTCTTGTTCAAAAAAAATTTAAAAAATTATAGGCATAAACTTCATCCACTTTTACACATTTCATTAGTTTACATCATCTCCAAATTCCAAACATAAATGCCATTTTTATGCTGTTAAAGTTAAAAAGTTTGTGTGTTGTTGACCTTTTCCTTTATAAAAGTGTGACATAGCTTTGTACTTTTACCCTTTTATTGATTCCTTTTTTAATCTGCAGAGTTTACAAGATATCTATAGATACATACTATGCATTTCACATAGTATAAAGTAAGTTTGACATTATATGAATATATATTTGATTCTAAACAACTGTGCAGTATGTAACTATTCAAATTGGTCTGTTTCACATGAGCATTCTGTAGAGACTCAGTAGGTCTCATGTTTTTATTCCATAATGATGAAGGTTTTATGTTAACTGATGCCATGGCATCTGTCGCTGCTAACCGTACAGATGCAGCGGAGGCCAAAATGGATCCGAACAATTATTCCCTGCAAAAATGACCGTCGGACATTTTCCCAAGCCTGTGAATGACAGCGCATGAAAATCAAATCAGACATAAAAAAATGTTATAAAGTGTTTAATTTTTTATTTTCACAATGAATGGAATAGGCTTGGTTAACTTCACGAGGGTTAGCTTCTGTTAGAAAGTAAAGTCCACCAAGATAACTGAGAGGGGGGGGGGTGAATCAGTTATCAGATAATTAAAAATTTAATCATCTTCAACAGTATTAAAATATAATAGCAATATAATTACCAACCATAGAAAGATATTCATACACAATAACACAATGACACAAGATATGTTGACTAGGGAATCTCTTGATCAAAGAGTAAACCCCAATGGGAATGATGCCCACAAAAGATGCACTAAGATGAATATTCCTTGTGAGAGGATGGACTCAGTTAGGAGTCTTATGAAATACATTTAGTACATATGAATCCCTGTTAGGAGATTTTGAATCCCCGTTAAAAGATTCTAACCCTGTTAAGAGTTATGGCAGACAGAAGGACCCACTGCCCAAACAGCTTCAGGGTAAGATCACTGAACACATTGTCCAAATAATCTTTTCATTACTCAATAGAATAATATGTTACCTCTTCTATGACTATGCCAAGCCACACTCATTTTTACATTAGATCTCAATTTTAGATCTCTGTACTTCGCATGTCTTCCTTCACAATTTCCCTCTCATACTCAATTTTTTTCTTCACTTCATGCATACCGCATCACACATCATCACTACAACTTCATTCCAATTACATACTTTCACATCAAAACATCATGCTACAACTATTCAATAAGAAAATATATTCCTTCCTTTTATAACCACACTCAAATAATTACAAATGAGTCGGCATACAATTACAAAATAAAAGTTTCCACACACTACACCAAAATTACATAAAACTGTTGGCTTCCAAATACAATAAATATTCACTTGTGTGACCTCAAATTTTGTGCTATCATCCATGTCACTATCAATGTGTCTCCAACTTCCCTTTAACTGTGCAAAACTAGATTCCATCCCGATTAGGAGATATCATCTGATTTCTACAAACTGCTACTCAGGAACACTGCCTAAACACTGCTTCTACCAAAATGATCATAACTTCCATGAATCAATGAATTACTTTCTACACTCTTAACCATAGACATATGACATATCAAATAGTATAACCTCAACATCACATAGCTCCAACTATAATAACCCATGTGCGCTAATCCAAACTCTGTCTGCTTCTCTGCAAGTCTTCGGTAACTCACTGTGTTGACATCAATGACAATCATAGTCATGAATACAACAACAACTACTACAGAATGGATGCCAAACACTTTAGCATTCATTCCTAACAATCTCCCCCATTAGAATTGTTGGAAACATAGATGAAAAATATCCAATGTTCCAAAAATCCAATATTGCAACACTGCTTCTTCAAATCCTCTTCATCAATCAAATCTTGCTTCATTATCCTATTAAGTTCTCTCATATTTTTTTTCATTCATATTTCTCCCCAATTGACATCAATGATAGAAATTCCATCACTAAGTCAACAACAACTTAATGTCAAAAGACACTTTTCAAAAAAATACATTTACTAGAGTCCTCATGACTCAGCTCAGGTACACATACTCCCCCTTAGAGGAAGTACCAACATCCAGTCCAAAAGAAAGATAAGGCTCATATACCACTGGACGGATGTAACCAACTACATCACTTCTCAAATGTAGGTTGGGGCATAACCCCAAGCATACCTCTCAGATACTCAAATGTATCCTTAGGTAAAGGCTTTGTGAATATATCTGCTATCTACTCCTTTTTACTTATGTACTCAAGTCTGACTTCTTTTTCAACAAATTTCTCTCTTACAACATGATACTTAATCTCTATATGCTTTGTCTTAGAATGTAATACAAGATTCTTAGACATACTAACTATACTGGTGTTATCACAATGTATGACAATAGGTTCAACAAATTTTATTCCAATATCCTTCAACATTTGCTTTATCCAGATTATTTGGTTACAATTGTTTGCTGTTGCTACATATTCTACTTCTGCTGTGCTTTGTGAGATACAATTCTACTTCTTTCTTAGCCAAGAAACTAATCTTCCTCCAAGGAAAAATGCTCCTCCACTGGTGCTTTTCTTATCATCAACACTACCTCCCCAATCAACATCTGTATATGCACATAGGGTAAAATCATCAGAATTTTCATACCATAATCCATAGTCCATTGTGCCTTTTAAATATCTCAGTATCCTCTTTACTGCTGCATAATGTGATTCTCTAGGTTTAGCTTGAAATCTTGCTACAATTCCAACTGAGTGTGCTATATCAGGTCTTGTATGAGTCAAATACTACAATCCTCCAATCATAGATCTGTATTTCTTCTATTCTACTATAGGAGTCTCATATGTGCTAGAAACTTATGTCTGGTCACCATAGGCATTCCAACTAGTTTACAATCCTTCATTCCAAAACTTTTCAACAAGTCATTCAGGTACTTTGTCTAACTTACAAAAATACCATCATTATTTTGTGTTATCTATAATCCCAAAAAGTATTTCATTTCACCAATCATACTCATTTTAAATTCAGTCTTCATTTCATTAGCAAATTTGTCACTAGCTTCATCTTCTCCTCCAAAAATAATGTCATCAACAAAAATAACTATAACTAACAAACCATTTTCAATTTTTTTTGTGTACAGATTGCTATCAGTTGTACCTTTTATAAATCTCAACTTTAACAAATACTTATCCAGTCTTGCATACCAAGTTCTAGGTGCTTGTTTAAGTCCATATAAAGCTTTCTTTAATTTACATACCATGTCTCCTTCTTGAGTTAAAGGAAAACCTTCAAGCTGCTCAATGTAGAATTCTTCTTCCAATTCTCTATTTAGAAATGTTGACTTCACATCCATCTGATACACTTTGAATTTTTTGTAAGCTGCATATGCCAAAAATATTCTAATTGATTCAATTCTTGCAACAAGTGCAAAAGTCTCTTCATAGTCAATTCCTTCTTGTTGTGAGTAACCCTTACATACCAATCTTGATTTTTTTCTTACTACTTCTCCTTGTTCATTCATCTTGTTTCTGAATACCCATTTAGTTCCAATAACATTCTTGTCTTTAGGTCTAGGGATCAATTCCCATGTCTTGTTCTTTTCAATATGATCTAGTTCTTCTTTCATAATATTAATCCAACTTTCATCTTCACAAGCTTCATTAGTAGTCTTAGGTTCAATTTGAGAAATCAAACATAACTATTTTTGTGCCTTATTTTGAGTAAGAACTCCTCTTTTGATGCTCCCAATAATCAGCTCAATAAGATGATTCCTTAACAAACTCTTGCTAGGTGTTATTGTCTCAGATCTCTCTTTAGATGTAGGTTCTTCAATAACTTCACTATGGCCTTCATTTAACAAATCACTGTCAGTTTCATAAAACAATTTAGTAGTTCCAGTATTAGGCTTAGGGTGAGCTTCTTTATCAGATTCATAATCAAGCTTTCTTTCCTAAATTTTGAACTTTTCATCAACTTTAACATTTGCACTCTCAACAATAGTCTTAGGTCTTTTATTGAAACATCTATATTCTTTGCTTTTCAAAGAATATCCAAGAAATATACCTTCATCACTTATAGGATCAAACTTTCCTATATCATCATCTCTCTTTATATAACATTTGCTTCCAAAAATTCTAAAATACTTAACTAAGGGTGCATGTCCAAACCATAATTCATAAGGTGTCTTGTCTGTGTCTGCTCTGATTTGTACTTTGTTCATTGTATACATTGTTGTGTTCACTGCTTCTCTCCAGAATACATTTATCAAATCATTCTCAAACAACATAGCTCTTGCTACTTCAGTCACTGATCTGTTCCTTCTTTCTGTAATGCCATTTTGTTCAGGTGTTCTAGGGGCTGAATACTGTCTTTTAATGCCATTTTCTTCACAAAAGTTGTTAAACTCTCTAGAAGTAAATTCTCCACCTCTATCAAATCTTAAACATTTAATCTTCATTCCAGATTCATTCTCAACTTTATTCTTAACAATCTTAAACTTATCAAATGCTTTAGATTTTTCTTTAAGAAATGCAATCCACATCATTCTTGTAAAATCATCAACAAGAATCATAAAATGCCTTTCTCCATAGAATCCTTTAGTCCTGGTAGGACCGCTCAAATCTATATGAACAATCTCCAGCTTCTCTATAGATGTAAACTTCTTACTATGAAAAGAACTTCTCTTCTGTTTAGCCATTACACATTCTTTGCAAATCATGTTAGTAGGCTTCATAATCTTAGGTAAATCTCTCACTACAAGTGTAGTACTTACATTCACAATGTTATCAAAGTTTATATGACAAAACCTTCTATGCCATAACCAACTATTATCAATCTTTGTAATCAAACATGTCATCTTAGTAGGATTCAATTGAAATACATTACCTCTGGTTCTAGATCCAGTTTCAATCAGATTTTCATCTTTATCCTTTATCACACAAGTTTTCTCAGTAAACCAAACTTGATATCCCTTATCAACTAACTGTCCAACACTCAAAATATTATATTTCAATCCATCAACAAAATAGACATCATCAGTATTAGTCTGTCCATCAAGAGTAATAGATCCTATACCTTTAATCAAACAAGGTGCATTGTTTCCAACTCTAAAAACTCCACCATCATATTCATTAAACTTTATGAACTTTTTCATGTCTCCAGTCATGTGATGTGAACAACCACTATCTATAATCTAATCAAATTTCTTTTCAACTTGAGAAACTAAGGATTTTTCTTCCTTAACATCAGATTTGAGATTTTCTTCTTTAATTGCTACAAATCCTATGTCATCATTATTCTCAGTATCACTTTCACTTAAAGTTCTTTCTATACTAGCTTCAAGATCTTCATCATTAGCATAATAACATTTCTTAGATCTTCTAGGTTTGAAATTGCTTCTGTACCTTTTAACTCTCTTAGGACATTTAGATGCAAAATGATCATATTCTTGACAAGTCCAACATTTAAAAATTTTCTTACCATTTGGTTCTCTTTTCACAAGAAAGGCAATACCTTCTTCAATCTTCTTGTCTTCTTCATTTCTAGATCTGCTGCTGCCAACATAGTCTCTACTCACACTAATTCTTCTTGACAAATTAGGGTGAACACTAAGAGCACTGAATGTTGTCTCCATTCTAGGTAAGTCTCCTGATAATCTCAGGTTCATTTCTGTTGCTTCCAATCTTCCAAGAAGAGTCTCTCTTGTAAAGTTTGTTGTACAAGGTATCACTTGTTCAATCATCAGTGTTGTCTTCTTAAATACAAGAGTTAATGTCCTTAGCATTTTTCATATCACTTCATTCTCTGTCTTTTTTCCTCCACAAGATTTTATACCTGAAATAATCTCTGACATTCTACCAATATAACTTCTAATAGATTCATCTTCCAACATTCTTATATCTTCAAATGCACATATCCAATTATGTAATCTAACTCTTTTTGCATGTTCATCACCTTCAAAAGTAGAGTGTAAAGCATTCCAAATTTTATGACATTTTTTCAAATATTTTACTTGACTATACTCATTCTTTGGTAGTGCTGTCAAAAGTGCTTCTCTTGCAAGCATGTTACACATGAATAGATCTCTCTCTTCTGCAGTACATGTTTCAAGATTGTCCTCTTCAATAATAGTCTTATTATTCTTTGTAATCAACCAATAACCTGGTCCTAAACATAATAGGTGTGTCTTCATCTTTTCTTTCCAGCTGTCAAAATTTACTCCATCAAACTTAGGGCTTTCTTTTATGAAATTCACCATGGATCTCCTTAAGCTATAAAAATTCTCTTTCAAGGACTTGCTCCTCTAATACCAATTGTTAGAAAGTAAAGTCCACCAAGATAACTGAGAGGGGGGGGGGGTGAATCAGTTATCAGATAATTATAACTTTTATCATCTTCAATAGCATTAAACCATAATAGCAATATAATTACCAACCATAGAAAGATATTCATACACAATAACACAATGACACAAGATATGTTGACTAGGGAACCTCTTGATCAAAGAGTAAACCTCGGTGGGAATGATGCCCAAAAAAGATGCACTAATATGAATATTCCTTGTGAGAGGATGGACTCTGTTAGGAGTCTTATGAAATATATTTAGTACATATGAATCCCTGTTAGGAGATTTTGAATCCCTCTTAAAAGATTCTAACCCTATTAAGAGTTATGGAAGACAGAAGGACCCATTGCCCAAACAACTTCAGGGTATGATCACTGAACACACTGTCCAAATAATCTTTACATTACTCAATAGAATAATATGTTACCTCTTCTCTAACTATACCAAACCACACTCATTGTTACATTAGATCTCAATTTTAGATCTTTGTACTTCACATGTCTTCCTTCACAATTTCGCTCTCATACTCAGTTCTTTTCTTCACTTCATGCATACCACATCACACATCATCACTACAAATTCATTCCAATTACATAATTTCACATCACAACATCATGATACAAATATACAACAAGGAAATACATTCCTTCCTTTATACCACACTCAAATAATTACAAATGAGTCGGCATACAATTACAAAATAAAAGTTTCCACACACTACACCAAAATTACATAAAACTGTCGGCTTCCAAATACAATAAATCTTTGCTCGTGTGACCTTGAAGTATGTTCTATCATCTATGTCACTATCAATGTGTCTCCAACTTCCCTTTAACTGCACAAAACTAGATTCCATCCTGATTAGGAGATATCATCCAATCTCCACAAACCGCTACTCAGGAACACTGCCTAAACATTGCTTCTACCAAAATGATCATAACTTCCATGAATCAATGAATTACTGTCTGCACTCTTAACCATAGAAATATGACAGATCAAATAGTATAATCTCAACATCGCATAGCTCCAACTGCAATAACCCATGTGCACTAATCCAAACTTTGTCTGCTTCTCTGCAAGTCTTTGGTAAGTCACTGTGTTAACATCAATGACAATCATAGTCATGAATGCAACAACTACTATAGAATGGCTACTAAACACTTTAGCATTCATTCCTAACAACTTCAACATGGATGGTGAAAGCCACTTCTCCAACAACTCTACACGCCACGCGGCCTACTTTTCCCTCCATTCCAAGCTTCCATACGACACTGGAAGTCGGTGCTCTGGGGCAGCCTGTAATCCACTCACAAAAGGATTTATTTTCAAAAATGATCAATGGCTTGAATTGTTTCAATCATCTTGCATGACTATTGGAGCTTGTGCACCATTAATGCTTTAACCCAGGCCGATGTGTTTCATATAAGAAATGCCTTCAGCGTAATAAAAGTTTAAATTAATAATTTTAACATCAATATCTCACCATATAATACCTCATCATATTATATTGAATATATAAGAGAATAAGTTCCCATGTTACTTATTTTGGTAAATTGATATTATTTAAAATTATAATTTATTAATTATTGTTATAGGCATTTGTATTTTGTGTAGTTAGTTATTAAAAAACATCTTTTTAACCAATCCTATGTGAGAATTGTTTTAATATTAACTTTTTTTAGTGACCAAAGTTGATGAAGGGTGCTCCTCTTAATACCACAACCACATAACAAAAACATAGAAACAACAGTAATTTGCAAGAACATAAAATGGGCTTCCTATTATCTCCATATGGACATTTTCCTTACAATATTATGTAGGACAAAGCCTTGAACAATTACCTAGAACTACTATTCAGAACTACCTTAGAAAACACTACGGTCCTTTCTTATATAGGCAATTTTCCACTGCCCGAGAAGGTTATAGAAATTTAGCTCTTAAGGCCGACTACCCCTAGAATTATTTTATTTTTCATAATTCTTATATTAGGGGCAGCTCAAAAGAATTAATAATTATATGTTTAAGTACCCCAACTTCCAGACGCCACAAATTTTTAATTGAAGCTCTGTTTGACTATTACAACCACTTTTCAGAAATGGAAAGACCTGAATGTACAATATTTAACTTGCACAAGATCTAGTTAGGATAGGGTCGATCGAGATCTAGAGCCTCTAAGGCCTTCAAAATTGAGCTCAAAGATTTTGTACCCAAAAACCTTAATAACTTCACCAATACAGATGATATAGCAATGAAACTCAACTTGTAGGTTGATATGACTAAGATGAACCTCCACCTATGAAATCAGAACATTTTGAGCTCATATGACAAACTTACTAAAAATAGTAAGTTTCCATAAATAGTAGTTCTACACAAGATAACCCTTATTGAAAAGAAACTAGAAATATTTTTGGGTGATGCAAGATTGCCTCTACACCCAAGATGCTCCTACATTAGACACCTGAGGTGATTTGAGAAGTGACCCTTTCACATCTCAGGTGTGCAGAGGAAAACTAAGACAGTTAACCTCCTCCCTTGTCAGACATGATGAATCTTCAACAGGTCATCATTTCCATTTGACCATATATTCTTCATATGTCTTGTATCATGTTCTTCTACCAACATGACTATCTAGTATATCCTCAATCTCCTTGATAGCTGAAGTAGTTTTTAGAATACTCCACTGTGCTTTTGTAATCTCATCTTCAACACCCCCTTCATGATACTCTGTCAAATCTAAAATGTTAAATACTGGTGAAATATTTAGGTCAGTAGGCAATTCTACCTCATAGGCATTTCCTGAATCATGCTTCTTTTGTATCTTACATAGCCCAAACTTCTTCATTTTCAACTTATTATATGTACCTATTGAAAATCACTTCTTCTGAAAATGAACCATGACTTCATCCCAACCTAAAATTCCTTATGTCTCCTTTTCTCATCTGTCTTAGCCTTATACTACATATTCATCTTGGTAATGTGCTTCCTCACCTCCTCATGGATGTTATTCAAATATTGTGCAAAATCCTCAGCTTTAGCACTACTTATCTCTCCTTTTTCTATCTTTCTCAACTCAAAAGCGTTTCTAGGGCTACTTCCATATACAATCTAGAATGGTGATTTACGAGTGCTCCTGTTGATAGAATTATTATATGCAAATTATGTCTGTGTTAAAATCAAATCCCATCCTGTTGGCTTATCTCCAACCAAACACCTCAGCAAATTTCCCAAACTCTTATTCACCACTTGATGAAGGGTACTCCCCTTAAGACCACAAACACATTACAAAAACAAAGAAACAACTAAAATTTACAAGAATAGAAAATGGGCTTCCTATTATCTCCACAAGTGTGGAATTACAAATTTTAGAATTACAATATGCAAAGCCACATGGGCCATTTTCTTACATTATTTTGCAAGACAAAGCTTTGAATAATTACCCAGAACTATTATTTAGAACTTTTTTCTGTCCATCAGTCTGTGAATGATGTGATGAACTGAACTTCAAATCTATCTTGAATTTTTTCCATAATGTGTACTATAAATATCCAACAAACTTAGTATCTTGATCTGAAACTATGCTCTTTGGTAGACCATGTAGTCTCACCACTTCTTTGAAAAACAATTCTGCCACATGAACTTCATCCTTAGTCTTCTTGTAGGGAATGAAATGTTCCATTTTTGAAAATCTATCAACCATCACAAAAGTTGAGTCATGCCCCCTTTGAGTCCTTGGTAAACCAAGAATAAATTCCATATTAATATCCTCCCATGGCTTCTCTGGTATAGGTAGTGGCTGATACAACCCTATATTCTGCCTTGCTCCTTTTTCCATTTGACATACTCTATAACTCTATAAAAACTTCTTGACATCTTTCTACAACTATGGCCAATAATAATTCTGATTAACCAAAGCAATGGTTTATCTCGACCAAAATGTCCAACCAATCCTCCACTATGTTTCTCCTTGATGAGATTATCCCTCATAGAACTTCGTGGAATGCACAACTGACTCCCTCTGAATAGCATATCATCCTAGATGATGAGATCCAACCACTTTGTTCTATCTAGAGTAACAAGTTCTGTACAAGCTTTCCAAACTTCACCAAAATCAGGATCCTCCGCGTATTAATTCTTGAGTTCCTTGAACTCAACCACCTCAATCTACATTCCTGTCAACACAATTTTCCTTCTTTTAAGCACATCTACAACCTTGTTATACTTTCCACTCCTATGTTTCAAACCAAATGTGTAACTCTACAAAAACTCAACCTATTTCAAATGTATTTGATTCAACTTTCTTTGACTATTAAAATATTGCAAAGCTTGATGATCAGTATACAAAATAAACTCCTTAGGAAGAAGATAGTGTCTCCACTTCTTCAATGCCTGAACTATAGAATAAAATTCCTGATCATAAACATAATATTTCTTTTTGGCATCATTTAACTTCTCACTAAAATAAGCAACAGGTTTACCTTCTTGGCTCAAAATAGCTCCTATTTTAGTACCATTCACATCACAGTCTACTTGAAACACCTTATTAAAATCTAGAAGTGCTAAAATGGTTTTTTCTATAACATTTTGTTTCAACAGTTTAAAACTTTTATCTTCCCCTGTAGTCCACTTAAACTATTTCCTATCCCCTATCATTGTTTCAGTCAAGGGTCCACAAATACTGCTAAAACTCCTAATAAAGTTTATGTAAAAGGTAGCCAAATCATGAAAAGATCTTACCTTAGTAGCACTCCTTGGAGTAGGCCATTCGAGGATAGCCTTCACTTTCTTTGTATCCATTTTTAGGTATTTTTTTGAAACTACAAATCCCAAATACATTAACTCCTTCACAAAACTACACTTCTTCAAATTAATCAACAATTTATCTTGCCTTAACTTCTCAAACACCATACAAATATGCATCATATGCTCCTCCATTGTCTTACTAAAGATCAAAATATCATCTAGGTAAACAATGACAAACTTACCCAGGAATTCTTTCAGAACCTCATTTATTAGCCGCATGAAAGTGCTTGGTGCATTGGTTAGCCAAAAATGCATGACTAACCACTCATACAATCATTCCTTTGTCTTGAAGGTAGTCTTCCATTTATCTCCTTCTTTTATCTGAATCAAATGATATCCACTCTTAAGATCTATCTTTGAGAAATGCATAGCTCCACTCAAACAGTCCATAATATCATCCATTTGTGACAATGAAAACCTGTACTTGATTGTAATCTTGTTTATAGCCCTGGAATCTGTACACATCCTTCATTCTCCATTCTTGTTTGGTGCTAATACTTTTGGTACAACACATGGACTTGGAATCTCTTGAATCAACCCCTTTTGCAATAACTCATGTACTTGTGTATTCAACTCTTCACTTTCTATTGGTGTCATTCTGTGTACTGCTTTCTTTGGAAAACTTTCTCCTAGAATCAAGTCCATCTAATGACTAATCTTTCTTACTATAATGTCCCCACTAAGGATGCCATAAGGAATCAGATCTTATGATGTAAAATTACAACTAACAAATTTATTTCTAACATTATATCATTAATACATTCACATTTATATTCCTTAAGATTCCATTAATGAATTCATTTACTAACATATTTACATCACTTATCCAAATTGAATTTCATTTCTTCTCTTTACTTTCACATTTCAAAACTTAAGAGATAGGGTAAGAAAGTAACATTTCATTTACAATTATATTCCTTACTTCATAAACCAATTTCATTTCTCTTTTCTACACATTGAAATAGCTATTCTTACAAATTACATTTTAACCTTAGCAACCACTTTAGGGTTTCAAAGCCTATGGTGAGCCACCCACCTAGGGTACCTATTCCCCTATCCTCATACACAATCCAAGAACCATCAAGTACTCCAAAAAGATCCATCTTGTAGGTCTAGGGAACCTTTCGACGCACACTAGCCACCCGACCGAGTCCTAGCCTCATACTATGGATTCAAACGTAAGCCAAGTACTGAAATCACATAAGTAACATATTATAATACCAACTAAATCATGTATGGACATTCATAAGTGATACCAAATGCAACCCAATCATAGGGAATAGATAAAAAAGGTTCTAAGCCCAATTTTTATAATTTTTGAGCCCCTGAAACCCTAAAAAACCCATACAAAAATACATAACTATCCATATGAAATTTTAGTACTAGTTATATGACATTTGGCCAAGTTTTCTATGGGTATGTGTATATAGTGATATGACACTATAGGACACTTTATCAAGACTTAATTCAAAATTTCTCAAAAAGGCAAAAAACTAAGTTTTTTAGGCATGGAGAGTGCCTAGGAAGGGTTCGTTAAGGTCAACCTGATGCATGGACCTTAGTTCCATAGCCATGAAACATCCTCATCACTACCTAAGCCTCAGAGAAGATAAATCAAACGTAAAACAATAATTCACAGAGAAGCCTGCAAGAGCAATACAGAAGGAAAAAGGACTACATCTCATTCCTAAACCATCCTAAGCCTTCCTATTTCTTCCTAAAATTACCTATTCCATATAATAACAATGAAATACACCCTCCTACATGATCACAAGCATTCCTAACTTCCCAGGAAGGTTTTATAATATCCAAAACTATAAAAACATACATTATCTACTTCCCAGAAATACATTAGAAATACATAGAAGATAAAATATTTACATTTCCTTTTTAATTCACAATAAGCTATCACATATCAATCTAATGACATATAATTTACACACACACACACACATAGGATAATTGGAGACTTCATCCTAGTTTAGACCCTACTTGGGGTCCTGCGGAGAATTGTCTTCTCTTGGCTAGAGACTCTCTACAAATCTTCAAGCCTTGAGTAGATAGCCTCCTAGAAAGTTTCCTCTGCAATAACTCTCTAATAAATACACACACACACTTTCCCACCAAACCAAGACACTATCAATCTCTCAGAAAACTACAAATAAACCTCCAGAAAAATTAATGCAAGAAACTCCAAAAATCTTCCAAAAACTCTAACTCTCTCTCACTCCCCAAAATGAAAATATTTATCCTTAAACTATGTGGTTGGAGGAGTTGCTTTATGGGAAGAAACTTCTCCAACTTACACAGTTGGTTGGAAGACCAAACAAATCATTCGGACCGTAAATGGCTTAACAAAATTTTAATAAATTTAATTAAAAATAGCCTCAAAAGAAAATCATAACAATAAAATTAAACAAATAACTTTCAAGGAAAACACATAGCACACACGGAAACCAACTAGCCTAACTTCTAGGAGGTCTCGAGTTCAACTCCCTCCTAGATAGTTAGTTTTACTACAAAGAGCATTTACTTTTATTATTACTATTATCAATATCATTTTCACTCTTTATTTAATGGATTTATTAATACACTTCATTTAATTCACTTTATCTAATCATAAAAACACCATTTACACAATCAATAAAAATATACAAATAATATTATTTATGTAAGCATGGGTATATGCATGTTCACCCACATATACACATGCCTATATATCATTCAATCAAGTATAATATAAATATAGAATAAATATTATACATATAAACAAGGTTAATTCTAACTAATACCATAATCTCAGAATAACATCAAATCAGAAGACCACAACATAAACTACATTCTAATTTTCCAACTAGGATAACTTTCTAAACATAATTCTAAGTCCATGGCTAACCTCAAGAGTAGCTTGGTTAAATCTCCACACAATAATAGTTTGAGGATTTTGAAGGCACGGTCAAACCTATGTAGCTAGGTGGAGATGATGCCTGGTAACTACATCCTACATCACCAACCGACATGCATATATATATAAACTGATAGTGGAAAACAAGGAGGGAGAGTGTGACATTGTGTGGACCTCTTGTAGGAGTAACTATGACTACCCCTCCTCATCCTACACTCACATCAGCCAGTAAAAATAAAATCATAATGGGGTAAGTAGGGTTATATCATAATATAAACATCATAGCATAAATCAATGTAAAAAATTTAATTGATAGTTCATTTCTAACCATTCATCATTATATGCTAACTCATTTAATATTTCCAAATAAACTGTAGTAACCAAAAATAGGGCTATGCTCAAATGTCTCATAAAATGATAACTAAATAATAATCATAGTCTACCATATAATCCAAAGTGTTAAAGCAATAGTCCTATCAGTCTAACATAGGAAGATGCTAGGGTGTACATTACAACCTCTCCCCCTAGGATTAGGCTTACTCTTGGAAGCCTACAAATAAGTATGGATATGAAGATCTATGTCAGCTAGCATCCTCCCAAGTAGGGGAGGTCTCATCACTAAGGTCCCATTGGACCCTTACCTGCTCTATGTTGTGACCTCTGAGGGTCAAAATCTGTTGTTGGAGTATATGTACTAGCTCCAAAGCCATTTTTCGGTCCTCTAATTGTAAAGTGTTCAAATCCAAAACATGAGTCAAATCAGGAATATACTCTCTAAGAATGGATATGTGAAACACATCATGCACATGTGCAAGGCTAGGTGATAGGGTGAGTTGGTAAGAAACTGGTCCTATCCTCTCAAGGATTTCAAATGGACCCACAAATCTTAGTGTTAACTTAGAAACTTTTCCATAAAAAATAGGGCTCTTATATGGGTGGATTCTCAGAAACACCTTATCTCCAACAGAGAACTATCTATCGATCCTATGAGCATCAACATAATTCTTCTACCTATCTTGAGCTATAACAAGATACTCTCTGATTCTCTAAACCCGCTACTCCATATCCTATAGTATCTTGGGGCCAAGTAGTACTCTATCCTCTAAGAGATCCCAACTCAGTGGGATAAGACAAGGATGACCATAAAGATCCTGAAATAGTGACATCCCCAAAGAACCGTGATAGCCATTATTGCATGTAAAATACACTAGATACAGATAATCTTCCCAATGGGTCTATCTATCCATAACATGCATCCTAAGAATGTCCTCAAGAACCTAATTAACTCCCTCTTTTTGAGCATTAGTCTCTGGATGATATGCCGAAATAAAATTTAGCTGAGTTCCTAAGGTATGCTGTAATGAGGTCCAAAACTCTGAGGTGAATACTGGATCTCTATCAGAGATGACCTTTCTAGGAACACCATGCAATCTGACTATATCTTTCATGAAGAATCTAGCTATTGAGGTACCATTATAGGATGACTACATAGGAGATAAATGCACTACCTTTGTTAAATTATCCATTGTGACCATGATAGCATCATGTCTCCAATAGGTGACTGGGAGTCTGATGCAGGGGCATTCTAGGATACTCAGCAAATCTACATGGTGGTGTGTTGATTTAGTTCTATGCTACTAGATTGCAGCTTTAACCAATAGTCTCAGTTATTGAAGGAAGCTCAATCACTGAAGGAACTCAGTGAAACCTCTGGCGCTTGGTGGAACTTGTACTTGGGGATTCCTATGGTGCTTGGTCAATGTGCTTGCTTGGAAATACCTATGTTGCTCGATGATGCTTGGTGTGGTTGGTTGTTTCACTGGTGCTCATTTATTTCTTTGATGCTTAGTAGTTCTAGTTTACTGACTGGAGTTATTGGAGATTTGGTTGGCCAAATTGGTCCATTTATTGTTGGTATCTTTTTTTGTATTATCCTATGTAGATCTAGAGGCTGACATGGAGAATTAAATTTTTGTAAGGCTATTTGAGAGCTGACGATTGTTGCATTTACTATTTGTTTATAATAGAAGACAACTTGGCTTAGGAGTTAATTATTTCTTCTAGTTGACTTGTTGTTGAGGAAATGAATTTAAGGGGTGCTTGGGTAGTTATTTAGGTAGTAGTTTTTGTTAAGTTAGTGAGTAGTTAGAAGGATAGATTTGGATCCTGCGAGATCTTGAAGATCAGATTTTTGTCTGATAATTGTAATAGAAAAGCTAGTAGCTTGTATGGTTGGAGACAAGAAGATTTCTTGGAGGCTTGCGAGCTCAAGTTTACATCTACCTTAGGGTTTTCATCAATTTCTAATTTGTTTCAGAGTTGGACTAGCTAGAAGATTGTAGAGATACTTTTGATTATATTTGGCCCTAACTCGGAAGGCCTTACAACTGAGCATGTTAATGAAAATTTAGTTGAAAACATTTTCTTGTTGTGTTACTCCGCATTATTGGTGTTTGGATGCAAGTTTGAACTGTCCTTAATTGGATCCTCCTTACTTGTCCTACGTCAGGTGGTATCAGATCTTGAAGATCTTGAGTGTGTAAATTGATCTTTGAGTTGAGGTTGTTTGCACCGGGACCTTGGTTGGTGATTTATTGCTTTGCTTTTTCAAAAATCTTGAAGGATGTCTATGAGAAGATTGGACCCTAGAGAGATTGAAGATCTCTGTGATGCTGTGGAATTGAAGATTATAGAGAAGGTTAAAGTTGATTTCAGATCTGAGATGGAATTGATGAAGAGTGACATGATCACTGAGGCCATGAGAGCTATTGCTGGTATGCTGAGGAAATTTGGTACTGATAATAGTAATGAGGAAGTTGTTGAAGAGTTTGAAGTTGTTGGATCTAGTGGAGATGACCAGAGAGATAGATCTGGTTAAGATAGAACTCATCAGTTGCATAGATCTGGAGCTCAATTAAGTACTAGTTACCAAATGGAAGTTTCTACTTTGCCTGGTACTTTGAGACCCAATGATTTGATTGATTGGATTGGTGAATTAGAAGAATTCTTTGAGCTTGAATAAATTGAAGATCCTCTTAGAGTAAGATTCACACAGACTAAGTTGAAAGGACATGCTACTCTTTGGTGGAAAGAATTAAAAAGAGATAGAGAAGATGAAGGTGAAATGAAGATCAATGAGTGGAGGTTGATGATGACTAAATTGAAAGCTAAGTTCATACCTGCTAACTATGAGCTTGAATTTTTTAAGAAGTTGCACAATCTAAAGCAAAAAGATTTGACTGCAGAGGACTATACTGAGGAGTTCTATAAGTTGACTATTTGGTCTGGACATAGAGAACTTGGTAAAGAAAAAGTATCTTGGTATGTGAATGGTTTGAGATTCAATATTTAGGATGAGTTTGGTATGTTGAAGATTGATTCAGTTGAGGATGCTTATCAGTATGCTCTAAAGGTAGAAGATAATTTGAAAAGGAGACAACATAGTAATCCCTGAGGGAAGGAAAAGATTGATCACTCGATGAAGGATAAACTGACTATTGAAGATGAACTGAAACCTGTGGAATTGAAAAAGAAGATAGGTAGGCTTATCTTTAAGGGCACTTGTTATAATTGTGGTGAAGAAGGACATAGATCTTTTGAGTGTACATAGAAGAAATTTGGTGACCGAAGGACTGCTATGGTAAATGAGAACATTCAAAATGAACCTGAATCTGAGAACTTGCTAGTTCGCAGAACATTTCTCAGTGCAAAGGAGGAACCTTGTCAGAGGAGTAATTTTTTCAGAACTCGGTGCAAGTCAGGAGGTAAACATTGTGATGTAATTGTTGATAGTGGTAGTACTGATAACCTTGTTGCTGAAGACATGGTTTAGAAACTTGGTTTGAACATAATGAGACATCCTTATCCTTATAGGATTGGCTGGTTACAAGATGTTCATGCTCTAGAAGTGAGGTTGCAATGTCTTGTTGTTTTTCAGATTGGCCAATATAAGGATCAAGTGTTGTGTGATATTGTGGAGATGAATAGTTTTCATATATTGCTCGGTAGACCTTGGTAGTCTGATTGCAGAGCTATGTATGATTGTTTCAAGAATGTGTTTACTATTGGGAAGAATAATAGGAAGCTTTCCATGATGCATTTGATGGATACAACACTTGGTAGGAGAAACATGAGCTTTGGTAGCCGAGATGAATTGAGGAATTATGAAAGGATGGATCAGTATGGAGAAAAAGCCTATGTTTTATCAAGGAAAGAATTGAAAAGATAAAGGAAGCAGAAGTGGAAGAATGTGCATGGTGAAGAGTTGAAGGGCTTGTATGTGAAGAACCAGTTCAGTGTTTATGTATTGAATCCTAGAAGATTTTCTTCTAGCCTATGAGAACATATTTTTGAACCTGGGGTCTCTGATGCAGGGGCATTCTAGGGTACTCAAAAAATTAGCATGGTGGTGTGTTGATCTGGCTCTATGTTACTTAGTTGTAGCTTTAACTGACGGTCTTAGTTATTGAAGGAAGCTCAGTCACTGAAGGAACTCGGTGAAACCTCTAGCACTCGATGGAACTTGTACTCAGGGATGCCTATGGTTCTTAGTTGACATGCTTGCTCAGTGATTCTTGGCATGGTCAGTTGTTTCATTAGTGCTCGACTATTTCTCTAATACTCTGTAGTTCTACTTTACCAACTAGAGTTCTTGGAGATTTGGTTGGCCGACTTGGTGCATTTATTGTTGGTATTTTTTTTGTATTCTCCTATGTAGATCTAGAGGCTGACATGGAGAATTAAATGTTAGTAAGGCTATTTGAGAGTCAACTATTGTTGCATTTAATATTTGTTTATAATAGAAGATAACTTGGCTTAGGAGTTAATTATTTCTTCTAGCCAACTTTTGGTTGAGGAAATGTATTTAAGGGGTGCTTGGGTAGTTGTTTAGGTAGTAGTTTTTGGTAAGTCATTGAGTAGATAGAAGGATAGATTTGGATCCTGTGAGATCTTGAAGATCAATTTTTTATCTGATAATTGTAATAGCAGAGCTAGTGGTTTGTATGCTTGGAGATAAGGAGATTGCTTGGAGGCTTGCAAGCTCAAGTTCAGATCTACCTTAGGGTTTCTATTAGTTTTTTATTTGTTTTAGAGCTAGACTAGCTAGAAGGTTGTAGAGATACTTTTGATTGTATTTGGCCCTAACCTGAAAGGCCTTACAGCTGGGCATGTTAATGAAAATTTAGTTGAAAACATTGTCTTGTTGTGTTATTTCGTATTGTTGGTGTTTCGCTGCAAGTTTGGACTATCCTTAATTGGATCCTCCTTACTTGTCCTACATCAGAGTCCCACAATGAAATCCATAGATATCATATCCCATTTTCATTCAAGAATCAAATGTGGTTGTAGGAGGCCTACTGGGTGATGATGCTCGGCCTTGACCCTCTAACATTATAGATACCTAGCCACAAAATCATCTATATCCCTCTTCATAACTAACCAAAAATATAGTTGTCGCAGATCTGAATGCATGTTCTTATCACCTGGATGAGCTGAATAGGGAGCACAATGTGATTACACCATGATAACTCCCTGAAGATTGCCTGAAAGTGGTACATAAATTATTCCTAGCTTCGTCAACAATCCATTTGACTCTAAGGAATACACTAAGAAACTTCCTTCTAAGGCCCTTCCTGACTCAATTTCAGCCTTAACTTCTTGATACATAGTATTTGAAGGAAGTGATTGTAAGATCTGACTTTTCAAATTAGTCAAAAGGGAGAGCATGGATATCTCATGTCTCCTTCTACTCAAGGAATCTTCTACCACATTCTCCTTTACATTGGATATATTTGACCTCAAAATAATATTCACACAATAACTCCATCCATCAGCATTGCCTGGCATTGAGGTTAGGTTGAGAAAATATGCATTAAAGGCTCTGGTGATCAGTGTGTAACTCAAACCAATGCCCCAATAAGAAGTTTCTCCAACAATTCAAGGCATGAACTACAACTGCTAACTCCAAATCATGTGTAGGGTAGTTAAGCTCATGGTCCTTAATCTTTCTAGACTCATAAGAAATAACTCTTCCTTCTTGCATCGATACTGCCCCTATTCCTTCTAAGGAGGCATCAGTGCAAACTACAAAATTTTCAGCAGGGTCAGGTGCCACAAAAATTGGGGCATTGGTCAATTTATCCTTTAGGATCTGAAAAGCTTCTGAACATCTCTCAGTCGAATCAAACTTCTTCCCTTTCCTATTTAAGGAAGTGATGGGATGAGCTATTCTAGATAATCCTTGGATGAAGCTTCTCTAGTATCCAGCTAAACCCATGAAACTACAAACCTTTGAGACATTGGTAGGGGTTGGCCATTCAACTATAGCTTGTATTTTGGAAGAATCAACTGCTATACCTTCTCCTAAGATAACATGACCAAGATACTTAACTTCAGTTTGAAATAATTCACACTTCTCCAAGTTTCCAAATAACTGATTCTCACGAAGGCATTGTAACACTTGTTGAAGATGTTGCTCATGTTCTTCCTCTAACTTAGAATATACCAAAATATCATCTAGAAAAATTATGACAAATATATCCAAGAAGGTCCTGAATACCCCATTCATAAGGCTCATGAATATTGATGGTGCATTTGTGAGACCAAAAGGTGCTATAGTAAATTCATAATGTCCATACCAAGTATGAAAAGTTGTTCGGTGAATGTCAGCTTCATGAATCCTTAACTGATGATAACCTGAGTTTAGATCAATCTTGGAAAAGACTTTGGCTCCTTTCATCTGATTAAACAAATCATCAATTCTCAAAAAAGGGTAGTGATTCTTAATGGTTACTTTATTGAGTTGATAATAGTCAATACACAACCATAGTGAACCATCTCTCACTTTAACAAAGATAACCGGAGCTCCCCAAGGTGACACACTTGGTCTCATAAATCCTTTTTCCAAGAGTTCTTCTAGTTCAAATTTTAACTCACTTAAATCCTGAGTGGTCATGTGATAAGGAGCCTTAGAGATAGGATTGGCTCCTGGCACCATTTCTATGTAAAAATCAATTTCCATTTTGGGAGGCATTCCTGGAATCTCAGTTGGATATACATCTGCAAACTCTTGAAGTAAAGGGTACCCAAGTATAATTTCTCTATCTTCCTTTTTAGCCAAATCATTAACTGAGACTACAAGGAGTTGGCATCCCTTTCTCATGCATTTCTTAAGTTGCATAGCTGATATCATCTGGAGTTAAATAGGTCATTGAATTCCCACAATAATTTTGGGCTTTCCCAGATCATCCAAGCAATGAATGAGCTTCTTTTTGCAATCTATCCTGGCTTCATGAGCTATTAACCAATCCATTCCTAGGACAACTCCATATGATCCAAGAGGAATAACTTGAAGATAAACATTGGTAGAGAAAGGCCCTCATCCCAAGTTGTAACTTTGAACACACAAATTTGTGGTCATTTTAGCCCCTGAGGCTAGCTCTACCTACCACTTAACTCCTTTCCCTACTACTGCTATCCCACACTTTTCTATCAAAGAGGAAGATATGAAGGAGTCGGTTGCTCCTAAGTCAAAGAGAATAGAAATAGTTTTACCCTTTAACAAACCTAAAGTTTCTACGACAATGTTCTGGTGGTCAGCTTGTCTATGTTCCACTACGGTGAACACTATGTGAGATCAACTAGCATCTCCCATTGTTGGTTCTAAAACTATTTGATTTTGATGAGTGGGGTTTGTGTGGTGAGGGAAATGAAATGCAATATGCCCTTGTTGTCTACAAGAATAAAACCTGGTGCTTTGACCAAAATTCCTTGTAGGAGGATCATTGGATTGTTGATAACCTCCTTTGTTGAAATTTTAAGATTTTTTGGATGGTGGAGGAGGAATCCTTTGTTGTGTCCAAAAATTACTTCAATTCTGAGGTTGTTGAAATTTTCCATTACCTTGGTTGTTACTCTAAAATTTCTTCCTAGGAAAGTTTTTTCCACCTTTGAAATAGGATGGTTGGTTCTTGGAGTTGGAATTTATTGGATCAAAATTTCCCTTAGAACTTGATCCAGCATTGAATATTTGGCCACTAGAATAACTACCTTTTCCTTTGACCTTTCTTTCAACTAGCTATGCCTTAGTGATGGCATCCAAAAGATTCTTGAGTTCTAAGACTACCACAACTCCTGAAATTCAGTCATTCAAACTTGTGATGAAGTGTTGGACAAGAATAGGTCTGTCATCTCTAAAGCCTAAGAAGGCTGAAGTTCATAGAACTTTCTTTCATATTCTTCCACCGATATGTTGGCTTGTTTGAAGTGGTGAAATTCTTTTTCCCTTCCTTGCCTCCACTGATAAGACATGAACCGATCCTTAAATGTTTCTAAGAATAATTCCCATGAAATAGTGTTGATGGTGACTTGAATTTTATCTTCTTCCATACGCCACCAAGTAGATGCAAACTTACTCAAATTCATAATAGTGCATTTTTCCATGGAATTGCTACTAAAAGGGTGCATAGAGAAAGACCTCTCAAGGTTGAGCAACCAGGTTTTCAGTGTAGATCCCCCTTCATTGCCCTAAAAAAGGGGTACCTTGACTTTGATAAAATCCCTCATGTGAGCAGTATCCCTTTCTTCAGATTCTTGCATAACTTGTCTTCTCCTAGGGATTCTATCCCTTTCCCTATCTTGGTCTTGAGCTTGGTTTCCTTATTAAACACTGACTATATTTTCAAGGTTGTCGAGTCTATGTAGGATTTTTTGCATAAGTTATCTAAGTTGGGCTCCTTCCAAGTCATTACTCTAACTCTTATTTCTATGATTATCTTGATTATGTTCTCACTCATATTCCACATAGGAACTCTTTGGGTGAGACCTTGAGGAAGACTCTTGAGCTCTATCCTTAGCTCTTATGCGAGTAAGGGGAGGCATCCTAGAAGAGGGTTGTAATATCAATTTTAAGGGCAAGTTTAAAAGTAACATTCAATGTTTTGAAAAGTTTTGACTTTCAAAAGTAAATAGACCCCAAGCTCCCAGTGTAGAAACTAGGGCTCTGATACTAAATGTAATGTCCCCGCCAGGGAACCCATAATAAATTAGGTCTTATGACCTAAAATTGCAACTAACAAATTTTTTTCTAACATTATATCATTAATACATTCACATTTACATTCCTTAAGGTTCCCATAATTAATTGATTTACTAACATATTTACATTACTTATCCAAATTGAATTTCATTTCTTTTCTTTACTTTCAAATTTCATAACTTAAGAGATAGGGTAAGAAAGTAATATTTCATTTACAATTATATTCCTTACTTCAAAAACCAATTTTATTTCTCTTTTCTACGTATTGAAATAGCTATTCTTACAAATTAAATTTTAACCTTAGCATAATAAACATTTCCTTTTATTTCAACATAGGAGAGATAGAGAAGATAATTCAACATTTGCACTTTACATTTCAACTTTGATCTTTCAAATAATATCCCTTGAAATAAACCCTAGAACTATCCCTCCAAATTACATTTCTTTGCTTTTCAAATACATTTTTCTAATAATGAATCTCAATACAATAGTAAGTACAAGAATAGCCTGAAGGCATTACAACATATCTTTACATCTTCCTTTTCAATAACAATGATGCAAAATAGAAAGGTCTTCATTTATGCATAAAATTGAACACATCCAAGTCACGAACCACGAACAAGACCTCGAAAGATTGTTTCCACCCACCCATGTGAAACTAGTGAAGTTCCACCCCCTGTGGTAGGAGATAGAACCAAGATACTCACAAGGCCCTAAGCATTCTAAGGATTCATAAAACCCTAATATGAAAGAAACTATATAACATAACAAGTCATCACATTACTATTCACAAGGTTTAGGTTACTAGCATACCCTCTAGGTGAGTATCATCACATATCCTATATTTTGGGATACTCCATGGAAACCATGTAACCCTGGTACCCCCTTTCTGTATAGGGATCCTCCCTAGAATTTACCTATGGTTCCAATACACCAACATGACTATGTGGATTTTATTTTGTTTTCTTTCATTATCTTTTGTTTCCCCCTTTCCCAAATTCATTATTACGTTCTCACTTTTTACTAACCCACCCATAGGATAATCTAAAAACCACTTTAGGGTTCTAACACCTATGGTGAGATACTCACCTAGGGTACTTATTCCCCTACCCTCACACACAATCCAAGAACCATCAAGTACTTCAAAAAGATCCATCTTGCAGGTCTAGGGAACCCTCCAATGCACATAGGCCACCCGATCGAGTCCTAGCATCATACTATGGATTCAAACATAATCCAAGTACTGAAATCACATAAGTAACATCTTATAATGCCAAATTAACCATGTATAGACATTCAGAAGTGATACCAAATGTAGCCCAATCACAGGGAACAGACAACAAAGGTTATAAGCCCAATTTTTGCAAATTTTGAGCCCCTAAAATCCTAAAAAATCCCATATGACAATACATAACTACCCATAAAACATTCTAGTTCTGGTTGTATGACATTTTGCCAAGTTTTTTATGCGTATGTGTATATAATCATATGACACTGCAAGAAATTTTATCAATATTTGCTGAAAAAGGCCCAAAACTAACTTTTTTAGGCATGGAGAGTGCCTGGAAAAGGTTCATTGAGGTCAACCTGATGTAGGGACCTCAGATTCACATCCATGACACATACTAAACACTACCTAGGCCTAAAAAAAGATAAATCAAATGTAAAACAAGAATTCACAGAGAAGCTTGCAAGAGCAATAAAAGAGGAAAGAGGATTGCATCTCATTCCTAAACCTTCCTACCCCTTCCTATTTCTTCCTAAACTTCCCTATTCCATACAATAACAGTGAACTATTCCATTCTACATGATCAAAAGAATTCCTAACTTCCCAGGAAGATTTCATAATACCAAAAACCATAAAAGCATTCATAATCTACTACCCAGAAATACATTAGAAATACACAGAAGATAAAAAATTTACATTTCCTTTTTAATTCTCAATAAGATATCATATACCAATCCAATAACACAACATTTATACAAAAACACACACATACACACACACACACACACATGAGAATTGGAGAATTCATCCCAGTTTAGACCCTACTTGGGGTCTAGTGGAGAATCCTCTTCTCTTGGCTGCAGACTCTATGCAAATCTTCAAGCCTTGAGTACATAGCCTCCTGGAAAGTTTCCTATGGAAATCAATCTCCAAGAAATCCACACACACACTTCCCCATCAAGCCAGAACACTCTCAATCTCTCATAAAACTACAAATATACCTCTAGAAAAGTCAATGCAAGAAACTCCAAAAATATTCCAAAATCTCTAACTCTCTCTTACTCCCCAAAATATAAATATTTATCCTTCAGCTATGTGGTTGGAGGAGTTGCTTTATGGGAATAAAATTCTCCAACTTCCACAGCTGGTTAGAAGACCAAAAAAATCATTCTCATAAATGACTTAACAAAGTTTTAATAAATTTAATTAAAAATAACCTCAAAAGAAAACCATAACTAGGAAATTAAACAAATAACTCTCAAGGAAAACACATAGCACACACGAAAACCAACTATCCTAAATTCTAGGAGGTCAACTCGAGTTCAACTCCCTCCTAGATAGCTAGTTTTACTACAAAGAGCATTTACTAATTATTAATATTATTTTCACTCTTTATTTAATGGATTTATTAATACACTTCATTTAATTCACTTGATCTGACCATAAAAACACCATTTACACAATCAATAAAAATATACAAATAATACTATTTATATAAGCATGGGTATATTTGTGTTCACCCACTTATATACATACCTATATAACATGCAATCAATTATAACATAAATATAGAATAAATATTATACATATAAACAAGGTTAATTCTAACTCATAACATAATCTTGGAACAACATCGAATCAGAAGACCACAACATCAATTTCATTCCAATTTCCCAACTATGGTAACTTCCTAAACATAATTCTAAGTCCATGGGTAAGTTTGAGAGTATCTTGGTTAAATCTCCACACAACAATAGTTTGAGGATTTTGAAGGCATGTTCAAACCTATGTAGCAAGGTGGAGACAATGTTTGGTACTTGCATCCTACATCACCAAGTGACATGCATATACATATGTATATAAACTGATAGTGGAAAACAAGGAGGGAGAGTGCAACATCATATGGACCTCTTGTAGGAGTAAGTACGATTACCCCTCCTCATCCTACACTCACATCAACCAGTAAACATTAAATCATAATGGGGTCAGCAGGGTTAGATCATAATATAAACATCATAACATAAATCAATGTAAAACATTTCACTGATAGTTCATTTCTAACCATTCATCATTAAATGCTAACTCATTTAATATTTCCAAATAAACTGTAGTAACCAAATATATAGCTATGCTCAAATGTCTTATAAAATGATAACTAAACAATAATCATAGTCGACCATATAATCCAAAGTGTCAAAGCAATAGTCATGTCAGTCTAACATAGGAAGATGCTAGGGTGGGAATTACAGTTACTGGTGGTAATCCATTAGGTAAATTATCAGAAATGATATCCTAAAACTCATTCAACAAATCTACAACTTGTGCAGGTACATCTTCTACTTCCTCATTACTAGCTTTTGGAATTAAAGAAAAACACATATTCTCATGCCTCGTACCCTCTAGGAACTTTCTTCCATCAATAAAACTTATTCTTGCATTACCACATACCTTTTCTTATATGTCCTTCAATGGCTTTAGCTTATGTTGCACTCCATCCTTTGTTAGTGAATATGTATTCACACGACCATCATGTACAACTTATGCATGCGCATCTCGGGTTCTTAACAATCATGTATCACCAAAAACAAGTTTCTGTTGTTCATTTTTCTCAGTAGTTGCTCAGTCCCTTCATTGACCAAGTTGGATCGGTGGTTTCTTGGTTCCTTCTTTGATCGTGTTGTTTGGTTGGTTTACCAAGTTATTTCTTGACACTCAGTAGTCTTTCTCACCGAGTGGTTTATTTTTATTTCCTTTGAGGATGACTTGTGCATTTAAGTTTGGTCATGGAGTTAATATTGGTATTGATCATTGTGAAGTGTGTGGACCTAGATCTGGTCATTCCTTTCTCTAATGATGGATCTAAAGGCTGACTTGTATTGGTAGCCTCTTGTTTAAATGGAGTAAATGGTTGTATTTTTAGAGGTAGAAGTAGTAGATGGCAGATCAGCAATAGGAGATAAGTCCTAGAAGATAGAAGATAGTTTCTGAAGACTAAATCCTCACAGGCTGGAGGACCATTGTAATCAATTTTAATGTATTTGGCCATAACCGGGAAGGAATTACAACCCAACATGTATTAGGTTATTTGATGAATAATATATGATTTGTTCTGTATTCCCTCTCCCTTTATTGGGTATTTTCTTTCGCATGTGTGATCTCTACAAGGGGATTGTGATTTAGGTGTGCCTTTGGCCCTTCATCTTACCTTGCCTTGCATCAGGTGGTATCAAAGTGAAGGTTAAGATTTGGATCTAGATTTGTGAATCTAGATTGAGGGTTCCTTCTTGTTAAACCCTAATTGACATTTGTTGTGGGGTAGCGTATTGTGATCTAGCATGCAATTGTAGAGGGTTTTTCAAGATGGTTCATGGGAGGAAAGATGCAAATCCAAGATTGGTAGACAAGTTAAGATAGATTACTGCTTGGTTATAAGTTATTGAGATATCCCAGCATAGAGGAAGACATCTGGAAGATGTTAGGGATGAAGAAATTGAAGAGGAACAAGGTGAAGCTGAACCTACACCTATGATGGATTAGGGTGAGGAAATATTGTTGAACGCTTTGAAAAATTTGAAATCTAAACCACATTTTAATCCTCCTGAGTACAATGGAAAGTTAGATTTAGATGAGTTGTGTTACAAGTAATGGTTGTTGTTGCACCAAAAGATCAACCTATTAATTCCCGATACAACCACTAGACTTATAGAAGACACAGGAGGTGGTTAAACCATGTCACGAATCTTGAGGGGAGCACTGACCATTTTTCCAACAATCTCCCCCTTAGTGCTACCCGAGGGGATTCAAACCTATGACCAAGCTCTGATACCACTTGTTAGAAGTAGTGGTTTTTGTTGCACCAAAAGATTGACCTATTAATGCTTGATACAACCACTAGACTTATAGAAGACATAGGAGGTGGTTAAACCATTTTATGAATCCTGAGGGGAGCACTGACCATTTTTCCAATAGAGTTGATGGATTGGATCACTGAGATGGAGAAGTATTCCAAGTATGAAAATGTCCCTGAAAAAAAGAAGGTGAAGATTGTAAGCACAAAGTTGAAGAGTCATGCATCCTTATGGTGGGAGCATCTACAATTGGATAGAAAAAGGAAAGGGAAAGACAAAATCAAGGTATGGAATAAGATGGTGAATAAATTGAAAGGCAAATTTTTACCATGTGTTTATTAGATTAACCTAGTTAGGAAAATGCAAAGCTTGAGATAGAAAGATAGCTCGGTAAAAGATTATACTGAGGAATTCTATATATTAGATATTAGATTTGGACATGTTGAGGATGAAGTGGAAAGAATTGCTAGGTACCTGAATGGGTTAAGAATTTCCATCCAAGAATAAATCAATTTGGTTAAGTTAGAAAACATTGAGGAAGCTTATCAATTTGCCTAGAAGGCGGAGGAGAAATTGAACAAAAGACATGAGAAAAGACAAAGAGGAAGAGGTGGTAGATTCCCTAGAGTAAGAGGTAGATCTTATGGTGAAAATAGTAGATCTGATCAGGAAAAAGTCAATCTGGACAAAGGTAAGACTGAGTGGAAAGGTGAGAGTTCTACTAGAGGAAGAGGCAATAAATACATATGTGGTTATAATAGAGGTGGATTCTGAGGAACTTGTTACAATTATGGAGAGGAACGACATAGGTCATTTGAGTATACACATGCAAGTAAAAAGGTCAGTAGTAGTACAAATGATTTGGTGCAAGATGACTGACCGAATGAACCTGAGAAGGAAAAGAACTTGATGGTCAGGAGAGCACTTTGAAGTGAAATTAATAAGGAAGATCTGGTAATAAATTTTTTGTTTAAGACCAGATACAGAGTTTTTGATGAAGTGTGGAAGGTAATCATTGATAGTAGAAGCTTGAAGAATTTGTCATCTAAGGAAATGGTGCAGTTGGAAAGGTTGAAACACCCGAAGCCCTATTAGATTTCATGGATCATGGATGAGCATACACTATTGGTAAGTGAACAATGTTATGTGAATTTTAAAATTGGAAAGTACTATGATAAGGTGTTATGTGATATCATTGCCTATGGATTGTTCTCATATTTTTTTGGGTAGACCTTGGTAATATGATAGACATGCTATATATGATGGGAGATTCCATAAATATTCTATTTGGGATAATAGGAGAAGAAAAATCTTCTTACCTTTGATTGAAGAATCTATTAGTAGTGTTTGTACATCTGTGAAAGTTTGTTTGATGGAAGGAAGAAAGTTTTTAAAATATTTGAAGAAGAATGATGTATGTTTTGCTGTGATTCCTAACAAACCGAGTGGGAAAGTAGTGGATAGAATCCCTGAAGAGATTGATAAGTTACTCACTGAGTATAAGGAGACCATTTTTTCTAATGTACCTAATGGTTTACCACTGATGAGAAACATTGGTCTTTGCATGGATCAGATCCCTAGAACTAGTTTACCAAATAAGGAACCACATCAGTTAACACCTAAAGAGAATCAGGAATTGAACCGATAAATCAAAGAATTATTGCAGAAAGGTTTGATCTGAGAAAGTCTAAGTCCATGTATAGTACCAGATGTATTAGAACCTAAGAAGAAAGGAGAATGGCGAATATGTACTGATTCCAGAGAAATCAACAAGATAACAATGAAATATAGGTTTCCTATACCGAGAATGGATGAAATAATGGATAGTTTGACTAGAGAAAAGTATTTTACCACAATTGATTTGAAAAGTGGATATCATCAGATTAGAATCAGAGAAGGTGATGAGTGGAAGACTTCTTTTAAAACAAGAGAAGGATTGTATGAATGGCTGGTTATGCCTTTTGGTTTAGCTAATGCACCGAGTACTTTTATGAGATTGATGAATGAGGTTTTGAATAAATTCTTGGGAAAATTTTTGATTGTATACCTAGATAACATTTTGATATTTAGTAAGACCAAAGAAGATAATTTAGTTAACATTAAATAGGTATTGTAGAGGTTGAAAGAAGAAAATTTGTTGATTAATCTAGAAAAGTGTTCTTTCATGAAAGAGGAGATTGTGTATTTGGGATTTGTGATTTTAGCTGATGGTTTAAAAATGGATTCTGAAAAGGTTGAAGCTATTTTTAATTTCCCTACACCTAATAATGCTAGTGAGGTAAGATCATTTCATGGTTTAGCAAGTTTTTACCAAAATTTCATTAGGAAATTTAGTTCAATAAGTAATGCTATAACTGAGACTATGAGAAGAGATAAAAGAGAATTCAAGTGGACACATGGAGTTGATAAAAGTTTTGAGATTTTGAAGTAGAAGGTTATTGAATTTCCTGTGTTAGCATTGCTTGATTTCAATAAGGTATTTTGAGTTGAATGTAATGAAAGTGGTAGTGCAATAGGAGCTTTGTTGAATCAAGAAGGTAAACCTATTGATTTCTTTAGTGAGAAGTTGAATGATGCAAAAAGGAAATATTTTGTGTATGATCAAGAGTTTTATGCTATTGTTCATGCCCTAAAGAAGTAGAGACATTATTTGATACTGAGTGAATTAGTGTTGTATACTAATGATAAGGTTTTACAATATTTGGGTAGTCAGAATAAGTTGAATAAGAGACATATGAAATGGGTTGAATATTTGCAGAGTTATACATTTGTGATCAAACATAAGAGTGGAGTCACTAACTGAGTTTCTAATGCATTGAGTAGAAGAAGATTTTTGATGATCAAGATGAGAATTGAAGTTCTTGGTTTTGATGACATGAAATATTTGTATGAAACTGATCCTAATTTTTCTGAGTCAGGGAGGAAGTGCAGAGCACCTATTCAAAATCAACCGAGTATTAAATGGGAAGACTATTTCATTCAAGAACCTGTATGTTGTTTAAAGGTATTTAGTTGTGTATACTGAGAGGATCAATGAGAACTAATTTGATAAAGGAGAAACATAGTAGTGGTTTGGCTGGACATTTTGGTATTAACAAGACATTGAATTTTATTAAGGAGAAATAATTTTGGCCACAATTATATAAGGATGTTTAGAAATTTATGAAAAGTTGTGGAATTTGTCAAGTTGCAAAAGGAGTAAGTTAGAGTACTGGATTGTACATACTGATTTCTATTCGTAAGAAACCTTGGATTGATATCAGTATGTATTTTGTTCTTGGCTTACTGAAGACAGTGAGAGGTAATGATTCTATATTTGTTTTTATGGATAGATTTTCTAAAATAGCACATTTTATACCCTGTAGAAAGACTTCAGATGTAGTACATATAGAAGATATTTTCTTTAAAGAAATTGTCAAATTACATGGATTACCAAGGAGTATCATCTCTATCCAAGATAGTAAATTTTTTGGATACTTTTGGAAGACTCTTTGGAAAAAGTTGGATACCGAGTTAAGGTATAGTTCTAAATTTCACCCATAGACTGATGGACAAACATATCTTGTAAATAAAAGTTTGGGTAATCTTATGAGATGCTTAGTTGGAGATAAACTGAGTAATTAGGATTCTATGTTGGCACAAGAAGAGTTTGCATACAATAATTCAATGAATAGGAGTACTAGAAAAACACCTTTTGAGATTGTTAATGGCATACAACCAAGAGGAATATCAAATTTGAAGGATATTGCTGATGAAGGAAAGAGAAGTGTTGAAGGAGTAAAGTTTGTTGAGTTCATGAAGACATTGCATGAAGAAGTGAAACATAAGTTGGAGAGTACTAATTAGAAATATAAGGATAGAGAAGATAGATCAAGAAGACATAAGATTTTTATAGTTGGAGATGAAGTAATGGTTCATTTGAAGAAAGGTAGATTTCCTATTTCAACCTATGGAAAGTTGAAAATGAAGAAATTTGGTCCTTGTAAGATATTGAGGAGATTTGATAGTGGAAATTATTATGAGATTGAGTTACCTGATGACATGGATATATCACCTATATTCAACATTGCATATTTGTATGAGTACCATGAACTTGATGAAGACATGATGGTGTTGAATGATTATACTAAGAAGTCGACAAAAGTTGAGCAGATTTTGGAGCAAAGAATTGGTAGAAGCACAAGAGGAAAATAGTACATGGAGTATCTAGTAAAGTGGAAGAGTGAACCAATTGAAGATAGTTAATGGATTTCATAATCTGAGTTGGATTCATCTCAGGTTGTACCTATTGCATGATTCAAAAAATCATTTCAAACAACCCCAGGTGTCTGATGCAAGAGAATCTTGGGTTCTTAGCAATCATGTGTCACCAAAAAAAAGTTTATGTTGTTCAGTTTGCTCGATAGTTTCTTGGTTCCCTCATTGACTGAGTTGGCTCAGTGGTTTCTCGGTTCCTTCTTTGACCAAGTTGTTTGGTTGGTTTACCGATTTATTTCTTGGCACTCAGTAGTCTTGCTCACTGAGTGGTTTATTCTTATTTCCTTTGAGGCCGAATTGTGTATTTAAGTTTGGTCATGGAGTTAATATTGGTATCCATTATTAGGAAGCATGTGGACCTAGATCTAGTCATTCCTTTCTCCAATGGTCATTTTGAAGGCTGACTTGTTTTGGTAGCCTCTTGCATAATTGGAGTAGTTGGTTGTAGTTTTAGAGGTAGAAGTAGTAGATGGCAGATCAACAATAGGAGATAAGTCTTAGAAGATAGAAGATAGTTTCTTAAGATTGAATCCTCACAGGTTGGAGGACCATTGTAATAAATTTTAATGTTTTTAGCCATAATTGGGGAGGTCTTACAACCCGACATGTATGAGGTTATTTGATGAATAATATATAATCTCTTCTGCACTCTCTCTCTCTATTGGGTATTTTATTTCGCGTGTGTGATCTCTATAAGGGAGTTGTGATTTAGGTGTACTTTTGGCTCTTCATTGTACCTTGCCTTGCATCAATAGCATGCCTATCAAACTACCATGGCCTACTCTAAAACATATGACATGCATCCATATGTATGATATCACATAGTACCTCATCATGGTATCCCTCAATCTTGAAATTTACTACGCACTGTTCATTGAACATGACCTTGTGGTCATCCTACACTTCACCAAAGTAGTGACCTCTCTCTCTATCAATCTTCTATACTTAACCAATTTCAAGCATTACTGATTCCTTAACCTGTACATTGATTTCCTTCTACACTTCACCAATTATGACACATGACCGATATTACTTTTTTTTCATCAATTGAAACCAAACCAATTACTACCTATGACTTCTAACACAAGAGAGAGGATAAAGAGAGGGGCCAAAGGCACACCCTAACCAGATCTCCCTTGTAGAGATCACATGTAGAAGAAAAAACACATAAGTGAGAGAGAGAAGGTAGATATCTTTTCATATATTTACTTCAATTGACTCGTACATACCAGGCTGTAAGGCCTTCCTAGTTTAGGCTAGATATTACAATTCAAGTATAGAAGTCCTCTAACATGTGAGGCTCTAAAACAATCTTCAAACTTCTTGCTTCTATCTCTAGCCAAAATTGACTCCTAAAACTACCACCAAATATTACATTATATACAAGAGGCTACCGAAAAAGTGTGGCTTCAAATCCACCATCCACAAAAGGAATGACCAGATCTCCATCCACATGCTTCCCAATGATAGATTCCAGCATTAAATCCATGACCATAATTAATTGCAAGAGTCAGCCTCAATAGGAAACTAAAACAAAAAACTCGGTAAGCAAGGATAACTGAGCACCAGAAAAGCATCATCGAGCAATAAGGAAATTCACCGAGCACCAGAGAGATAACTGACCAACTCTGGTAAATAAAGGAAACTGAGCAACACTGAACCAATTCGGTTAAAGAATGAACTGAGAAACATTGGAAAACACAAACATGTTTTTGGTGACATAGGATTTCTAAGGACCTGAGATTCTCCTGCATTAGACACCTAGGGTAATTTGAAATGATTCTACAAATAATGAAGTAGGTACAATCTAAGTTGAATCCAACTTAGACTATGAAATCCATGAACTGTCTTCAATCAGTCTATTCTTCCACTTTACCAAATATTCCATATACTAGTGTTTTCCTCTTGTACTTCTGCCGATTCTTTGTTCCAAAATCTACTCAACTTCTTCTATCTATTTCTTAGGATAATCATATGGTATTGTCATTTCTTCATCTGACTCAAGATACTCATACACATAAGCAATGTTGAAAATAGGTGACATATCCATGTCATCAGGTAACTCAATCTCATAAGCATTTCCACTGTCAAACCTCTTCAATATCTTGCAAGGACCAAACTTCTTCATTTTCAGCTTCCCATATGTTCCAATAGGAAATTTTCCTTTCTTCATATGAACCATCACTTCATCACCAACTACAAAAGTCTTGTCTTCTAGATCTATCATATTTGTCTTTGTATTTCTGATTACTTTTCTCCAACTTATGTTTCACATCTTCATGCAATGTCTTCATGTACTCAACAAACTTTACTCCTTCAACACTTCTCTTTCCTTCATCAGCAGTATCCCTCAAATCTGATATACCTCTCAGTTGTATTCCATTTACAATCTGAAAATGTGTTTTTCTAGTACTCATATTCACTAAATTATTGCATGCAAACTCTGCTTGTGCCAACACAGAATCCCAATTACTCGGTGTGTCTCCAACTAAACATCTCAAAAGATTTCCCAAGCTTCTATTCACAACTTTTGTTTATCTATCGGTCTATGGGTGAAATGTAGAACTATATTTCAACTTGGTGCCAAACTTTCTCCAAAGGGTCTTCCAAAAGTATCCAACAAATTTATTGTCTCGATCAGAGATAGTACTCCTCGGTAATCTATGCAATCTGACAATTTCCTTAAAGAAAAGATTTGCTATATGTACTGCATCTGATGTCTTTCTACAAGGTATAAAATGTGCCATTTTAGAAAATCTATCCACTTGAACAAATATAGAATCATTACCTCTTACTACTTTGGTAAGCCAAAAACAAAATCCATACTGATATCAATCCAAGGTTTCTCAAGACTAAAAATCAATGTATACAATCCAATATTTTGACTTACTTTTGCAACTTGACAAATTCCACAACTTTTCACAAATTTCTAAACATCCTTATAAAAATGTGGCCAAAATTATTTCTCCTTAACAAAATTTAATGTTTTATCAACACCAAAGCGTCCAACCAAATCACTACTATGTTTCTCCTTTATCAAATTAGTTCTCATTGATCCTCTTGATCTACACAACTGAATACCTTTAAACATCATACCTTCTTGAATGAAATATTCTTCCCATTTAGTACTCGGTTGATCTTGAATAGATGCTCTACACATTCTCCATTGCTCAAAAAAATCAGGATCAAATTCATAAGAATCTCTCATGTCATCAACACCAAGAACTTCAATTTTCATCTCGGTCATCAAAGATATCCTTCTACTCAATGAATTTTCAACTCGGTTAGTGATTCCACTCTTAAGCTTTATCACAAATATATAACTCTACAATTACTCAACCCATTTCATATGCCTCTACTACCCAAATACTGTAAAGCTTTATGATCGGTATACAACACAAATTCACTCAATATCAAATAATATCTCCATTTCTTTAGTTCTTGAACAATAGCATAAAATTATTGATCATACATAGAGTATTTCCTTTTTGTATCATTCAACTTTTCACTAAATAAAGCAACAGGTTTACCTTCTTGACTCAACACAACTCCTATTGCACTTCCACTTGCATCACATTCTACTTGAAATACCTACTTGAAATCAGGAAATTCCAACATAGGTAATTCAACAACCTTCTTCTTTAGAGGCTCTCAAAGCTTTTATCAGCTCCATGTGTCCACTTGAATTCCCTTTTATCTCCTCTCATAGTCTCAGTCATAGCATTACAAATTGAACTAAATTCCTAATGAACTTTTGGTAAAAACTTGCCAAACCATAAAATGATCTTACCTCACTAGCATTCTCAAGTTTAGGAAAATTCAAAATAGCTTCAACCTATTCAAGATCCATCTTCAAACCATTAGCTGAAATCACAAATCCCAAATACACAATCTCCTCTTTCATGAATGAACAGTTTTTTAGATTTATCAGCAACTTTTCTTCTTTCAACCTCTACAATACTTGTTTAACATGCAACAAATGTTCTTCTCTGGTCTTACTAAATATCATCTAGGTATACAATCACAAATTTACCTAAAAATTTCTTCAAAACTTCATTCATGAACCTCATAAAAGTACTCAACACATTAGTTAAACCAAAAGGCATAACTAACCTACTCATACAAACCTTGTTTTGTCTTAAAAGAAGTCTTCCACTCATCACCTTCTTTGATTATGATCTGATGATACCCACTTTTCAAATCAATTTTGGTAAAATACTTTTCTCTGGTCAAACGGTCCATTATATCATCCATTCTCAGTATAGGAAACCTATATTTCATTGTTATCTTATTGATTTCTCTAGAATCAGTACACATTTGCCATTCTCCATTCTTCTTAGGACCCAATACATCAGGTAATGCATAAGGACTCAAACTTTCTCAGATTAAACCTTTCTACAATAATTCTTGAATCTGTCAGTTCAATTCCTAATTCTTGGTAGGTGTCAACTGATGTGGTGCCTTATTTGGTAAACTAGCTCTAGGGATTAGATCTTGCAATGATCAATGCTTCTCTTCAATGGAAAACCATTAGGTACATTATTAGAAATGATTTCAATGAATGTGGTAAGTAACTTATCAATCTCCTCAGGGATGCTATCCTCTATTTTCTTACTTGGTTTGTTAGGAATCACAACAAAACATACATCATTCTTCTTCAGATCCTTAACAAACTTTCTTCCTTCCATCAAACAAACTTTCACAAATATGTAAATATTACTAACAGGTTCTTCAATCAAAGGTAACAAGATTTGTCTTCTCCCATCAACCCAAATAGTGTATTTATGCAATCTCCCATCATATATAGCACATCTATCATACTGCCAAGGTCTACCCAACAAAATATGAAAATAATCCATAGGCATGATATCACATAACACCTTATCATAGTACTTTCCAATTTTGAAATTCACATATCATTGTTCACTTACCAAGAGTGTATGATCATCTTTGATCCATGAAATTTGATAGGGCTTTAGATGTTCCAACCTTTTCAACTACAACTTTGTAACCATTTCATGAGATGCCAAGTTCTCCTAGCTACCACTATCAATGATTACCTTCCAAAATTCATCAAAAACTCTACATCTGGTCTTGAAAAAACTTTTCCTTACCAGATCTTCCTTATTACTTTCACTCCAAAGTGCTCTTCTTACCATGAAGTTATTTTCCTTCTCAAGTTCATTCGATGACTCTTCTTGCACCAAAGCATTTCTACTGCTACTGACCTTCTTACTTGCATGTGTACACTCAAATGATCTATGTCCTTCTTCTCCACAATTGTAACAAGTTCCTCAAAAACCACCACTATTATAACCACCTCGGTAGTTATTACCTCTTTCTCTAGATGTACTTTCACCTTTCCACTCGGTCTTGCCTTTATCTAGATTTGACTTTTCAGGTTCAGATCTACTATTTTTACCATAAGATCTACCTCTTCCTCTAGGGAATCTACCACCTCTACCTCTTTGGCTTTTCTCATGTCTCTTGTTCAATTTATCCTTGGCTTTCAATGCAAATTGATAAGCTTCTTCAATGTTCTCCAATTTGAGAAAACTAATTTCTTCTTGGATGGAAACTCTCAATCCATTCAGGTACCTAGCAATTCTATCCACATCATCTTCATCATGTCCAAATCTAATATCTAATCTATAGAATTCCTTAGTATATTCTTTTACCGAGCTATCTTTCTACTTCAAACTTTGCATTCACCTAACTAGGTTAATATTATAATCACAAGGTAAGAACTTTCCTTTCAATTTATTCACCATTTTATTCCATACCTTAATTTTGTCTTTGCCTTTCCTCTTTCTATCCAACTCTAGATGTTTGGACCACCACAAGGATGCATGACTTTTCAAATTTGTGCTTGCAATTTTCACCTTCTTTTCCTTGGCTATATTTTCATACTTAAAGTACTTTTCCATCTTGGTGATCCAGTCCACAAATTCATCAGAATCCAATTTTACACTATACTTAGGAGGATTAAAGTGTGGTGTAGACTTCAGATTTGTCAAAGCCTTCAACAATCTTTCCTCACCTTGATCCATCACTTGTGCAGGTTTTACATCAACTTGTTCTTCCTCAATTTCATCATCACTAACATCTTCAAGATGTCTTCCTCTTCTTTGGGTTGTTTCAATAGCTTCTAATCTCGTAGCAAGTTGTCTCAACATGTCTACCAATCCTAGATCTGCATCTTGCCTCCCATGAACCATCTTGAAACCATCTGCAATTGTAGGCTAGATGACAATCTAATACCCCACAACAAATCAACTAGGGTTTGACAAGAAGGAACCCTCAAACCTAGATTCACAAACCTAGATCTAGATCTCACCTCACTCTATTACCACCTGATGCAAGAGAGAGGATAAAGAGAGGGGACAAAGGCATACCCTAACCGAATCCCCCTTACAAAGATCACATGTGGAAGAAACAACACGCAAGATAGAGATAGAATGGATATATCTTTTGATATATTTACTTCAATTGATTCATACATACCGAGTTGTAAGGCCTTCCCAGTTTAGGCTAGATATTACAATTCAAGTACAGAAGTCTGCCAACATGCAAGGCTCTAAAATAATATTCAAGCTTTTGCTTCTATCTCTAACCAAAACTTACTCCTCAAACTACCACCAAATATTACATTATATACAAGAGGCTATCAAACAAGTCAGCCTTCAGATCCACCATGAATGGAAGGAATGACAAGATCTAGGTCCACATGCTTCCCAATGATAGATTCTAGCATTAAATCTATGACCATAATTAATTGCAAGAGTCAGACTCAATAGGAAACTAAAATAAACAACTTGGTAAGCAAGGATAATAGAGTGCCAAACAAGCATCACCGAGTGCCAGGGAAATTCACAAAGTGCTAGAGTGATAACCGACCAACCTTGGCAAACAAAGGAAACTAAGAAACACTGAACCAACTCAGTTAAAGCATGAACTGAGCAACATAGAAAACAAAAACATTTTTTTGGTGATAGGGGATTGCCAAGGACCCAAGATGCTCCTGCATCACTTCAACCAACATGCATCACCATCAAACTCATAATGCTAGCATATGTAAACTTAATATGCACTACACATATGTATATAGTTACATATATAATATGTGTATGTGTGTGTGTGTATATGTATATCAATATATTTATATACTCATTAAACTATTCTAAGACTCTTTAGGATAAATTTTGACACCTATAAACTCTTAAGATATCCTATGATACCTTATAAATATATACTAGGGAGCCTTAGCACCAATTGTGACACATAGAGCACCTTAAGACATCTTAGGATCCATTAGTGTATTCTAGGACCCCTTAGGAGTTCTTAAGACACCTTGGACCCCTTAGCACCTGTTAATACTCCTATAAACCATTAATATATCATAGGATGCAATAGTACATGTACAAGGAGACATTAGGAACCCTTAAGACATCTAGGATCTGTAATACCCAAAAATTAGCACCTAATAAATTCAATCAATTTTGGTGCATTTTCATCAATTTTACATCTTCAAAGTCCTACTTTGCTAGGCAATTTTCTCTTTCCTACCTAAATTAATTAGACTTGATGTCAATTGCAAAAACCCTAAATTGCATTAATCAAATATTAAAATTAATTCCTAAAGTCTTTGACTTTTATTAGCTAAATTACCCCTATGATAAATTAATTTAATTCTAAAGTCCTAAGTGCTTTAAATTAAATTGAACCCACCCCATTTGGCTAATATACATAAAAAGGAATTAATATTACTTTTTATTTGAATGGACACCTTTATTTGAATTAATAATTCAAATTATTCGAACGGTCACCCTTATGTGGCAATAAACATTCTTTTAATTAAGTAATTCATGCCTTTTTGTCTGAATTGGGAATGAAGAGTCAGGAGTTTCAAATCAAGATCCCCTTCATTCTCTACCCGGGCTTGTCTATTTAATGAACCTCATTCTTCATTCGAAGGAGAGCATTTTTTGAGAGTAACTAAACTATAGCATTTTTTTTTGTCTCAATTAATTCAAAGCTTTTATTGCATATTAGTGTAATTTTCTCATTTTAGTTTAATATTGCATCTTCATTATAGTTATTTTTCTTATTTACCCTTAGTTTAATCTCATCTTTATTTCAAGTTCTTTAGAGTAAATCTGCACTTCATATTTCTTTCAAAGCTATTTAGATTAATATCATATTTCCTTCAAAGCATTTTTAGACTAAATTGCACTCATTCTAGATTAATTTCAATTTGATTGTCTTGATAGCTTTTAAATCTTCCATTGTAGTATTGGTCTTATGGTTGTTGGCTCTCATTCTGAGAGTAATTAAACACCTCGTCTACATAGGAGGCAACAGGTCCCATCACCATGAATTTTGAATTGAGTAATCCATACTCACTTTCATAATTTGATTGTGTGAGCAATGACTATGTTGTGTGTGTAGTTGGATTAGAGGTCCACATTCAACCACATACATTTTGGTGCCCACTGTGGGGCAGAAAAGATCAATTTCTAGCCTCATTTTTTATTTTTCTGACAGGAAATTTGAGCTTTGTCATGCGTTCGTACTGTCTATGTATGGATTCTTGCATGAGAATCTAGAGCATACCACACGAAGTTTCACTCCCATTAGCACTCTCTCACATGAACTGTTACATCCTCATGTGGCACCCTATCTTTTCTCGCACGCTATGGAATACTTTGTCGCATGAGATTTGAATATAGTTTTTAAATTTTTCAGTCTCTGTCTTTCCTATTCCAGATTTCTGACAATTTATGTTTGCTATTAATTGGTATTTCCCTATTATTTTCACAGCATAACAGTTTTTTGCAGGACATTTGTCGAAGAACATAAAACATGCTAATGGTTTGATTGTAGGATGATAGTCGAAGACTTGCTAAAATGTTGTGTTTGTTTCTTGCTTTCATTCACATAGTCTAATTAGGGCTCCGTTAAAATTTCTTGAGAATTTTGATAGTGGGTAGGGAATTTGGCTCTTCATTACATGGAGGTGATGACCATGAATGAACCTGAAAAGCTAATGATCCTACAAATATGACAAATTCTTGGGGAAGCAGAGAAAGGTAGTGAATCTTTATGCTTCTACCTGCTAAGGGATTATGCTCTTCTCTCTTTGAGAGAACCAAAAATCCAAAAGCTTGTAGATGTGGTGGAGTGAAGCTAACTCGGTGATGAATCTTCTTGATGTGTTTGGGTGAAGTGATGAGGTAGAGAAGTATGCACTTCTCTCTTTGAGAGAAATAGAAAATCAAACCCTCATATCTAAGCCAAGTTGTGTCACCTTTAGAGGGCTTGCCAAAAGTTGAACCTTCAAGAACAACCCAAGTGAGTATGCACCTATCACCAGTGATTTCACCTCACTCTAATAAAGAACATTTTGTTGAGTCTAAAGACTCCAAAACCATGTTAGCTTCCTTCTCAAGATTTCAACTATCATCTTGACAAGGCTCTATCTGTTATACTGAGTGGTGCCTCTCCTAGCCCTGCTTGTGGGGGTGTATGACTTTCAGGTGTTGGTGTGGCTATGAGGCCTCAAACCTGTATCAGGGGCACTGAAGGTTACCATTAATGAAAGCCTATTAAAAACTTTCCTTAGCTAGTGGATTACCCGGTTCACCTCTGAAAGGAGTCATAATCTTCATGTAGGGAGGGGGAAGAATCTCTCTCGTAGATTCCCATCATAGGCATACACTTGGACACTTGAAGGTGGTATACGACACTGGCCCCTTCCACAAGGGTAACCTTTAAATGTATACTATTGAGTCCTTGGAAACACCAAAAACACGGGCACCCTTTTGTGGGTGACATGACTGTGTGAGGTGCATGTATGTGCACAAGCAATGGGGCAAATGTTTTGTCTTCTTACCATTTTTTTTTGTAGGACTAAGCTATGTGTTTTTTATCAAGTCTTTAACATTGTCCAATCATTATCAAAAAAAGACTCCCATGATGCTATCAAGTTGCTTTGTCCTTGATAGGTCTGTTAATGACTACTTTTTGTATCACAACTGCTTGATCTAAACCTTTGTGTCTTTAAATGAATGCTTGAAACCTGAAAAGGAGATTGTTGATTAAACTGTTCTGCAAACCTATCAGGAAACTAGATTTTCTATCAGACATCAATTCAGGCTATATCTCAAAATTCAACTTTTACCTCAAAAATCATGTCAAACTATCAAATTTTGGACTTTTCATGTGTGAAGTTTCACTTTTTAGAGCACTTTCTCATGCGAGACTTTGTTCTTTCGTGCGAGATTTGGTGTTTTCTCGCGTAGCCTGGTACTCTCTTGTGCAAACCTGTAGCCCAATTTTTGAAAAATAGAGACTAAATTCCCATTGACTGGTCAAAATTTTTCTTGATCTTCTTTTTGCCCGAGGTCTATTTTTCTATTTCCCTGTCATTCACTGTCAAAAACTAGTTGTCTCAAGTTAGGAATCGATCAATCTTTTCTTTGACTCATGTTGTCTCTCGTTGGTTTACCTTATCTCTTTATGCCTTTTGTATCTCATGTTGTGATAGTCTTATCTTAGTTGTTCTAGCTAGCTCTTTTGATGATTCGTACTAGGTCCATCTTGCATCTTGGATATTCTAGTCATTTATCTCCTTCTCGTTATCTTAGAGACAGAGTCTAGCATTATCTTGAGTCTTCTCTCATCGCATCTTTGTTTATGACTATCACAACTAGAAGTGGCAAGACTTATCCCATTCAAAATACTGATCAAGGTAGAAGCGAACCTCCTCATCAAGAAATAGATCATCCTGAATCTGTCACAAAATCTAAATTTTGTGAGATATCCTTGATTTCATCATTGAGTACTTTGAAAGATAGTCCATCTCAACCATCACCTCTGGTATTCCAAGAGTGTTTTAATTCATTGTTTGAACTGCAACCTGGTTTCTCATTTCAAGAGCAAGACAACTCATTATTTCACAACTTTGGAAGACCTCTTCCTCAGACTAATCCTATTATCATAGCTATTGATCCTGCTGAGAATAGTCCTATCATTGAACCTAGTGATACTATTGATGATATCTTCTCATCTAAATTTATTAAATCTTTTGATACTATTCATTCACCAAAGGTTACCTTAGTCGTGCCCTTTTGATCTCGTTCAAATCACTTTACTAAGTCTTCATGTACTACGCAAGTCTATGACAAGATGGGAGATCCATTTGATTTCCAACCAGGCAAGTAGAGTCAAACTTTTGATCAATCTCAAAATAATCAGTATCATGGTCAAACCTCTAATGACCCACTTCATGCTCAACCTTGGAATGATTAGCCTCATGGTCAATCTCAACATGACCAAAATCAGTCCCACAATGATGATCAATCTCAAAACAAACCTCAAGGTGATCGACAACAAGCCTATTTCTATCGTCCTCCTCCATTCGATCAAAACCAAGATGATCAGTAACAAGATTAGATTTTGAGCATTTATGAGATCCTTGGGAATGAAAATGAGGTGATAAATCAACATGATATAGACACTACCAAAGCTAATAAGAGTCTTATTAAAATGATGGAGATCCTCCTTCTAGAGGAGAAAGAAAAATACTTCCTTGAGTTAGCTAAACAAGGGGCCAAGTTACCCCCAAACTATCAAGTTGAAACACATGTGGCCAAGGAAGAAGAGATTGAGACCACAAAGTTACAAAAAATGGTCCGAGACATGCAAAATTAGATTAGTCAACTTGTGAAGAATAGGGACAAACCTGCTCAACAATTTACAATGGAAATCATTTGTCCTTTCCCCTTTGATAGAAGTCTTCATATGCCACCTTTTCCAAGAGGTGTAGAACTCCCTAAATATGAAAAATACTTGGGTGTAGCCAATCCCCAAGACCACTTGAGGGAGTTTGGTGCATTATCTATGGAATTCATGCACGATCAAACATATCTTATGTGCTTATTTCCTCATAGTTTGGGTGGACCCACGATGGAATGATTTTCTAGATTGCCTACTGGCATTAAGACTTTTGACGAAATGGATAATCTATTTCTTCAACATTACTCACATAATATTTAGCATCCAGTCAACATCCAGGATCTTTGCAATTTAAAACAACAACAAGGAGAATCTTTCCTAACATTTCTCCAAAGGTGGAGACAATTATGTACAAGGTGTCCTCACAAGCTACCAGAGTTCGAGAGACTCGACATTTTCTTGGACAATCTTGTCCCAAACTTTGGATACCAAGTATAGTTACAAGGTCCTCTAACTTTTGATAGCATGATCAGACAAGCAGTGCAAATAGAGGCCTTTATTATTAAGAAAGGTGAATTGACTTTGGGTAAAGACAACAAGCAAGGATCTACAAACTCGAATAAGGATAAAGGGAAGTTTGTAAACAAGAATAGAGATGTGGTGAATGATGGAGTGTTTGACAATGTGACCTTGCAACCTGCTAAGTCTATTTTTAATCTCTCTTCCACCATACAAGCAGTTAAAGCGGCTGAAAAGCCTGTCGTGGAAAATCAACAAACTTTGAAGTTTTCTAGAAACAAGCCTTGGGCATCTTGACCCAAGCATGAATTCACTTCCTTGGGAGAACCACTTGATGTGGTCTATAAAAATCTTGTGTAGAATCAAATTCTTACTCCTTTGGAAAATCATCTTTATGACCCACAACCATGACCTCATTGGTGGAATGACAATGCTTATTGTGACTATCACCAGAATAAGGGTCATAAGACTTCTACTTGTCTTCAGCTAAAACATAAGGTCCAAGATTTTATCAATAGTGGTGACATTGTTGTGGATGGCCATAACAAGAATTTAGACCATCAAGCATTTAAGGATCCCTTCCCTCCTCATGAGAAGGGTTAGTCTTCAAACACCAAGAATACCAATGCTAAAGTCAATTACACATACACTAATGATGACAATGTTATTGGTATGATCAAACCTATTGGAGTAGACTACTATGATGTGATTACCATTAAGGGAAGCGACGATGCTCCCAAACCTAAGAATCCTTTCATCTTGCATAGTTTTACATCTCAGTCATTTGAATCTGAACAATCTCAAGACTGTGCTAATGCCATCACTTGATCATGAGGAAGAGTTGTTTTGAAAGGTCCTGATGCTTCTACATCCACTCTAAACAAAACTATGGATAAGGGTCTCGATACTTCTACGTCTTCTCCAAAGCAAACTATAGATAAGACTGTTGTTGGCCCTCCCAACAAGAACACAAAATCTGTTCCTATAGCTAGCTCAGCGAGTTATAGCATCTTAGATCAACTCCAGTGAACCAATGCTTAGATTACCATTTTCAAGTTGTTGAATATTTTTCCTGCTCATAGGTAGATTTTGGATAAAGCCCTCACTGAGGAAAACATTCCCAAGGATCTCAATCTCAACTAGTTCCAATCTATGGTGGGTCATTTGACCTCGCCTCACTATCTATCCTTCTCTGAAGAAGATGATCACTCTTTGAGTCACCCATATAATTCTCCCTTGCATATAGAGGTCATGATAGGTCCTAAGCACATTTGTTGAGTGCTCATAGACAATGGTGTTGGTCTTAATATCTATTCCACTAAGCCGCTTACTCAGCTAGGATATGATGAGAATTGTGTAGACTCTCACAAAAAGATTACCATCAAAGCTTATGATGAGGAATAACGCAAGTCCCAAGGCTTAGTTGTGCTATCCATCCATGTAGGACTTATTGAGAGAAATGTTACTTTTCAAGTTCTTGACATTCCTCTTGCCTACAATATCTTGTTGGGTAGGCCTTGGATACATGAGATGCAAGCTGTTCCGTCCATGTATCACCAATGCATTAAGTTTCCATTCCATGGGGTGGAAGTCACTGTGCCTGCTAATACCAATTACTCTTGCAACACTCTTGCACAATCTACAAATAGCTTTGTTCCAGCTAATAGAGAATCCACTAAGTTTTATGATTCCAAGCTAAAGGAAATGGAACAAACTTTGAGACTTAAGGATACAGGCATGGGAGAATACCAAATTGAACCTGTGCTATCACTTGCTGCTCTACCTTTGTCCCCACACTCTTATGGGAGACCTTCCAAGAATAATCAACCTTCTAATGCTTCTCCTCAAATATTTTATTATGGTTCCTTTGTAAGAGCCTCTATACCTTTAGAAGATGAGGATGAAGAAAGAGCTATCAGAGCTTGGATCTATAAAGGAAAGGAAATGGCTGAAACAACTACTCCACCTCCACACTTAGAGAAAGAACCATAAAGTGAGGCCTTCAAGATCATGAAGCACTTCGGCTATAAGTAGAGTGGTCCTATAGGAAAGAATGATAATGGTCTGCTGAAGCCCATTGAAGCTATAGGCCGTAGCAAAAAGGATACCATTGGCTTAGGTTTCAAGAAGATCCCCTTTCATTTAGGGATTAACAAGTTTGTACCAGAACCTGAACCTAAACCTAAACAAGAAATTGAAGATGCCACTCCAGAGGTAAATCCAGAGGCCAACTCTGATGAAGACACATTTCCATATCCTATTCCTCTAAATCTTGCGGCACTCTTTGCTGAACCTGATGAGCCTATCATACCTATCCATATGGTAGAGATTGATACTAACACTGATACTAATTTTGATAAAACCTCTTTGGTATATCAATTCACATATGAGGAATGGAAAGAAACATTAAATGATGATCCCAATTTTTCAGGTGAACAATATAGGCCACCACATTTTCAAAAGTATTTTGAACAAGAAAAACTTCAGAAAGCTATTAATGCCACAAGGAATGAAGATGAGTCAGGTGATATAGCTAGTATTAATGAAATTCCCACATCAATTACTGACTCAAATGAATATGAGTTTGACTCTTTGTCTGATGCTACTTATGATGTAGACATAGATATTGTTCATGTGTATGAAAGACTTCTCGAAGTAGGTGAAGGGTCTAGTACTAGGCCGCATGAATTAGATGCCACTGGTATCAACTTTTCCTCTACTTTCAATGTAAGGTCTTATAGGGATTTGAATGATCCTTTGGATGAGATCACTCTAGGTCTTGAATTTCTTGTCCACACTTTTGATAGTTATACCTTGAACGTGATTGAACCAGTCACTACTTTCCTTTCACTCTATCATCCCAACCTGATAAACTGGAACTCCCCTTACTCATCTAATGAAGCCCTAACATTCCAAAATGATTATGATCTAGCCCATTACCTCCATGCTATTAAACCTATTATGTCCTCCACCAGCGAAAGCAGTGTCAACATGACAGAGGTGAATATCAAGTATCTTAGTCAAAAAATTAAAAGAAAGAAAAAAAGATGCTCTGATGGTGAAAACCACTTTGTGGTAGTATCAGAGCCAAAAATAGTAAAAATAAAAGACATATCCGAGGGTGAAAACCTCTTTGAGGCACCCAAGGATGATATACTTGATACGCTTCTAAGCCACTTTCAAGAGAGGTCATCAGTATTGATTGGGATAACATGGCCGGTGAATTTGGGTACAGAGGCTGCTCCACAGATTATTCATCTAGCATAATCATTGTCTGCCAAAGAAAAAGAAGAGTTCACTAGCTTCTTTCAGAACAAGAAAATAAACTTTACATGGACCTACTCTGACATGCCTAGATTAGACCCCAATCTAATCGTGCACCATTTTTCCATTGCACCAGGTATTAAACCTATTACACAGAAGCTGTGAAAGATGCATCCACACATAACACTTTTGGTCAAAGTAGAGCTAGAAAAGCTTCTCAAGGCTGGTTTCATAAGAACTATTGATTATGCAAAATGGATTTCAAACATTGTTCCAGTCACTAAACATGATAAATCCATTCATGTGTGTACAGATTTCTTGGATCTCAATAAGGCATGTCCAAAAGATGACTTCCCACTTTCTAATATTGATATGATAGTGGACATGACAGTAGGATATGAGATGTATTCTTTGATGGATGGATTTTATGGCTATAATAAAATAAAAATTGCACCAAAAGATCAACAAAAGACCACTTTGACATGTGCTTGGGGCACCTTTTGTTGGAATGTCATGCCTTTCAGGCTTAAGAATGCTAGAGCAACATATCAAAGAGTTGTCACTACTATTTTCCATGATATGATGCATAAAATGATGGAGGATTATGTGGATGATACTTTAGCCAAAAGCATGCAGCAAAGAACTCATCTCATAGATTTGGGTCCCATCCTTGACTGCATGGAATAATTTAGTCTCAGACTCAATCCAAAGAAATGTGCTTTCGGTGTCACTTCTGGGAAAATCTTGGGTTATATCATTTCAGCTAAAGGCATAGAAGTTGATGCTAAAAAGGTGCAAGCTATTATGGACATCCCTCCACCCAAGAATATCAATCAAATGAGAGGATTACATGGAAGCCTACAGTCTATCTGGTGCTTCATTTCATAGTTGGCCGACAAATCACAACCGTTCACTAAAACTTTGCATAAGGGTGTGACCTATGAATGGAATGAGGAATGTGACAAGGGACTCACTCAAATAAAATAGTATCTTGCTAATCCACCAATTTTGATGCCTCCTATTCATGGGAAGCCTCTTATACTATACATATCAGCAATGAACACATCTTTGGGTGCTCTCCTAGCCCAAGAAGATCAGAACAACAAAGAGAAAGCCATATATTATATCAGTAGAACATTGGTTTCCTATGAAATGAACTATTCTTTCATTGAGAAGGCTTGTTTAGCAATGGTATTTTCTTCTCAAAAGTTACGACATTATATGCTAGCTCACACCACAAGGCTTATTGCAAAAATTGATCCACTAAAGTACTTATTGAGAAAGGCTTCCCTCATGGGTAGATTAGCAAAATGGGTGATGATACTTAGTGAATTTGACATTGACTATGTGGAAAGAAAAGCTATTAAAGGATAAGAAATTGCTAATTAGTTGGCAGAAGCTCCTCTAAAAGATCACAAGCCTTTGATTATTGAATTCCCATATGAATCTATCATGCTTCTCACACATCAATCTTGGAGCATGTTCTTTGATGGATCATTCAGTCAGCAAGGATCTGGTGTAGGCATTCTATTTATAACACCTCAAAGATACTCATTACCCAAAGCTTATAAAATGTTGTTTCCCTACACAAACAACATAGTTGAATATGAAGCTCTCATCAATGGTATGAAAATAGCCCTTGAATGGTGTGTGGATGATCTCATGGTCTTTGGAGACTCTTATTTAATCATCAACCAAGTCAATGATGTATACCAAACAAAATATGACAAGCTAGTACCTTACAAAAGAATGGTGGATGATCTCAAATAGTACTTTGCACACATTTCTTTCTAGCAAATTCCAAGGGCAGACAATAAAGTAGCTAATGCTATGGCCACTCTTGCTTCAATGTTACAAATGATGGAAAATGACTTCAGACACAAATTCCTGGTGGAGGCATTACACTACCTTGCCTATGATATTCCTGAATCTAGGATGATTTGTTCAATCATTGGACATGATTCATCCTGCTACCACCATATTTATTCCTACCTTCATGACCAAATCATTCTCGACACGTATACCCAGAATGAAAAGCATCACCTAATTTGTACTGCTTCGTAGTATTTCCTCATAGAAAATGACTTGTATAGACAGGGTCTAGATAGTACCCTCCTTAGGTGTTTACAACCTGATGAGTCCAAATGTGTGCTAGCTAAGGTACACAAAGGTATCTATGGGTCTTATTCAAATGGTCTAACAATAGCCCAAAAACTTATTAGAGCTGGTTATTACTAGCTGAACATGGAAAAAGAAGCTGTTCAATATGCCAAGACTTGTAAACAATGCCAATTTCATGGGAATCTGATTCATGCTCCTGCTAAAGAGCTTAGTCCTCTCATTAGTTTCTAGCCATTTCAACAAAAGGCTTTTGACTTGGTCAGTTAGATATATCCTTCTTCTTCAAGAGGACATAATTTTATCATCACAGCTACTAATTACTTTACCAAGTGGGTTGAGGTAGTGTCTCTAGCTGTAGCTGATGGCAATTTTATGGCTATATTTATATTAAATTATATCATTTGTAGATATGGTGTACCCTCATCTATTATCATTGACAATGGGGAACAATTCAAAAATAAGGACCTGACAGACTTATGCACCAAATTTAGAATCATTCAGCATTGGTCATCTATATATTATCCCCAGGGTAATGGACAAGTAGAAGCTTCTAATAAGATAATTCTCAAAATCTTGCACCAAATAGTTCATAAATCTGGTAGAGATTGGCATCTCCAAATTAATTTGGCTTTGTGGGCCTATAGAACAAGTATCCGAACACCAATAAGGGGCCACTCCCTTTGCCTTGGTTTATGGAGCAGATGCAATATTGCCTATCGAGGTCAAGATTCCTACATTGCGAATCTCTCTGAGGGGCCTCATCACTGATGAAGAAAATAGAATATCCTGGCTTCAAGAGCTTGAGCTAATGGATGAACGTCAGAAGATGGCCTTCGATCATCTTTGAGCATACCAAAAGAGGATGTCCAAAGCCTACAATAAGAAAGTCAAAGAAAGAGAATTCCAAGTGGGTGATCTTGTATTGAGAAAGAACCCCAAGAATTAGTAGCAACGAGTCTAGAAAGGGAAATTTGAACCAAACTGGCTTGGTTCATATGTCATTACTGCAACATTTGGGTCTAGTGCTTACCGACTCTCCACCACTGAAGGAGAGAAACTCAAAGAGCCTATCAATGCTCTTCATTTGAAGAAGTTCTATAGTTGAGACATTCTCAGTATGCTCATGTATGTTGGTGTTTCAAAATGGCTTATGTTCTAAGGCTGCCAATATACCCTCAGACAGATTTTAGGAGTGGTTAATTCCAAAATGTAATAGGATCTTAGGGTAACTGGACCAACTATAGGGACAAGACTACCCTCTTCACTTTTGGCTCTGCAAAACCAAGGCAGGTGCACCTAACCCAGTGAAAACTATACTTTACACACCAAAGACTGGGTTTGAATAACAGATTGATAGTAAGAAAGTACTAAATGCTAACCACACATTCATTAACTCTCCATTACTATTGGGTAACACAACCACACAACCAAAGACCTAAATCTTAGAAAGGTTATTGATTTTAAGATTTGGAATGTAATAACTTCAATCAATGTATGTTAACAAGATAAATAATCATTTAGGCCAGTGCCTCATCCATTGGGCAAGATTTCTTAGACACAAAGACACACAGATTTGTGAATATCTAAGAATTCATAGCCATAAATACATTTATCCTAATCTTTACTACACACAAAACATCCTTACACAGACAAGGGCAAAATCATATCCCATCTAGAGCATTGTTTAATCCAATCCTAGATCAAAACTCAAGAATGAAGGTACATACATAAAAATAGTATGTAATGAGCTAGAAAACTCAAAGCTTACTTAACTTGACACAAAGGAGAGATAAGAATTAGATATTTATATTAAGTATGATGAATTCCTTCTGTGTATACAATGAGTCACAAGAAACCTTTCTTGAAAACTACAGCTTAGACCTTCATCTTTCTTCTTTCATCAACAAACACTGAATCAAAAACTATTACAAACCCCTGGGACCAGAAACTTGGGACTGATTTTGAACTTCAAAACTGGAACCCCTTGAAAATCAACCACTCAACATTATATATCCCTAGTTACCTTGGAATCCTAAACAAGTTAGGATGCAAAAAGCTATGGATAACCTAGGTAAGTGTTAGGCTTTCCACCCACCAAAACAATTCAAAAGATCAAAATTCAATACATTGGAGGGAAAACCGAGCAACCCTGAGTGATCAGACCTAAAAATCAGTCTTCATTTATGGTAATTCTTTTGGAACTATACTGAAGATCATGCAATTATATGTAAATCCATCTCATTAGACACCTACAACATGCCTCAAGCAAGAAAACCCATCCCCTCACAATACAAAACTCTCTGCAAATAATCATCAAACCCTCTAGACCACACTGCAATAGTCGACACCACCAAACTAATCATATCCGGCTGCTAAAACATTAAAAACTAGTCCTTTCTGTCATTTAGAAACCCTTTCAAATATTTGAATTCGAACTGTAATGGTTACTTCCATGGTGCCAGCAGCATATCGACGATGATAATTCAAATCTGGATCAACTTTAAGTCATGACCATTCGATCTTTTCTTTCATGGGCTTTATGACTCAACCTTTTAATATGACCCTAGTCACATTTAGTGAACCTATGACTATAGGATTTCTCCCATTCATAGAATACTTTATACCTTCGCTAAATGATTTAGCTACTACGCGAATGCCTATTCGCTAAAATGCCAATTTGTTTGGAACATCTCCATTTTTCTTCGTGAATGAGTGAAGCCTTTGAAAATTTGTCAGGCTGCTAAATATTTCATGAGAACCTCCAAAAGACCAAGATTCACCCATGGGCCCACTTATAAGAGGATTGATGGTCGTCTCATCTTTGCATAGAGCCAGAAGATTCAATCAGATTATACACCTATCATCGATCAAGAATCTTATCCCCGTTCTGCAGGTCTTCTGAAAGGATATGAAATCAACGGTTGTCGCATGTTTTGGTGTGTCAGAAAAAACCCTTTAGATCAAATGCTGACCATCAATGCTCTGCAAGTGTCAGAACCCACTAAACCTTGAAAAACCTAGCCCCATTGACAACAGGTCCAGTCATTATTATGTGGACCAATGAGAAGACACCAACAACACACACTTGGTAGGTGGACCTGCTGTATTGAAAAGCTATGTCACAAAGCAGAATGAATGGTTGTCACAAGATCGCCAGCCTTTGACACATCCTTTGTGAAGTGATGCCCACTATTAGATCAAGATGGTGTAAGAGAGCCTTATCTCAGGAAGATTTTTGCCAAAAACATTAGGAAATACTAAGGCACAGGATTTAGGAGATGATAAAGCCATCGGACTCCAAACTTAGGAAAAATTAATTGGGGAGACTTAGGCAGAGTGGCAAATATTAAAGGGGTCCAAAAATAAAACCTTAGTCGCAAGATCACATAACATGAAAAAGGCTCACATGATCATGCGACAAAGTAGTTAATTATTAGCACATGCACTATTTGGGACTTTAGTGGCCCGAAAAAGTAACACAAAATTAGAACAGGGCCAGGGCACACTAGGGTTTTTTCTTGGTAACGACTAGAAATTCAAAATTTTCACCTAGGGTTCTCAAACCAGAGACAAGGAAAAAAGATGCAAAGGTCAGGAAAAAGGGGTATGCAGCCATGAAAATTTTATAGGTGCTAACAGTGGCTCATACTCGGGGATGTGTATTTCCTGTAGATACAATGAGCAAGCTAGAATCTCCTGGAAGAGCAGACCAACTCAAAATTTCAACCCAAAAAGTAAAAATAGATGACTAAACAAGGGAAAACCTAAACTACTGCTCATGGAAAAGATACTTCAGGAGAAGTAAAACTTTAAGAATTGTCCATGAAGAGGCAATTCCAAATTACCACCAGTTAAATCCTTTAGGGCATAAGAATCTGTCCCCCATTTGCTTTCAATAAGATAAGGGCCCAACCAAATTAGATCAAACTTTCCATGCTTCCCCTTATCTTCCAATTTTGCATTCCACGTCAGGAAAAGGTCATCAACTTCAAAACCCCTTTGAGTAGCCCTCCTATCAAACAAATTCTTACATTGCCTCTACAATGCTTCATTTCTTTCATGTGCATCTCCCCTTACCTCTTCTAACTGGATCAGCTCATCCATTCTTATTCTCATCTCATCATTCAAGTCCTTATCATATGCTTGGATAAAATTATACATATGAAATAGATTATTTTGAGGCAATCTAGCACTTATTCCATATACCAAATCAAATGGAGCACAACCTATGGCCTTCTTTATAGTCACCCTATCAGCCCATAGTGCCCACCATAGCTTTGAGTCCTAGGCTTTCCTATTCTTGTCCAACACTCTCTTGAGAATCTTAATTAGACTTTTGTTACTGGACTCAGCCTGACCATTTCCTTGTGGATGATATGGGGAAGAGAATGAAATGTTTATCCCATATTGCTGACAAAAATCACTAAATTCCTATGATCTAAAGCACATCGCATTATCAACCATAATTACCTCTGGGCAACCAAACTTGGTAAGGATGTTTTGCATCATAAAATTTCTCACCACTTTGCTAGTAGCCTTTCTAGTAGGGATAGCTTCAACCCACTTGCTAAAATAGTCTATTGCCACTAGTATGTAAGAATGTCCACCACTAGACTTGTTTGGAATTTCTCCAATAAAATCTATACCCCACTTCTAGAAAGGAGCCTGAACTACAACAGGTCAGAGTGGTAAATTTCCATTAAACTTCAACTTTCCAGCAAATCTCTGACATGCATCACATTTTCTTACAAATTGATGGGTATCCTTAAAAACTATAGGCCACCAAAATCCAGACCTAAGGATCTTGTGAGCTATGGTCTTTTCCATATAGTGTCCTCCACAAACACCTTGGTGCATTTCCTTTAACAGAGTTTTAGATCTCTCATGGTCCATGCACTTTAGCAATACTCCTTCATTGCTTCTCCACCACAACTTACCATGTATAATGGCATAGCTTACAGATTGCAACTTGATAGTTCTCCTTCTATTTTCATCCATCTCAGAGGGGAGGATAAATTTCTACAAGTAACCAATAACATCTTTGTACCAGTCACAATAATCCATATCACCAACATATGACCTTTATTCTTCTTCTAACACATTTACATGATTTGCAATCAAATTGCTTTGTGCCATTAATTTTTCAAGACCTAAGCCTCTTACCAACTTTGTAATCTGGATATCAACATTAAATTCTTGGATCCTATTGATCCATCTACATCTTTTCCCTGAAACTTCTTGTTGCACCAATACATCCTTAACTGTAGCACTAGGAACATAAGCAACCACCTTAGCTCCCACAAGGTAACATCTAAAAGCCTTGACTACTTTAACTAAGGCATAAGCCTGTTTCTCAGTAATATCATATTTCAATTCTACTACTTGTAGGGATTTTCTGAAAAATGATATAGGTTATTCATATCCATCTGAATTCTTCTACAAAAAAACTACCGCAACTATATGACAAGAAGCAAAATAAAATATCTACATGGGCTTACCATAATCAGGTGTCCTCAAAACTGGAGCATCCTTGATGGCCTTTTTGATACTTCTAAAAGATTCATCTGCTTCTTCATTCCATTCAATCTTTTCTTCTTTTTTCAACATCCTAGAGATAGGGATACTGATTTTTGCAAAATTTGTAACAAATCTCCTTAGAAAATTTACCTGCCCAAAGAAAGATTGTATTGCTTTAACATTTCTAGGTGGTGAAAGCTTGTCTATAGCCATAACCCTTTCAAGGCCAATTCTCACTCCATCCTTGGACACAATATGTCCTAAGAGCTTGCCTTCCACAACACCAAAGGAATACTTCTTTGGATTCAAGGAAATCCCATACTCCAAAGCCCTAATAAAAATTTTCTCAAGATGTTCACAATGCTGACTTTCCTTATCTGAATATGTTGTGAGGTCATCCTGATATACCACTAGGAATTTGTTTATAAAGTCTATAAAGGCCACATCCATAGCTCTCTGAAAAGTAGCTCCTACATTTGTTAGACCAAAAGGCATTCTAACATAAACATATGTTCCCCAAGGGGTAGTAAATGTAGTCTTGAATTGTTTTGATTCCTTGACCATGACCTGATTATATCCAAAGAAATCATCCATCATGGACATGAACTCTGATCTAGTAACCTTTTGCAGCATATTCTCCATATTAGGCAAACCATAATTGTCCTTCAAAGAATTCACATTCAAGTTCCTAAAATCAACACATAACCTAATGTCACCATTCTTTTTTATGACTGGAACCAAGTTTGACACCCAAGTAGAATGTCTGACAGGCTTGATGATGCCAGCATCCATCAGCCTTTTCAGTTCATCTTGCATTTTTGGTGCCAAGGTAGGATTCACAAGCCTTAATTTTTTCCTAAAAGGTTTAGTACCTTCCTTCAATGGTATTTCATGCTAGAATAGATCCTCTCTATAGGCTTTCAAATCATCATAAGACCATGCAAAGACATGTCTAAATTTTTTAAGAAGATCAATCAAATTATTCCTAGTTATTTGGGACAAAAATTTACCTATATAAACTTTTTTAGGTATTTGACTTGTTCCTAAATCTACTTCCTCCAAATCATTTATCTTATCAAAAAATTTAGGAAAACAAGTCCTTTCTTTATCATCAAATGCCCTCTCAAGAGCAACCAATCCACTTGGGATCCTATTTGATCTTAATTGCAAAACTTCCTTGCCAAGAACATTTTCTTTTCCATTTTTGATGTCAACATAAGTGCTAAAATTGATCTCCTGACCATCAAAATGAGAATCACACAGCAAAAACCTTAGTATATCCTGATCATCAGAAAATACCTGCCAATTCTCAACATTGTTTGGGATAGAAGGCCTAGACTTGAACTCAATTTTGGATATCCCTACAAAAGTAATATCCTCTAGCCTTAATGCTATGTTTTCCAATAAGTCAGCCATCCTTTTTTGGCTTCTATCCACCTAATCAATACCAAAGGCACTGAAACCTTCAATTTCATCCCAAACAACATTTCTATATTGTTTCAGCAATTGATTTTTTGATGCATTCCTTGATCTAATCTAAGAAACTATTAACTTAGAATCACCAATCACCCTAAGATGTTTGATTCCATTTTTGATGCTTGTCTCAAACCAATCAGTAGGGGCTCATATTCAGCAACATTATTTGTGCAAAGGAACAAGAGAGTGAAAGAAAACTTGAAAGTCTTACCACTTGGGGATATCAATAGCACTCCTACTCCGACACCTTCCTTTGAACTTGCTCCATCAAAATATAGGGTCCATAAGACATTACCTTCTACCCCATTATTTTCATCATCAGCCAGAAGGACAGGCTTGACCTTTTCTTGCACTTCTCTCTTCTGAACTTGGAAAGAGCCAATATTAGTGTCAACAAAACAATTCATATTGTCATCCTCATCCTCCTCAATCATATGTGGAGTTCTAGCTTCCCTTGAAACTTTCACACTTTCTCCTTCAATGCTAAAAGTAGCAAAAGACAAGTCACATTGAATACTTCCTCCCATAGAAGCACTCCATTTTCTAGATAATAGCATTCCATACTGAGGAGGAATATCAACTACAAGAACACTCATAGTTAGTTGTTTGTCAAGAAATGCTGCTAATTTATAAGGCAAAGCCTTAATGGTACCAATAACTGGCACTTCTCTTGAGTCCATAGGTTGGCATCTCCCATGAGGTGTGTCAACCTTTAGTCCTAGTGACTTCATGATTTTTGCAGGCATGAAAGTGTTTGATGCTCCAGAATCAATCATGCAATTTTTTAGTAATTTGCCATTTATCATAAGGGACAAGAAAAAAGGATCAAATGTCCCTGATGCAACATTTACAACATTTGCATTCAAAAATATCTAAGGGATCTTAGAAATAATTTCTTCATTTTTACTTTCAGGTGTGTCATCTAAAGAAGACACATGCTTATCACTCCTACTCATTTCTTGGACCTTTATTGAAGAAACACCACTTACCCAATCCAAGGCCTTGACCTTGTGCTCTTCTATTCTCATCATTTCCAAAAGTGAAACTTTGACAGTTATTTGTGAAAGCAATTTAGTCATATCAATGGGAACATATGTATGGTTGCCCATGACTGACTTTATCTCAGTGGTATCTTTGTCCTCTTTCTAGATAGTCAAGTCAGATTTACCCTTTTGCACAAATTCATCTTCCTTCTGAGGTATGGGAACAACTACTTCTGATGTTTTTATTTTACCCTTAGGTATTGCCATAGGCCCACCCTTCTTTTTTATTTTGACCTGACTGACAACACCAGCACCCTTTTCCTTTTCCTCGGGCTATTTTTTACTCCTTTTTGAATTCTTGATAAACATGCTACCAGATTTACCAGCTGTGCTTCCAATTGTCCTACTTCTCAAATTGTAATTACTCCTGGCTTGAGTGACCATGTCTGCAACGATTTGTGCAATTTCCTCATCAGAGGGTCTCCTTAAGGAAACATGTTCCTCACACTTCACTGCACCACATCCAACATCATCAAAATTTTCCTCCTCATCATCAATAGAGTCAACCTCATCCCACGCATGTGATGAAGTCATTGCACAACCACTCCTATCATATTTCTTATCTTGTTCTTGGTTCTCAGATAAATCTAGAGCAATAGCACAATGCTCTGGACTATGAGGAGATTGACAAGAAGCACACCATGGGATATCATCATTCATGTTAAATGAATTTCTTTGCAAAGGATTAGGAATCCTATCATCAGGCCTATCCCTTTTAACTAGAAAAATGGGCTTGCCATCCTTCCACTGAGTGTTGTATGGGTAATTCTGCATTCTTGGTTGCCTACTAAAATTACTTAAAATAGGCCAGTCATTTGTTGCAACCCTATTGTCTCTTTTTTCATCAGGCTTTAGATCCTCTAAAGCATTTAAAATCTTATTTAGATTATCCTCCTTTTTTGGCTTAAAATTAGCAAACCTTCCCATCTCTTTCTTACTTTGTACTTGAGGCCTATAATCATCTCTTCTCCCTAATTTTCCTGATATTCTTCTATTACTTTCTATGTTGATAGCCAACTTGTAAGCTTCACCAAGATTTCTAGGGTTCTTATCCCTTAAGAGGTAACCCATCTTTGCATCAAAAGCATTCAAGTATATCACAAGACACACCCTATCATCTAATCTGATAACTTGCAGCAGCCTATGCATAGCCTTTTGGAATCTTATATTAAATTCAAGGACCTCTTCATTGTGATTCTTTTTTATGTTATTGAATTCATTCAAAATAAAACCCTCATTTGTTTTATCTCCATAATTCTCCTTAAAATAGTTCTTAAATTCATTCCAAGATCCTATACTAGTATGGGGCAATCCTCTAAACCAATCCCTAGCATCCTCAGTCAGAGATTGTACAAATAACTTCATTACAACATCATGAGGCTCAACATTATAATCATCTATTACATCCATAAATTTTTTTAGATGTTCCTCACATGTGATGATATTGTTCCCATCAAACTTTGGGAGCTTCTTTCTAATTTCATCAGAAATTACATTAGGATAACCAGGAATACCAAAAAAGATAAGTTGTTTGTGTATACACCTAAAAATGGTCATCTAGACTATTAGCCCCTTTTTCTAAAATCATCAATTGCTTGTTCTTGATCAAATCCTATTCCTATCATTTATTTGATTATTTTCTATGGGCTAACCATCTTATCCTAAGTCTTTATTTATTAAAAGGAATATTTCCTCCCCTTTTATTAAATAAAAAGCCCCACTTTTCTTCTTATCCTAATTTGCACAAATAAAGCATTTAATTCTTATTTATAAAGAAAAATAAAATAAAAAATAAAAGAAAAGAACTTTTTGTCTCACATGGACATAAAGTAAATGCTCAACATAAAGTAAATGCTTCTAATTTTCTTATTGGAGGATATTTGTACACAAAGATCAAGCTTTTTTTTTTCTCCACCATTGATTAAATCTTTTGCCTCTTAATCTCCATGGTCTATTGATTTTTCACCTCATATAAAAGAAGAGCTCTCTTCCTCATTTGCACACACAAAATTTTTTATGCTATTGTTATGCTACAGGTTTTCTAGGTCATCTTGGAGCTTTTGGAGATATTCTTGCATCTAGAGTTTGAAGATTTGGAGCATTGTTGGCATTCATCTTGGATCTCCATCAACACTCTATCTTCTTGTCTTCATTCTTGCATCATCATAACTTTCTTGCTTCATAGTTAGATTTTATTTTCATGCATAGTATTTGCATTTTCATAGCTTCATTCTTAGTTTAGATTTCCTTTTATGCAATAGATTAACTTCCATTGTCATATAAATTTTCTTTGCATTGCATACATTTGACTTTATTGGAGATATTGGCATTCTTTCCCTTGTCTTCCTTGAATCTCCCATTGCATGGTTTACTAGCAAGGTTATAGGCTTAATAGCTCTAGCTGAGAGCATTCTTAAAAACCCTTGCACTCCATGCCTAGGGAGCTATGGATCGATTTGTGAGGGCTCATTCTTGAGTTTTCTTGCATGTAAGGATTCATAGAAGTGTGACAACATTTTAGCACACATTTTTGGCACCCACTATGAGGCAATCCACTTTTACATGCTGGTTTTTTATTATTTTTGAAGCTAACCCTTGTGCAGATTTGTTTGGAGATGGAAAAACCCTAGATTTGAAAGATTTGATCATATCTCCCAAACGGCTTGGTATTTTGGTCTGAAATTTTTTTTTTAGATTGGCGACATATTAGAGAAGCTCTAAAATTTTTTTCAGAATTTTCAAAGGTGATTTTTATTTTTTATGATTTTTCCTTTATTTTTCATAAAAAATCAATTTTTAGCGCAAATCAGCATATTTTTTGGAAAGCTTTATAGTTATGGAAAGGTCTTGGAATTATATAGGGGGTATATTCACTGTGTTTTTAATTTAGAAATCATATCATAGCTCATTTGGTCAATTTATTAAAACTAGTCTATTTTGGTAAAATGGGTCTCTAGGGCACAAATGAAGAGATTTTTCTGAAATTTTTACATTTTTGGAAAGCTCCCTATTTTTTGATAAAGGTCTTTTTTCTACATATTTGGTTTAGGGTCTGAATTGATGTGGTAAAAATTAGATCTTGTTGACTAGGTCAAATGCAAAAAAAATAAAATTTTGTGATGGGTATGCATTTATTTTTCATTGTTCAATGCATGATATGAGTTATCATTTGGATTATTTGCTGGTTATCATTGCTCCTAACAATTAATTTTCAGATCTAACCCTAGGGTTTGCATAAGTTGGATATACATTGCATATCTTGTTTGCTTGTTTTTTTGTCTTGTTCATTTGAAGGTGCATGACTTGCTTTCATGAAAAATGCTTAAAACAAACAAAAAAAAGGTGAAATCTACTAAGAGCGTTGTGTTGGACTTGAGGTATTTTGTTAAAACTCTATAATATTTGAATCTTGGGATTAAAATTGAACCTCTCATGTATTTGGCTTGAGTGTTTTACATGCTTTCATAGAACACATTTCAATTGATGCTCTTAATGAGAAATGAATGAACATAGATTTGCTTTCATACAAGTTTGTGTAAGTGAATGCTTGTGTTTAAACCTTAAGTAAATCTTGGTTTCAATATCAAATATCTCATTGAGTGATTGAGGGCATGGATTCATTCTTTGTTTACATAGGGAGTTAAATGCACCACTTTGTGGACTCAATCTATGTTTGCTTGGAAAGTTAAATATTCCATTGATTCAACCCTTTGTAATTTGTGAGTAGTATTGATAAGAAACTTTAGATTACTTGTGATTTATCTAGATTTCTATCTTGGGTTATTGGACTCACTAATCTGCTGGCCCCTCATTTCTGCCCTGTGGTTGCAAGATCAGTGCCACATTAAAGGGGAGGGGTCTACAGGAAAGAAGCGTTAATTGCTCCACTAGGCAACCCTTTTGTGCTTTTTGGAACTCACTTATTTTCTAAGGTGTGGACTCACTTTGAGTTGATGTGAGGAGTTAAATGTTCCACTTTTGGGATCACTTTGAGTTGATGTGAGGAGTTAAATGTTCCACTTTTGGACTCACTTTGAGTTGGTGTGAAGAGTTAAATGTTCCACTTTTGGACTCGCTTCACATTCTCTTGAAGGGTTAAATGTTCCACTTTTGGACTCGCTTCGCATTCACTTGAAGGGTTAAGTGTCCCACTTTTGAACTCACTTTGCATTTACTTGAAGAGTTAAGTGTTCCACCTTTAGTGCTCTAAATACTTTTGATAGTGAATTACTTAGTTTTTATTTCTAGAAGGCCTACTTGGGGACACACCACCTCAAGGGACGACCTTAACTCTTGTGTTCCAGCGGAGTATAAATAGTGGGTGGTGAATTGAAAGACACCTCTCTTGGGAATTGAGTTTGATATCACTCTTGGCTAAGCCTCAAAGAACTTTATACCTTTGAGAAGTGAAGGAGGAGATTTGGGTTACCGTCTCCCCCTGGCTATGTGATTTTGGATTCTTCTCATCTACGTATTTGGGCCTCACGTGCCTTGCGTATATCAAGGACTCCTTTTAGAAAGCCATGTATATCCTTGTAGACAGCTTGATAAGGTGTTGTTGTGTTCTAAGTGCCTGCTAAAACATTGTCAAGAACATACACAAGTAGAATCTTTAAGGAGTAGATATACTAAGTCACTATTCTTGTTCATGTGCAAGGTTGCTTTGCTCCTTGCTCATTATTTGAAGACAACTGCTTGCTTGAACTCCTTGATTGTTGTCTTATGTGCTTGATCCATGATAAAAATCTATTGATATACTTACTTGATCTTTTAAAATGCTTCAAAACTAAGATTTTTATGTTGATTGGTCATAGAGTCGTATGACTCTACAACAGTGTCACCTAGAACCTTTTTTACTGTCTTGTTGCTGTTGCAATCTGGAGCTGCTAAACTTGCATTTTAACCTGTCACAGAGTGTCTTTTTCTATTCTTACCTGAAGCTGGTCTATTATCTACATGCTTAGACTTGTTCTAGACTGAAACAAATGAGCTAAAACTATTGGATTTGAGCTTAAAAAATGCTACTCTTGATCACTTGTCGCATCATGGTTACCTCTCTAGCTACTTGCTTATTGAGCTTCTTGCTCGCTGCTCAGCTTTAGTCAATTGATTGTTGTAAGTGCTTGCACTTTTGATGAGCCATATCTCTATTGTTCTACTTTGACAAGTGATCTTTATTAGCTTTTCTTATCTCAAATCTGAGAAACTTTGTCTCATTCTATTAGTCAACCAACATCTCTTTTCATGCCGGTTACAACTCGGTCTCAATTTGAGCAGGAGAGTCATCCTCCGTTCAATTATACATAGTTACCTTCTCCAACTAGATGCTCACGAGTGCCCATTAGCAACAACAATTCTAGTTCTGACCAATTTGAGGATTCTAAGGCTACCCCGTGGTACAAAGGAGGTTTCCTCTTTTCCACATTCAAGACCCCCAAAAACACAGATAGTGTCTCACTCACTTTGACGGAACAAGAAAAATTTCAACTCTTGCAAGAACACTTTGAGCGTAAGGATAACCAAGCATGCTTAGAAAAAGAACACAATCAACAAAGGATGGATGCTACTAGGCACATGGCTTATAGAGGGACATTTCCTGAGCAACCTGAGACTAGTAATCATGAGCATAGATCTCTTTTCAATGGAAACAATGGCAACAACACGCCACCAAGATCTCCTCTAAGACCCACTTTTGGTATGCCTTCTTCACCTCCTAGACCTCCTCCCTCTCAACATGAGGCAGAGGCTAATGATGAGATTTCTAGTGAGGATCTTATGAGATTTGAATAAGATGTGGTCTCCCAATGAATGATGCATAAGCTTTTAGAGTGTAACGGCGATCAGTACTTTCAATATATGACTTCTAGAGGATACAAGCTTCCTCCCGGCTATGATGTTAGACAAATTGTCCAACAAAGAGTACCAACTGAGTTGGAAGTTCTTCAAGAAGAATTACGTCGGACAAATCAATGCCTTACCCAAATGGCATTAGAAAGAGAGCCTCCAAAGGTCTCTTTTGTAGAATCAATTTGTGCTCTTCCTTCTGATAAAGATCTATACATGGTCCCATTTCCTAAGGATATTGAGGTTCCTAAATATGACAAGTATGATGGAAATGGTGACCCTCATGACCATGTGCGTCATTTTTATGCTCTTAGTATGGACTTTCTTCATGAAGACACATATCTTCTACGCTTATTCCCTCAAAGCTTAAGAGGCCAAGCTTTAGAATGGTTTGTGAAATTGACACCACCTCTTAAGACTTTTGATGAGTTGGCTTAGCGATTTACCCAGTAGTACTCTTACAACATCCAACAACCTGTCACTATGATAGATCTCGGTAATCTAAGACAACATCAAGGTGAGCCATTTGAAACTTACTTACAATGTTGGAGGTCATTGTATTCTCGATATCCTCATCAGCTACCCAAAAGAGAAAAGATTGACATTTTTATCAACACACTTGTGCCTGAGCTATTTTATGATCTGAGGAAGCAACTGTTCTCCTCCTTCCATGACATGGTTGAAAGTGCATATCGGATTGAGGATGTAACTATAAGAAAAGGGGATATTGTTATTAATAAAGATGCTAAAGGAAATGGTAAAGACAAGAACAAACCTTGGAATAAGAACAAGTATGTTGTTAATGATGGGGTTGTTGATGCTCCTAAAGTTAAAGAGCTTGCTTTCAATCTTTCTAGTGCTATCTATGTAGCAAAACAACAAGAAGCTGCCAATGCTTACAGTGCTCCTAAACCTCAATATGCAGATAAGCCTAAGAAGTCATTTCAAAAGAGAGTCTATACCAAGTTGGTAGAACCTTACAATGTAATCCTAAAGACTTTGGTTGACAATGGATATCTTACACTTCCTGATAAACCTGGTAACTGGGATCTGATAAATAAGCCTGATTGGTGGAAAGAGGATCATTACTACCATTATCACAAAAATAAGGGACATCCAACAGACAATTGTTGTAGGCTTAAGGATGATATTCAGGATCTTATTGAGAATGGCACAATCTCCACTGATGGCTTAACTAAAAATTTTGATCACACAGCTTTCAAAGATCCTCTACCTAAGCATGATAAGGGGGAAACCTCTCAAGCACATAAGAAGAATCATGATGCTAAGATCAATTACACGTATCCTTCTAATACACCTATGATCAACATGGTAGAGCCCATTGAGAGCGTTCTAATGATGAGGTCTCAAGATGATAATAAAGCCAATCATGGTAATCCAAAGTTGATCTTGCAAACACATGATAGTTCATCTTCCCAAAGTGAGACACTGAATGCTGTTACTAGGGGGCAAGCCAAGATTGTCCTTAAAACTGCACAAAATCCCAAGCAAGCTTTGCCTTCCAAACAAGTGGCTCCTTCAGCCACCCCTAGCTATGATCTTGTCCAACATTTGCACAAGACACCAGCTCAGATATCTATCCTTGAGTTGCTTCAGTTATCCCCTTCGCATAGAGAAATTCTTGATGAGGCTCTACGTACAACACGTGTTCCCAATGACATTGATCCAGATCAATTTTAGGCTATGGTCAACCACATTTCATCTCCGCTATCTCTCTCATTTTCTGTAGAAGATGACATATCTATTGCTCACCCACATAATCTGGCTTTACACATTGAAGTTCTAGTCTACCACACCCGCGTCTGCCAAGTCCTGATAGACAATGGTGCAAGGTTAAATATTGTTTCTTTCAATGTCATACAACAGTTGGGTTTGTCAGAATTTGCTATGGATTCTAAAAAGAAGATTACTATAAAAGCTTATGATGAAGTGGAAAGATCTTCCAAAGGTCTTGTCACATTGTGTGTCTGAGTGGGCCCTATCACGAAAGATATTAGCTTCCAAGTATTGGACATCCCACTCACATATAACATTCTTTTGGGTCGTCCTTGGATCCATGACATGCAAGCTATTCCTTCCACTTATCATCAGTGCGTCAAATTTTCATACAATGGTACTAAAGTTGTGATTCCTGGAGACCATACTATTGCTATTAATGCTCTTGCCGCTATTGAAAAATTTGTTCCTCACAATGAACCTATTGTTGATCCTAGTACATCTCTAGTTGCTGCTGAGAAATCATTTAAGATGATGAGCCTTGGTATGGGTGAATATAAATTGGATTCCTTTGCTTCTATACCTATTTCTCCTAGGTCATATGGGAAACCTTCCACTTCTACTATGGTGATCCTTGAAGCCAAAAGAGAAGAACAAGTTGTTCATGAGTGGATCTATAGAGAAGATGCCCGAAATACTCCCATGCTCAGTAATTCAAACACAGATACGGATGAGTCACCAATACACACTATGGCTCACATGGGAGATGATCTTCCCTCTACTTCACTTCTTTGGGGAGAAAAATGTATATCTACTAATGATATGGATGTTGATATGGTTCATTCTTGTAGTAACCATCCCGATGTGGTTGATGGGTCTTGTGTAGAGTCTGATGAGTTTGTTCCTCGTATTGCCTTAGTGGACCACGCTGGTTCTTCTATGACAAGTCTAGATCTAGCTACTTTTGGAGCTTACCCTATAGGCTCAACCTCTCTTGTTACCAGAGATGACACCCCTCGCATAAATGCTATTGAACCGGTCACTTCATTTCATCTTGCATCAACACCTATTACTTCTTCCACCAGTGAACTAGCCACAAAAAAGATTGAATCAGCAATCAAACATCATAGTCATCAAGTCAAAAGAAAAGAGCAATGGTCAGATGGTGAAAACCACATTGTGGCCATATCCGAACCTAAGAAAAGTAAAAATAAAAATCTTCTCAAAAATATTGATTATCAAATAAAAGATGACAAGTTGATTCTCTACAAAAAAATGATGCACTACTTCAAGCATGATCTCATATCTGTTACACTTCAACCCATTCCTAGAGCTAAGAACAAAGTTGGTAATGCCTTGGTTACTTCAACATCCATCTTACAAATGAAAAAGCATAAATTTTTCTTCAAGTTCCTGGTGGATGAATTACGCTATCTTGCTCACAAATCTTGCAATCCTACCATCTTTTCTTATCTTCCACCTCATATTCCTCTTGCAAATCCACCACGCCATTCCTTCTGCCATCCCTTACACTTTGCCTTTGTCTCTGGTGACTTGTATAGGAAGGGTCTAGATGGAACTCTCCTTAAGTGTCTAGAAATAGAGGAGTCAGAAAAAGTGCTAACTGAAATCCACAATGGCATATGTGGATCACATTCTAATGATCCTTCGCTAGCTCAGACATTACTTAGGGCTAGTTATTATTGGTCGAACTGGTTGAGACCTCCTATCATCATAGTTGTAGCATTTGGGCCTGGGGCCTATCAGTTCTCTACATCAGAGGAAGTAGATTCTTGATGCCCATTTCTGTCTGGGGCATCCTTTGTACATATTTTATGATCCTGAAAAAATACCAAAAAAATTCATATATGATGCTGAAAAAATCCTAAAAATCATAAAAAGTACTGAAAAAATGAGCATCCTAGTGAAAACCTAGCAATAGGTGCTTTGATGTCTCACCAAAAAAAATCAAAAAATTCAAAACGTCAAAAAAAATTTGAAAAAGTGCCTTGGTGAAAACCTGGAAACAGGCTCCTTGGTAGCAAAAATACAAAAAAATTATAAAAAGTCTTTAAAAAATTGCAATAAATCTATCAAGTGGTGAAAACCTAGAAATAGGCATTGCTTGAGACCCTCTGCACCTATGTCTATCAGTCTTTCATGGCGCTCATTCGCTCCACTTCTTGCTTTGCCTCTCCTAGCCTGGAATTGACTCTTGTCTTAGTCTAGGGGGCATCCGTTGTTTTCAGCTTATCTTGGGTCTCTTTGTGCATCTGGGTTTCTTAGGCACCTTGTAAATGGTGTTTTTCAACACTACCCTAGCATCAAGTGTTTCTTAACACTTATCAGATATCCTTCCCGCCATCTTGGATGATGCAATATTTCTCACTGGCAGATGTGATACTCAAAGTTTGACTCTATGACCTACACACACGCACTTGACTCGCTGAGATTTGTTTGGCTTTATTTCTTTGCGTGCTGTCTATGATGATTTCTTTGCTAAGTGGTCTCTCCTTGAGAAGTTTTCAATGATGCATAGCTAGAAGACTGAGGGTATGAGAACATGTTTTATTTCTTTATCTGCTTGTGGGTATATTTTGTTGGTCCTCACTGTCATGAGTATTTATGCTGGTCTTACTTGACACTATGGACCTATAAGGTATTATCCTTGACTATTTTGCAAGTGCATGCTTATAGTCATCTTGACTTTCTTGTGTCTCGATGCAAGCATAATCTTGCTATATCAAACTTAGGTAATCTCACTGCACTAGTCATCTTGACATGCATGTCTTTGATGCTTAGGTGGGATTCCCAAATTTCTATCTGATATAGATAATATTTAGATTCACATAGTTATGCTAGTGTGCATTGTATGATCTTCTGATGCTACCAATAATGCTCAATGATGAATATTAGATGTCTATTAGCTTTGTGACCTTGCAAGTAAACCACTTTTCATGTAGCTTGCATTCTTAAGTTCATGTTAGCTAGTTTTGCATCTTGCATATGGAGAGAGCTCTCCTTTATCTTTCATGGACTTGTTAATCAACTGCGCTCACCTTTTGCTTCTTCCCGATCATGTATTTCACTTCTTGTCTTTCATATCACATCATTTTCCTTTCATTTCAGGATCCAAACCGAAATCCGAGTTCACCTTGATCACCCAAATCATCTTTCTCCTTCTTTCACATAGTTGGCTGACCTTTTGACGCCTGATCCTTCGATCTTCACTGGGGCATTCTTCACCTCTTCATCCCCATCTCTTTCAAACTTCTAGTCTTTCATTCACTTTCAAATCCCAAGTTCAAATCCCCCTCCATGGTGTTTACGGGTTGAGGGACCGATAGGTTCGTGCCCCGTGTCCCATGTGTGGGGCATATCTTTACTGCTTGATGGTTATTCTATCCTCTTTCTTTGATTACGATTTCTAGTGATTTGATCATGTTGCTCTTGCTTCTGCAATCCCTCTACCTGATTTTGCTTTTGATCCCGAGGGGGCAGACACATCATATATTATTGGTTATCTCTTTCCTAAGTGTTTACTGTTGTCGCTACCAGGCTGACCATGCAGGATTTACTATCTCTCTGCACTTCATTCTTTGGAGTCAGATCGCTATTTGCTTGCCTTCTTGGCTATCTGCTTGCCTTATTGGCTATCTCTTGCCTTTTTGGCTGATCTATTCTTTGATGTAATGTGTTCCCATCTGCTTGCCTTGTTGGCTATCTCTTGCCTTGTTGGCTGATCTATTCTTTAACGTAATGTGTTCCCAAATTGATCACACATTAGTCAAAGAGGGGCAAATGTATACACCTAAAAATGGTCATCTAGACTATTAGTCCCTTTTGCTAAAATCATCAATTGCTTGTTCTTGATCAAATCATAGTCCTATCATTTATTTGATTATTTTCTATGGGCTAACCATCTTATCCTAAGTCTTTATTTATTAAAAGGAATATTTCCTCCCCTTTTATTAAATAAAAAGCCCCACTTTTCTTCTTATCCTAAGTTGCATAAATAAAGCATTTAATTCTTATTTATAAAGAAAAATAAAATAAAAAATAAAAGAAAAGAACTTTTTGTCTCACATGGACATAAAGTAAATGCTTCTAATTTTCTTATTGGAGGATATTTGTACACAAGGATCAAGCTTCTTTTTTTCTCCACCGTTGATTAAATCTTTTGCCTCTTAATCTCCATGGTCGATTGATTTTTCACCTCATATAAAAGAAGAGCTATCTTCCTCATTTGCACACACAAAATTTTTTATGCTATTGTTATGCTACAGGTTTTCTAGGTCATCTTGGAGCTTTTGGAGATATTCTTGCATCTAGGGTTTGAAGATTTGGAGCATTGTTGGCATTCATCTTGGATCTTCATCAACACTCTATCTTCTCGTCTTCATTCTTGCATCATCATAACTTTCTTGCTTCATAGTTAGATTTCATTTTCATGCATAGTATTTGCATTTTCATAGCTTCATTCTTAGCTTAGATTTCCTTTTATGCAATAGATTAACTTGCATTGTCATATAGATTTTCTTTGCATTGCATACATTTGGCTTCATTGGAGATATTGGCATTCTTTCCCTTGTCTTCCTTGAATCTCCCATTGCATGGTTTACTAGCAAGGTTATAGGCTTAATAGCTCTAGCTGAGAGCATTCTTAAAAACCCTTGCACTCCATGCCTAGGGAGCTATGGATCGATTTGTGGGGGCTCATTCTTGAGTTTTCTTGCATGTAAGGATTCATAGAAGTGTGATAATATTTTAACACACATTTTTGGTGCCCACCGTGGGGCAACCCACTTTTACATACTAGTTTTTTATTATTTTTGAAGCTAACCCTTGTGCAGATTTGTTTGGAGATGGAAAAACCCTAGATTTGAAAGATTTGATCATATCTCCCAAACGGCTAGGTATTTTAGTCTGAAAATTATTTTTCAGGTTGGCAACATATTAGAGAAGATCCAAAAAAAATTTCAGAATTTTTGGAGATGGTTTGTATTTTTTATGATTTTTTCTTGATTTTTCATAAAAAATCAATTTTTGGCACAAATCAGCAATTTTTTGGAAATTTTTATATTTCTAGAAAGGTCTTGGAATTCTACAGGGGTCCATTCACTATGTTTTTAATTTAGAAATCATATCATAGCTCATTTGGTCAATTTATTAAAACTAGTCTATTTTGGTAAAATGGGTCTCTAGGGCACAAATGAAGAGATTTTTCTAAAATTTTTACATTTTTGGAAATCTCTCTATTTTTTGACAAAGGTCTCTTTTTTGCATTTTGGGTTTAGGGTCTGAATTCATGTGGTAAAAATTAGATCTTGTTGACTAGGTCAAATGCAAAAAAAATAAAATTTTGTGATGGGTGTGCACTTATTTTTCATTGTTCAATGCATGATATGAGTTATCATTTGGATCTTTCATGAGTTATGATATGAGTTTCTTTCATGTGGTAAAAATCAGATCTTGTTGACTAGGTCAAATGCAAAAAATATAAAATTTTGTGATGGGTATGCACTTATTTTTCATTGTTCAATGCATGATATGAGTTATAAGGGACATCAATAAGGGACAAGAAATTTCTCAATGATAGTAACACTCCATCCAATCAGTGGATGTGAAACAAACATGAAAGAAAGCTCTCAATGAGCATTATCCCAAGGCTCAGTGGCAACCCAAGATCTCTAGACTATAGCTGCCATGGCATCTAGCTATCCTCTCCACTACTCCGTCTTACCCAGTAGAGGCTGAGTCATCGAACCTGTGTACCTATAAATATAAGGCTCAAGAGCCTATTGTGTATCATGGAAAATAGGCCTACAAATAGGGAGATTCTCCTAGGCCTAGATTTGCAAAATGAAGACACTACTGCCATCGTCCTCATGCCCTGACATGTGATCTCATGAAGCTCATGGTACATCTGTGTGAGCACGCACTCACCCCATCTGAATCTAACTACTAGTCTAGCTAGCATCCTCTGTAGCATCGTCCCCTAGTCACACTCTAAACCATGTTGAGTTTGATCTGGAACAAGGTAACAGCTCAGGAACATAGCAAGTACAATAGGTAACGGGTGAGCACTACTATATCTGTGAATAAGATCCTCCCAGGAGATGGCCTAGCCCATCACTAGATCATCCCTGAAGATAGTCCTCAAAGCTACTATACTCTATCACGGCTATGTATCGTACTCTACTCGAGCACCATGGATGGGTATCTGCAAGATCCTGTAAACATCCTCGAGAGTCATAGTCATGTCCCCCATCGAAAAATGGAAAGTGTTTGTCTCCGAATGGAAATGCTCTACGAGTGCACCAAGAAGACCATGATTTACGCTAATGTTGGGTAAATCACACAAGTATCCCAAACTGAGTCCCTCAATGTGAGCACTCTCTACATTTGTCAGTTTCTAAACTAATGTACTGATCATGGGATGGTGTGTCCTGAAGGTGACGTCGGGGAAGTCAACTTGCAAAGCAAGTGATGACATTGGATCAGTATCTCAACATGATGGTTTTCAACACAACAACAAATGCAGCAAGGCATCTACCCTAGATGTGATTTTGTGATGCTATAGGTGGCTAATTTTATGCAAATTTGACAAATTTTGACAAAGACATTCAAACTTTGCAGTAGCTTTTTGCATGAGGAAATTGTTTCCTCGCGCGAGATAGGACCTATTTTTGCGTGAGCAACAGAAATTTTGTGCAAGACCACCTTTCAGCTCGCGTGAGCTTCCAGACAGAGCCCGTGTGAAGAAACCCTAATTGATGTGAGGAAATTACTTCCTCAAGCGAAAGGTGATCTAGGCTGACATGAGGAAACTACTTTCTCATGCGAGATTGGAAGAACACACCCTAAAACTTGCTAGATCTATCCTAAATTGACCTAAAATGTAGTACAAATTGAAATGCAAGGAGGTTTATCGACTACTTACAGGTGCATCATGCTCCGGTGGCTGGCTGTGTCATCAGGAGCACTCAAATTGATGCATATGCAGTGGAAGACCCTCCATTTTTCTCTCAAAGCTCAAAATCAGCAAGAAGACAAAGTGAATAATAAATTGAAAATGCCCCCTTCGGGCCTTATATAGCTTTTGACCTAATTTTCAAAAGTGCTCCATTTTGCATGAAAATTGCACCCTTGGCTAAATCGACTTCTCTGAATCCATTTTTGGGATCGAAATCAAAATGTGACATCTCTAAATAGCTCGAAATCACATTTTAAATTCTAGGACCCTTTGGGATCGGACACTTGTCCAGTCAACCTTCTAGTGTCATCTTCTTGCCAGGTCCTCATCTTTTAATCATTTTCTTGGGATCTTCAATTTTTTCATCATAGTCAACTCAAGTCAAATCTAGTCAACTATGGTCAAACTTGGTCAGCAGGACCTCCCGATCACTTCAATTTGCTTCTGTAGCTTCTCGAACCTAGTGTGATTGTTTCTACTCTGCAACCTCTTGTTGTCAATCATCCTTCTAATATGTCATCTTTCAATTTCACTCCCGAGGGGGCAGGATGATTGCATCATTTTGAATCTTGTCGAATCAATTCTTGAATCAGTCTGACCTGAATCATCATTTCTTATTTCTAGGGGCATCTCGGTGTCTCGCATCGTGCTATCTGGTCATCTATCTTTTCGGTATCTAAGCAATCTAACTTGGATCCTTGGGAATCAAGCTTCATTTTGGAGATAGTTCTCAAAATCTTTTGGGTATTGGGGGAATCTAACCCTAATTCCTAGGAGTCAATCTTCATTCTGGAGATAGCTCCCAAAATCTCTTTTAAACTATTAATTGGGCAATCTAACCCAGGTCTTGGAGGGCTAAGCTTCGTATTGGGGCAATCTAACCTTGATTTTGGAGATAGTCTTGTAATACTCCAAAAATGGGCTATAGGTTCATTAACCTCGTACATCTTCAAATCGAATGAAATCGACATCAAAGTCCTAACCTAAGGCACATCTACACATTATCGAATCCTAATTGATTTTATCCTAAATTCTGCATCGGGGAATATTCATAGCAATATTCCTATTTTATCCTAATTATTCTTAATTTAATAATTATTTGGTGATAAATCCTATTTATCCTAAAGTTTGATTAATTGAATATTCTAAATATTTAATTAATTAGATTTAATATTACCTCTTAATTATTTCATTAAATTAAATTAAATTATTCCTAAATTGTATTATTTAATTTTGATAATAAATCTAAAATTCTATGACTAATTGATTAAATTCTTATTTAATTAATTAAAGTCAATTGTCAATTTTTAATAATATAGTTTTTGAATAAAGTTTGATTTAATAATTGATTAACCCATAAATCAATTATTTTAATTCAAAAATCAGTTAAGTTGAGGATAAATCACTTTATTTATTTAATTAATTCATAATTAAATTGTGCACATTCATAGAGCAATTAAACTCAAAATGAAGAAATCAATGCAAGTTGTTAACTTTTGGAAACTCAACATTCTATTTTGAGTTCAAAGCTGATCTAAACTTCTGATTTGAGTTAAAAAGTTGTTCTTGCATGCTTTTGCATGATTTTATGAGTTAATTATCTTTAATTTCTTGATAACTCAAAAATCAACCTGAGTTTATCAAGAGTGATTTATGGCCTTTCTCTTGCATCCTCAAAGCCCTGGATTTCTATAAAACCAAGGCTCAACTCTTCATAATTACAACACTTGAATTTGCACAATTACTCTGGTGAATTGGCGATTGAAGGATTGAGCATTTGTGATAGGCGATTTGTGAGATCTTTCATAGTTGATCATTTAGCTTTTACATAGTTTCATATTCATAGTTTCATACTCATTCATAGCATTTTTAGATCAAATCTACATTCCAATTTCATTCATTTTAGATTAATTTCATAGAGTTTTCCATATTATTGCATAGAAAATACAAAAAAATAGATTAAATCTGCATTCATATAGTTTTCAAATTCTTTGCATTAAAATCCTTCGTTTAGGTGTTGCATTGTCATTGGTCTCGGTCTGATCTGAGAGTATCATACTTGCACCTACTAGAAGGCAGTAAATTGCCTGGTTAGTTTAGTTTCCATTTCATTGCATGATTTTGGTTTTTGGCTAACCTCTAATGTTTTACTGAAGTGTTGTGTCTATAGCTAGGTACAAAATTCACACACACATTTCTGGTGCCCACCGTGGGGCCCTAAAATGGGTTTTCATTCCATTTCTATCAATTTCTATCAATTTCTTATCATTTTCTAGTTAAAACTATGATTTTTATTTTCTATCTGTACATTTTTTGTATGACTTTTGTCAAAAAGTCATGCCAGGAGGTACCCACTATCATACAATATGTTCAAATTTCAAGGCTCATATTAGAAAGTACACACTATTATTTGGAAGCTCTATTGTCATATGAGAAGACACCCACAGTCTTACAAGTTTTCCAGACTGTTGTCTGGGAGGTAACCCACTGTCGTACGTGTTTTGACTCCAGAATTCAATTATCATTTCAACATCTTTGGTAGTTTTTTAGATTTGATTTTTAGATTTGGACTAATAGCTAACCTTAACAATTGAAATCTTCTATTTTTTTACTGATACTTACTAAATCTGATTGGAAAAGCATAACTAAATTGCTAAAATAGGTAAAAAAATCTACTAAGCATGTTGCAAGGAATTCAAGTATTCTTCTCAAGATGATAACATTTCGATTTGGATTAAAACGAACTCTACTGTGTCAAGCTTGTGTGATTTTCTTGCTTTCATATCACAGACTTCATTTTGGGCTATAAAAATGAACATAGATTTGTTTTCTACATATCTGTTACACATAGTAAATAGGCCCTATGAACACTATTTGTGGATGATCTCGAGAGAGTGGGCTTCTTCCGCTTGTTCATGCATGCAAAGCTCTTCTTGAGGACGGATCCCCTTGTAGGTAGCGAGGTTACTGAGAGAGTTCACATTCTACTAGATTCGTCTATCTTCAACTTTTGATTGATACATTCTCTCTTCAGAGGGGTTGATAGATCATAAGCGGTTGACGTCATAGATCTTTGTGAAATAATCTTTGTCTTAGCGTGTCAGATTAATCTATTTGCTTTATTTTGGTTAAAAGTGAAAAGGCTAGAGAACTATGCTCTACTCCATTTTTGGGTAGTATCAGAAACTCAAATCCTTGAATCTAGAACCAGTCTCCATGTGGCATCTTTTGTGAGTCACCTTTAGAGAGGTTTAACTGTAGTGGACATTCCTTTAATTGTGTCAACCATGTGGATGAAACCTCAAGCGGTAATATCCATTTTCACCATGGTAGCAGCAGCCGCTATATAAATGTCCTTGTGGAGGAAATCTTCATAGGTGTGGTCTCTTGTTGGGCTATCAGATCTCCCTAATAGCTCCTGATTGATTAATTTCTCAAACTATGTCAAAACCCCGATGCGCCTAGATTGGAGTTTGCCCTCTTGAGATCACAAAAGTTGCAGAGTCAAACTATTACTACAAACCCTAGTGAGGCCAAATTTTCATTTTTCTAGGAATATGTGAGTTATTGAAAAACTTTTTGGAACATACACAATTAGCACTCTTAGGGATTAGTACATTTAGTCACTTGATTGTTCATGCCCAGGGTTGCTTTGTCCCCTATTCATTATTTCCAGACGTGCTTGGAATCACTTGCTTGTTGTTTTGCATGCTTGTTTATCTATTTGGCTACTGAAAATGAACGATCTTAGAATAATTTTCAAACCTGGACAGAGAAATTTGTGAACAATCTGAAACTAAAAACCAAAAATTTGCAAAATCTAAAGTAAAAATCCTTTCTGGAGTCAAAAGTCATCCCATCAAGTCAGAAAGTTGTACGAGTTTTGGCAATTGTCATTTTAGAGCCCCTGTATTGTCGTATGAAAGCTTGTATAGTGTCGTACAAGTTTTGCCACCAATCAAAAGTAAAAAAGTCAAAATCCTATTATCAACTATCATGTGAGCTTTGCAATTTTCATGTGAGTTTTCCAACTGTCATTTCATAGCATACCCACTGTCGTATGATCCTGCAAAAAGTCATTTGAGAAAAATTGTCAGAAAGTTGTCAAAATTGTCAGAGACCTAGTTTTTACAGCCTATTTCCAGAATTTGTTGAGCCAATCACTATGTTAGGAATAGAGTAGAAACTAGAAAAAATTCATTCATTTTCCTCAAGTGGGCCTTTGAGTCTGATCTTGCCTTCTAAGTTATCAATTTGATTCTTTTCATCTTGTGTGAAAACCTTGTCAACATTATCTTCAAATTCAATCTTCTTGCTAAACGGCTAAGTGTTGAGAGCTCGTGCCTACCATCTGTTGGGCATCTACCCACACTATTGTGGTATAGTATCCTTCATTTATGTCTGATCTAATCTTATCTTGATAAGGTTGCATCATTTGATCTTCTTGAATCAATTCATTCTTCAGTTGTCTTCATCTTATTCTTTTGCTTCACACAAGGTTAATGGTGGAAACTAGAGCTTCGTCACACAAGAAATCTGAAGAGGTATCCCATACAATACCTTTGAATACTCTCTAGGCCCCAACTCTTGAACAACTCTACAATTCTAGTCTTTACGAAGATGATGGTCTTGGCAATTTTTGATTGAAAACTAGTTACATACCCCCTCCATCAACTCACAGAGGCAATCAACAAACTCCACCTCAATCTAATCCAAGGATCCCTAAAACTCCTAACATGTCTCATGGATGGATAGATCATGGGTCCCAAGGACATCAATCTCAACAAGGTATTGATCAAGAGCCTACACCTTCTGAACTTGCCTAATATCAAAATGATGATAACTTCAAAAGGATGATGAAACATTTCCTGAAAGAAGATAGAGAAGCATACTTTCTAGAGTTATCTCATCAAGGAGCTAAACTTCCTCCAAAATTTAATGTTGAAAATATCATTACACATGAGGAAGAAACTCCCATCATAGCTATGATGAAATAGATGCATGCCATGCAAGTCAAACTTAACAAACTTGAAAAAGAAAAGGAACCTAAGGAGTTCTCCATGGAGGCTCTATGTCCTTTTCCGTTTGATAAAGACTTGTAGATGCCACCATTCCCTAAAAGAGTGGAGATGCCTAAATATGATAAGTATGATGGAAACTCTGACCCTCAAGATCATGTCAAAGAATTCTATACTCAATTTATTGAGTTTATGCATGAACCAACCTACTTAATGCATCTTTTCCCTTGATCTCTTGGAGGAGAAGCCATTCATTGGTTCTCTAGAATACCTCCTACTATCAAAACTTTTGAAGAGTTAATCAAAATGTTCTATCAACAATACTCCTACAATATTCAACATCTAGTCACCATGATCAACATTTGCAATCTAAAATAGTATCTAAGAGAACCATTCTTGACATTTCTCAAGAGGTGGAGGAAGAAATTTTCTCTATATGCTAGACCCATTCCCGAAACCAAGAAGTTGGAAATCTTCAAAAAAAATCTTATTCTAGAAATCAACTACCCTTTTAAAATGCAAAATCATACATCTTTTAACAAGATGGTAGATAATGCGATCAAAATTGAGAAAGTACTTTTGAAAAAAGGAGACATCACACTTCAAAAGGACAAGTATGAATTTGTATCTAGTTCAAAAGACAAGAACAAAATCTTGAACAAGAATAAAGGCATTGTCATAGATGGCATTGTTGATAATATCTATGCCCCATCTAAGGCACCTACTTTCAATCTCATTGTTGGTACCCAAGCCATCAAATCTTCTGAAGCTAAAGCAACAGAGTCCAAGAAAAAGTTATCTGATTACAAACCTTGGGCTACATATCCTAATAAAAAATTCACTCCTCTCAGAGAATCCTTGGAATCTACCATGGAAACTCTATTGGAAAACAAAATCATCTACTTGCCTGAGATTAAAGTCTTTGATCCTAAACCTAAACCAAAATGGTGGAGAGAGAATGATTTATGTGACTTCCATTGCAATAAAGGTCATAAGACTAATAATTGTGTCCGCTTGAAGCACATCATACAAGAAAAAATTGATAATGGAGATATCACAATTGACAATCATAAGAGCAATAATGATCATACAGAATTCACAGAACCATTTCCTAAACATGGTAAAGAAGATTCTTCTTCTCAACCTAATATGGGTGCTAAAGTCAATTATGCATACTCCAAAAACAATGATGTCATCAATATGGTTGAACCATGTCTATCTGAGCATTGCAATGTCACCACAATTGTAAGAAGAGATAGAGAAAATCAATTAGAAAATATAGTTACTCGATCACAAGCTCAAGCACACCTACAAGGACAAATACCAAATTCATCCAATGGCCCTAAGGGGCCTTTCAATCTTTCATTTGTTTCTAAACAAAAGGCTACATCTAAATCTTCAAATCCTGAAGACATGAGGCCTACTTCATACAATATTGTTCAACAACTCCAACACACAAATGCTAAGATCTCAATGATTGAGTTGCTTCAGATATCCCCAGCTCATAGAGCCATTCTAGACAAAGCTCTGCTCAGATCCAATGTTCCTGACGACCTTGATTTAGATAGATTCTAGTCTATGGTTGGTCATTTTACATCTCTGCAGTATATTTCCTTTTTAGAGGAAGATGATAACTCCTTGAGTCATCCACATAACCAACCCTTTCATATTGAAGTCTTGATCCAAATTCATCATGTCAAACGTGTATTGATAGATGGGGGTGCTGGTCTAAACATTTGTTCTTTCAGCTTGATTACACAATTGGGGTTTTTAGAAATGGCCATCGATCCTAGAAAGAAGATAACTATCAAAGCATATGATGAGCAAGAAAGATCTTCTAAAGGAACTATTGTCTTACCTATCAGAGCAGGTCTTGTCATCAGAGATAGTATATGTCAAGTTCTTGATCTACCTTTGGCTTACAATATCCTTCTAGGGAGACCCTGGATACATGAAATGAAAGCCATTCCCTCTACATACCATTAGTGTTTGAAATTTCCTTATGAAGGAGTAGAGGTGATGATTCCATCTAATCTGTATACAACTTGCAATACCTTCAAAGAGAGTGTTGATAAACTTGTTCCTAATAATAGAGAATCTTCCACTAAGCAAATAGATGTAGCCTCAACATCCAAGATGGAAGACATTGCTAAAGAGGTTAAGATCAAAGAAAATGGTATGGGAGAATATACTATAGAGCTAGTCTTATCTTTGACGTCTCTCCCTATCTCACCTAAGTCTGATGGACAAACTCTGAAACAGTCCAAACTAGAGTCTAAAGAATCTCTTGAGGCATATAAAGGAAATTTTGTTGCAGAACAAGTATCTAAACAAGATTTTGAAGAGGATGAAGCTGTGCTCGCATGGCTATACAAAGATGAACCTAAATCTCAAGTGGTTCAAAAATGTGATACTAAAATACTAAATATCCCTTCTAAGTCATATGGCCCAGGGGACAAATTGATCACAAAAATGGGATATAAAGGAAAAGGACCTCTAGGACTATAGGGTAAAGATATTCTATCACCTCTTGATCATGGTGGCCAAGAAAACAAGAATGCAATAGGTCTAGGATACACCAAGAAGCCTTTCGATCTTAGCAAGAACTCCCTACATGTTCTAGAACAAATTGAGCCCTCCGTAGCGAATCAACTAAAGGGAGCACCAACAGAATAATTTGATAGTGATGATTCAGACACCATTGAAGATCTCATTCCCTATGAGCATTTTCCTAAAGAAATAAAAGACCTCCTTGAAGCTGAAGATGATCCAATAAAAAGAATTAATGTAGTAGAAACACAAGAACCTACTATAGAGCAAGAGATAGTTGTAACACAAGAACCAACTAATCTTGAAGGAAATCAAATAGACAAAGAGGAGGGTGGTAGTTATTCTGAGATAGATTCCCATGAGTATGAATTCAAATCAGAATTTGAGGGAAACCCTTCTTGGGGTATTCATCCTGACTTTACTCATGTTCTTAGATTTCCTAGAGGTCTAGATGAAGAAATAGAAGATGAATCAAATGACTATGAATGGGGAGTCATTCCAAAATTAGATGAACTTATTATAGAAAATCATGTTGATGTTATTCACCAATATGCACCTAAACCCAACGTAAGTCTAGAGCGAAATGATGAGCTTATCGAGTCTGGTTCACCAATGGCTGAAGTGGACTTCCACAATGACATTGAGCCTATTCATGAATTGAATGTCTTAAGTTGTAATATCACCTTTGAACTCGAGTATCAGGTTAGGACCAATGATGATAGATCCATATCCATAAACACTCTTTCCCAATCTTTTACCACTTTGACTATCCAACACCCTGACCTTCTTGACATAACGTCCACAAACTTGAACCAAGGTATTTATACCTTTCCCAATGACTATGCCCTTTCTCGCTACCTAAATGCAGTTGATCCTATGAGGACTTCCATCAGTGAACCAAGCGCTAGCATGATGGAGTCAAACATCAAGTATCTTAGTCAGAAAAATAAGAATAAAAATAAAAAGAAAAGGAGTTCTGAGGTTGAAAACCAGTTTGTGGCAGTCTCAGAGCCTACAAAAGTAAAAATAAAAGACATATCCATAGGTGAAAACCTCTCTGAGGTGCCTAAGGATGAGATATTTGATGTCCTTCTAAGTCGTTTATAGTACAGATCTCCAGTTCTAATTGAGCCCACTCAATCTATCAACTTGGGAATAGTAGAGGAACCACAATTGATCCATGTAGCACAATCTTTATCAGAAGAAGAGAAGAAAAAATTTACAACATTCTTAATAGAAAAGAAGATCAACTTTGCATGAAAATACTTAGATATGCCAGGGTTGGGTCTTGGTCTTATTATACACCATTTATCTATAGCTCCAAATGTTAAACATGTTAAGAAAAAATTAAGAAAGATGCATCCACATGTTGCACTCTTGGTAAAAGCTGAATTAGAGAAGCTACTAAAAGCCAGATTCATCCATGTTATTGATTATGCTGAATGAATCTCTAATATTGTACCTGTTTCTAAACCAGACAAATCTATAAGAGTGTGCATAGATTTTAGAGATGTGGACAAAGCATGCCCTAAGGATGATTTTCCACTACCTAACATTGATATCATAGTGGACATGACTGCGGGCTTTGAGATGTATTCTTTAATGGATGATTTCTTCAGATAGAATCAAATAAACATTTCTCCAGAAGATCAAGAGAAAACTACTTTCACATGTGCATGGAGTACCTTCTATTGGAATGTCATTCCATTTGGGCTTAAAAATGTTGGTGCTACATATCAGAGAGCTATGACATCTATTTTCCATGACATGATGCACTGAACTATGGAGGATTATGTTGATGATACTTTAGCAAAATCTATGATTAGAGTTGAACATCTAAATGATTTGAGCAAGATACTAGACAAAATGGAAAAAAATAGTCTTAGACTAAATCCTAAGAAGTGTGCTTTTGGTGTCACCTCTGGAAAACTCTTAGAATACATAGTTTCGAAGAAGGGCATTGAAGTTGATCTTGCTAAAGTAAAGGCTATAATGGAGATGCAACCCCTGAAGAATATTAGTCAAATGAGGACATTGCAAGGGAGATTTCAGTCTATCAGATACTTCATATCTCAGCTGGCAAACATATCACAACCTTTTACAAAGACATTACATAAAGGTGTGACATTTGCATGGAGTGAGGAATATGAAAATAATTTTAATCATATCAAGAAATATCTATCAAATCCTCCTATCTTGATGCCTCCTATTCAAGGGAAGCCTTTGATCTTATATGTCTCCACCATAGAGACATCACTAGGGGAATTGCTAGCACAACATGATGAGAACAAGAAAGAAAGAGCTATATACTATATCAGTAGAACATTGGTTGCATACGAGAAGAACTATTCAATGATTGAGAAAGCTTGTCTAGATGTGATCTTTGCATCAAAGAAACTGAGACACTACATGTTAGCTCACATCGCTCAATTGGTAGCTAAGATAGATCCATTGAAAAACTTATTGAGCAAAGCTACCCTCATGGGTAGATTAGCTAAATGGGTCATGCTCTTAAGTGAATTTGACATTGAATATGTTGAAAGAAAAGCTATCAAAGGACAAGTAATTGCTGATCAAATAGAAGATGCACCTTTGTTTGATGATACTCCTATGCAAATGGAATTTCCAGATTCCTCTATCATGAATCTTTCTTCTAGAGAATGGCAGTTATTCTTTGACGACTCCTATACACAGAATGGATCTAGAGCAGGCATCTTGTTTATCAATCCTCAAGGATACTCCATTCCTAAGGCATTTAGAATCAAATTTCCTTGTACAAACAATATTGCTGAATATGAAGCCCTTTTGAATGGTATGAAAATAGAAATTGAGTGGAGAGTAATAGAACTACACATTCATGGAGACTCACATCTTGTAATCCATCAAGTCAATGATGTGTATCAAATGAAGGATGAAAAGCTCATTCCATATAAAGGAATGGTAGATGATCTAAAGAAATACTTCATATCTATCACATTTGAAAAAATACCTAGAATAGAGAACAAGGTTGCCAATGCAATGGAAACATTATCTATTTTATTACAATAGCCTAAACATGAGCTATGCTACGAGTTCCTAGTGGAAGCACTATCTTATCTTGCATATGACTCCCCTGATACCCGTATGATCTGCACTATTGTGGGTCATGATTCATCTAGATATCAAAACCTATTCCACTATCTCAAAGACCAAATCATTCTTGATACCTTTAACCGCCATGAAAAGAGATACCTTATCCGCAATGCCTCCCGATATGTTATCATTGGTCATGATCTATATAAATGAGGTCTAGATGGTACGCTACTTAGATGTTTAGAATAGGAAGAGTCTCAATGTGTGTTAGAGGAAGTCCATGATGGTATTTGTGGGTCACACTCAAATGGTTTAACACTAGCTCGAAAGCTTATTAGGGCTGGGTACTATTGGCTAGAAATGGAGAAAGAGTATACCAAGTTTGCTAAGAACTGTCAAAAGTGCCAAGTACATGGTAACTTAATTCATGCTCCAGGGAGAGATCTAATTCCCTTTGCTACACAATGACCTTTTCACCAATGGGCATTTGATCTTATAGGAGCCATACATCCTCATTCTTCTAATGGACATACCCATATAATCACAGCTACAGATTATTTTACAAAATGGATAGAAGCAGTCCCTTTGACTCAAGCAATTGGAAAACAAATATCTATGTTCATCTTGAACTACATCATATGTCCGTATGGTATTCCACATTCTATAGGCATAGATAATGGTGGACAATTCAAAAAAAAAGACCTAGATGATTTATGTTCCAAATTCAAGATTACACAACATTGGTCATCTATCTACTATCCTCAAGGGAATGGACAAGTAGAGGCTTCTAATAAGAATCTATTGAAAATACTGCACCAAACAGTTAATAAAATAGGAAGACACTGACATCTCATGATCAATCCAGCTCTTGGGCCTACAGAACAAGTATTAGAATGCCTATTGGGGCTACACCTTTCACTTTAGTTTATGGGTTTGAAGTGGTACTGCCTATTGAGGTTGAAATCTCATCACTAAGAATCAGAATGCATGGTCTAGTAACTGATGATGACTACACAGTGTCTAGGTTGTAAGAACTTGAACTACTAGATGAGTGCAGGCAAGCAATGTATGATCATCTTAGAGTGTGTCAGAAAAGAATGTCTAGAGGTTACAACAAGAAAGTCAGACATAGAGAATTTCAGATTGGTGATCTAGTCTTGAGATAGAATCCTAAAAATCAATCACATAGAGAGCGCAAGGGGAAGTTTGAACCCAACTGGCTGGGTCCCTTTGTAATCACTACTACTTTGGCTTTGGTGCCTATCAACTCTCAATGACTAAAGGAGAACAGCTCCGAGAACCAATCAACGTTCTCCATTTGAAGAAATTCTATGCCTAAGGCATTTAGTCTATGGTAAAATGTCCTGAAAAAATTATAAAAATTGAAAAAAGTCCTGAAAAATGAACATCTTGGTGAAAACCTAGCAATAGGCACCTTGATGATTCACAAAAAAAATTGAAAAATATCAAAAGTACAAAAAAATTGCAAAAATAAAAAATACAAAAAAAATGAGAAAAAAAAAGTGCCTTGGTGAAAACCTGGAAACAGGCGCCTTGGTAGCAAAAATAGAATCTCTGCCAAGATGGTGAAAACCTAGCAAATGGGCACCACTTGTTTCAAAATGCTCTATCTATCAGTGCAATCTTGGTCTTTCCCAACTTTCAGTCTTGCTTTAGTTTGTACATATCTCTTGGTTTGTTCCCACATTCCTGTTTTCAATAATTTGGTCTATACACCATTGGCTCAAGCGTCTATATCCCATCAATGTTCAAATTTGGAGGCAATCAATGTCATATCCTATGTCTCCAATACATCTTAGATGAGTCATATCCAGTCAAAGTCCTTTGAAGCTTTATCTGAGTCTGTCTGTCTGTCTCCTCTCCAGAAAGAATTTTGCATCTACAACAATGCAATCAAACATCAACACAAATTGAAAACAATCTATGCTTTTTACATGCTTTTATCTCCTTGTATGCTTACTGATTCGCATTGAGATTTTTGCATATTGTGTCCCTTCGAGCTCTTCGATGATGTCCTTTACAGGATTTAGAGAGTGATGACTAGGGGCATAATTTTTTCTTTATTTTCTGCTTGTATGTGAAAATCTAACAACTTTGGAAATTCTGGATTGAAATGGTGTCCGACTGTAAGAGCCTCTATCTCAAATTGGATGGCTATGCGTACCTTGACCATTGATATCCAAAAAATTCAAAGAAGTTTGATCTAACTATTGTCTTTTTGAGTGAGTTCTTTCTCCTACTGTGAAACATGATCTTACCTAAGGATGTGAATGATAAAGGGTCACTACGAGTAATTCACACTGGACTTAGAATGATCTCTTGACTATTTGATGTGTTTGTCACACAAGGCATATTCTGGTCATCACGACATTGATGTTATGATGCTTATACAAATTGCAATATTAAAATGGACATGATATTTAGGTCATCCTAGTGTTTATGGCTTGGTGCTTATATCTACTCTGACATTCTAAAATAAAATCAATATTCATATGTCCATGGTTGCCTAACCAGTGGGCATTGTATTGATTCTTGCGCATGCAAATCAATATTCATATGTCTATAGTTTCCTAACTAGTAGGCATTGTATTGATTTATCCAGCTACCTAAAAAACTCATTGATGACAAATAACCGACACATGATCAGTGACTAGGTCCTAGGTCTTAGGTTGCATTTCATTTTACATGTCATTTTACACTTTGCATGATTGCATGATCTCACAAATTGCTTGACACTAAAATGATTCTTCAAAAACCAAAAAGTATAAACATGACACAAGGACTAAGCATTGTATGAAGGTTCCTCCAATGCAACAACAAGTAGAATCCTTTTTCGGGATCAAAATCAAAATTTGAGATCATTCATATTATTAACTACTTGCACAATCAACCTTCAATCATCATAGAAATCTAGAATTCAACTTAACTAACTATCTTACATCAGATTATTAAAATTTCAACTTGATCAACCATGGTCAACTCATGGTCAAACCTAGTCAAACTTGGTCTCCAGGACATCTAAATGATGTAGAACGCATTCTCAAATGTGTATAACCACTTCTCAAATCAATTAATATGCTTCTAAACTATACAACGCTGACTTTTCTTGTCAGATTTCAATTTTTATCCCGAAGGGGGCATAGTATTGCACATCATTCAAAGTCTATAATCTAAATCTGTAATCAAATCTTTCCTCAGTAATCAAGACAAAAACCACATCTAGTTGCTGATTCATCTAAAGCCTCATCACTTGGGGCAAATCTATTGCAATATGGTATCCTAATCTATCTTGTAAACTGTATTAGCTTTTCGTAACCATCGGTTCATTAGTGTTATTTTCTTGGTTCTTCGTAACTGATGGGTTCAGGATGTGATACCAATATTATTCATACAAGGACATTCAGGTCTGGAATTAGTCACTCACTTCTTTGCAATCATAAGGTTCAGAATTAGGCATTTTGGCACTTTTTCGTAATCACTGGTTCGTTGTTGATATAGCTAGCATCATCTCGATTCCTAGTCATTCTGAGCCTGGGTCGATATCCCTTTTTCCAATCCTTCAATCTGTTTCTGTCTCAGAATCGGTTAAATCTTTCAAATCAATCTCAGACATCTTTACCATACACAAACTATTCTTTGAACCACTACGCTTTGCACAATGATTCAAAGAAGGAAAAAATGTAATACCCCAAAAATGGGCTATAGGTTCATTGACCTCCTACATCTTCAATTCGAATGAAATCGAAATCAAAGTCGTAACCTAAGGCACATCTGCACATTATCGAATCCTAATTGATTTTATCCTAAATGCTGCATCGGGAAATATTCCTAGCAATATTCCTATTTTATCCTAATTTTTCTTAATTTAATAATTATTTGGCGATAAATCCTATTTATCCTAAAGTTTCATTAATTGAATATTTTGAATATTTAATTAATTAGATTTAATACTGCCACTTAATTATTTAATTAAATTATTCCTAAATTGTATTATTTAATTTTGAAAATAAATCTAAAATCTCATGACTAAATTAATTAAATTTTTATTTAATTAATTAAAGTCAATTGTCAATTTTTAATAATAGTTGATTAACCCATAAATCAATTATTTTAATTCAAAAATCAGTTAACTTGAGGATAAATCACTTTAGTTATTTAAGTAATTCATAATTAAATTATGCACATTCAAAGAGTAGTTAAACTCACAATGAGGAAATCAATGCAAGTTGTTAACTTTTGGAAACTCAACATTCTATTTTGAGTTCAAAGCTGATCTAAATTTTTGATTTGAGTTAAAAACTTGTTCTTGCATTCTTCTGCATGATTTTATGAGTTAATTATCTCTGATTTCTTGATAACTAAAAATCAACCTAAGTTTATCAAGAGTGATTTATGGCTTTTCTCTTGCATCCTCAAAGCCTTGGATTTATATAAAATCAAGGTTGAGCTCTTCATAATTACAACACTCAAATTTGCACAATTACTCTGGTGAATTGGCGATTGAAGGATTGAGCATTTTTGATAGACGATTTGTGAGATCTTTCATAGTTGATCATTTAGCTTTTACATAGTTTCTTATTCATAGTTTTATACTCATTCAAAGCATTTTTAGATCAAATCTACATTCCAATTTCATTCATTCTAGATTAATTTCATATAGTTTTCCGTATTATTGCACATAAAATACCAAAAATATAGCTTAATTTGCATTCATAGTCTTTCATATTTTGCATTAAAATCCTTCGTTTAGATGTTGCATTGTCACTGGTCTCGGTCTGATTTAAGAGTATCATACTCGCACCTACTAGAAGGTAGTAAATTGCTTGGTTAGTTTAGTTTCCATTTCATTGCACGATTTTGGTTTTTGGCTAACCACTAATGTTTTACTAAAGTTTTGTGTCTACAACTAGGTATCCTATGGCCTCCAATGTATCTTAGACGTATCATATCTAGTTAGAGTCATTTGAAGCTTCATTTAAGTCATTATGTCTATCTCATCTCCAGAAAGGATTTTGCATCTACAACAATGCAATCAAACACAAATTGAAAACAATCTATGCTTTTTACATGCTTTTATCTCCTTGTATGCTTACTGATTCACATTGAGATTTTTTCATATTGTGTGCCTTTGAGCTCTTCAATGATGTCCTTTATAGGATTTAGAGAGTGATGACTGGGGGCATAATCTTTTCTTTGTCTTCTTCTTGTATGTGAAAATCTAATAACTTTGTAAAATTCTAGATTGAAATGGTGTCCGACTATAAGAGACTCTATCTCGAATTGGATGGCCATGTGTACCTCGACCATTGATACCCAAAAAATTCAAAGAAGTTTGATCTAACTATTGTCTTTTTGAGTGAGTTCTTTCTCCTCCTGTGAAACGCGATCTTACCTAAGGATGTGAATGATAAAGGGGCACTACAGGTAATTTGCACTGGACTTAGAATGATCTCTTGATTATTTGATGTATTTGTCATGCAAGGCATATTCTAGTCATCACGACTTTGATGTCATGATGCTTATACAAATTGCAATGTTAAAATGGACATGATATTCAGGTCATCCTGGCATTTGTGCCTTGGTGCTTATATCCAATTCGACATTCTGAAAATAAAATCAATATTCATATTCCATGGTTGCCTCACCAGTGGGTGTTGTATTGATTCTTGCACATACAAATTGATATTCATATGTCTATAGTTTCCTAACTAGTGGGCATTGTATTGATTTATCTAGCTACCTAAAAACTCAATGATGACAAATGACTGACCCATGATCAGTGACTAGGTCCTAGGTCCTAGGTTTTCACTTTGCATGGTCTCATAAATTGCGTGATCACTTAAATGATTCTTTAAAACCAAAAATGCTAAACATGAGACAAGGACTGAGCATTGTATGAAGGTTCCTCCAACAAAACAATAGGTAGAATCCTTTTTTGGGATCAAAATTGAAATCTAAGATCATTTATATTGTAAACTACTTGCATATTCGACCTTCAATCATCACCGAAATCCATTTTTCAACTTAATTGATTATCTTACATCAAACTATCAAAATTTCAACTTGGTCAACTATGGCCAACTCATGGTCAAACCTAGTCAAACTTGGTCTCCAGGACCTCTAAACGATGTAGAATGCATTCTCAAACGTGTATAACCACTTCTCAAATCAATTAACATGCTTCTAAACTATAACGCTGACTTTTCTTGTCAGATTTCAATTTTAATCCCAAAGGGGGCATGGTATTTCACATCATTCAAAGTCTGTAAATATAAATTTGTAGTCAAATCTTTCCTCAGTAATCAAGACAACAACCACGTCTAGTTGCTGATTCATCTAAAAGTCCTCGTTGCTTGGGGAAAATCTTTCATTTCTTGGGGCAAATCTATTGCAATCTGGTATCCTAATCTATCTTGTAAATTGTATTAGCTTTTTGTAACCATCGGTTCATTAGTGTTGTTTCCTTGGTTCTTCGTAACTGATGGGTTTAGGATGTGATACTAATATGATTCATACAAGGACATTGAGGTCTAGAATCGGTCACTCACTTCTTCACAATCATCAGGTTCAAAATCAAGCGTTTTGGCACTTTTTCATAATCATCGGTTCATTTTTTATATAGCTAGCATCATCTCGATTCTTGGTCATTCTGGGCCTGGGTCGGTATCTCTTTTCTTTAAATCTTTCAATTAGTTCCTGTCTCGGAATCGGTTAATCTTTCAAATCTTTCAAATCTTTCAAATCAGTTTCATATATCATACACAAAATATTCTTTGAACCACTACGCTTTGCACAATGATTCAAAGAGGGGAAAAATGTAATACCCCGAAAATGGGCTATAGGTTCATTAACCTCCTACATCTTCAAATCGAATGAAATCGACATCAAAGTCCTAACCTAAGGCACATCTGTACATTATCGAATCCTAATTGATGTTATCCTAAATTCTAGATCGGGGAATATTCCTAGCAATATTCCTATTTTATCCTAATTATTCTTAATTTAATAATTATTTGGCGATAAATCTTATTTATCCTAAAGTTTGATTAATTGAATATTCTGAATATTTAATTAATTAGATTTAATACTGCCACTTAATTATTTAATTAAATTATTCCTAAATTGTATTATTTAATTTTGACAATAAATCTAAAATCTCATGACTAATTGATTAAATTCTTATTTAATTAACTAAAGTCAATTGTCAATTTTTAATAATATAGTTTTTGAATAAAGTTTGATTTAATAATTGATTAACCCATAAATCAATTATTTTAATTAAAAAATCAGTTAAGTTGAGGATAAATCACTTTATTTATTTAATTAATTCATAATTAAATTGTGCACATTCAAAGAGCAGTTAAACTCAAAATCAGGAAATCAATGCAAGTTGTTAACTTTTGGAAACTCAACATTCTATTTTGAGTTCAAAGCTGATCTAAACTTCTGATTTGAGGTAAAAAGTTGTTCTTGCATGCTTTTGCATGATTTTATGAGTTAATTATCTTTAATTTCTTGATAACTCAAAAATCAACCTGAGTTTATCAAGAGTGATTTATGGCTTTTCTCTTGCATCCTCAAAGCTCTGGATTTCTATAAAACCAAGGCTCAGCTCTTCATAATTACAATGCTCAAATTTGCACAATTAGTCTAGCGAATTGGCGATTGAAGGATTGAGCATTTGCGACAGGCGATTTGTGAGATCTTTCATAGTTGATAATTTAGCTTTTGCATAGTTTCTTAATCATGGTTTCATACTCATTCATAGCATTTTTAGATCAAATCTACATTCCAATTTCATTCATTCTAGATTAATTTCATATAGTTTTCCATATTATTGCATAGAAAATACCAAAAATATAGCTTAATTTGCATTCATAGTCTTTCATATTTTGCATTCAAATCCTTCACTTAAGTGTTGCATTGTCACTAGTCTCAGTCTGGTCTAAGAGTATCATACTCGTACCTACTAGAAGGGAGTAAATCGCTTGGTTAGTTTAGTTTCCATTTCATTGCACGATTTTGGTTTTTGGCTAACCTCTAATGTTTTACTGAAGTGTTGTGTCTACAACTAGGTACAAAATTCACACACACAAGTCCTAAGTCTACATCTCTCATCAACTAGTATTGGGGGCAATCTAACCTCAATTCTGGTTCTCTCAAGACCATTGTCTTCACAATCTAACTTAGACTTCGTAAATTCATGCTCTGATCTGTTCGGTGTCTTGGCATCCTAACCTAGACTCTTGAAATCTTCTCGTCATCTATCACATCAGATTATTCTTTGAATCAATGCACTGTTCACACATCAATTCAAAAAGGGGAAAATGTAATACCCCAAAATTAGCACCTAATAAATTTAATCAATTTTGGTGCATTTTCGTCAATTTTACATTTTCAAAGTCCTACTTTGCTAGGCAATTTTCTCTCTCCTACCTGACTTAATTCGACTTGATGTCAATTGCAAAAAACCTAAATTGCATTAATCAAATATTAAAATTAATTCTTAAAGTCTTTGAATTTTATTAGCTAAATTACCCTTATGATAAATTAATTTAATTCTAAAGTCCTAAGTGTTGTAAATTAAATTAAACCCACCCCATTTGGCTAATTTACATAAAAAGGAATTAATATTATTTGTTATTTGAATGGACACCTTTATTTGAATTAATAATTCAAATTATTCAAATAGTCACCCTTATGTGGCAATAAACATTCTTTTAATTAAGTAATTCATGCCTTTTTGTCTCAATTGGGAATGAAGAGTCAGGAGTTTCAAATCAAGAACCCCTTTACGCTCTCCCCGAGCTTGTCTATTTAATGAACCTCATTCTTCATTCGAAGGAGAGCAATTTTTGAGAGTAACTAAACAATAGCATTTTTTTTGTCTCAATTAATTCAAATTTTTTATTGCATATTAGTGTAATTTTCTCATTTTAGTTTAATATTGCATCTTCATTATAGTTATTTTGCTTATTTACCCTTAGTTTAATCTCATCTTTATTTCAATTTCTTTAGAGTAAATCTGCACTTCATATTTCTTTCAAAGCTATTTAGATTAATATCATATTTCCTTCAAAGAATTTTTAGACTAAATTGCACTCATTCTAGATTAATTTCAATTTGATTGTCTTCATAGCTTTTAAATCCTCCATTGTAGTACTAGTCTTATGGTTGTTGGCTCTCATTCTGAGAGTAATTAAACACCCCATCTACATAGGAGACAATAGGTCACTTCACCATGAATTTTGAATTGAGTAATCCATACTCTCTTTCGTAATTCGATTGTGTGAGCAATGACTATGTTGTGTGTGTAGTTGGATTAGAGGTCCACATTCAACCACATATATGAACCCTTAAAACATCCTATGACCCATTGATGTATCTTAGGCCCCCTTTAGAACCACTTATGATAGCTATCACCCATTAATACATATCTTTGGACCTCTCACTCTCTCTATTATCCCCTCTTCCTTTCCCCATCACCTTCAGGTAAAAGCACAATAAGTTGTCACCCTTTTACAAAGGAAGAGGCTAACAACACCAAAACTGAAAAACTTCAAGGGCATAAAAGTTACATTTCTGTTGAGAATTTGAAGATGATGTAAATTGATGAAATGTCTAAAATAGGATGAATTTTATGCCTATAATATTTAAAAATTAATTTGAGAAAAAATTAATATGTTTTTTTAATTTTTTAAGGCCTATTTTCATGTCCTAAAAAATACTACAAATCAGGGAGTTTACTTCCCGTCAAGTCATTATAAGTAAAACATTGTTTTCCCTCCAATTTCAGAATATGTTTTAGATGACATGTATATCTAGTGTAGGAAAAAGGAAAGAAGTGTTTTCAATCTATAGTTTACCCATTATAAGTATTCAAAGTTGAACTTACCTGAAATCAACAGTTTTTTTCTCCCGTCACTTTTCCCCTATCAAATCTATGACAAAAATTAAATAAATTACATATTATTGAAGAGGACTCTCTCCTCTAGTGTCGTATATGATTTTAAAAAAAAATTGAATTTATTTAGTATTTTTCTATATTTTCTGAATCAATGTCTTCTCGAAGTTTAATATACCTACATGTAGTTTTCAGCAAATTTGTTTAACATTTTGTAGTTGAAACAATATAAAATGTATATGTCCAAAATATTACTTCTGAGATCTAGAAAAGGGTACTTTTAGATTTTTAAGATTTTCTATTTTGATCAAGGAAAGGAATGGCAGAAGTGCAAAATTTTGGTTTTTTTGTGTTTTTGGAGGTTTGGCTGCCAACATGGCATGCCACCTAGGTAGACTCGGCTGAGTCCGACTAGGCCAAGTCCCCCTAGGGGTCGGCCCCACACAAACAACCAAATAGTGTGAAAATTAGGGGCTTGGGAAGTTTTTTTATATTAAAAATATCATTTAGACTCGGTCGAGTCCTACTCAGCCGAGTACCACTCGGCCCAATCTACTGGGCCACGTAGATGCCATTCAGCGCCATGTGGAACCTCAAATCACTCAGCCTAGTTAGACTTGGCTGAGTCTAACTAGGCCGAGTGATTTGAGTTAGCCAAAAAGGTGACACTTGATCATGCTTTTACTCCATCGCATCTATTCCATTCAATAATTATCCTACTTTTCTTTGTAGATCATCTCATCCCCCTCTCCCTTATTTCTCTCTAGCTAATATCTCTCCCTCCCCCTTATCTCTTTCTCTCATCTCCCTCCCTCTTTCACCATCTCCTCCCCCTAGTTACCATCTCTCTCTCTCTCTCTCTCTCTCTCTCTCTCTCTCTCTCTCTCTCTCTCTCTCTCTCTCTCTCTCTCTCTCTCAATCACCCTCTTTCTCTCTTAAAGCCTTTTTTTACACCTAATCTCCCTCCCCTCCACCTTATCTCCCTTCTCTCTCCTTACTTTCTTTGTTTTCTATTTAGGATTTATCTTATGGAAAAATAACCTTTTTATAAAACTAAAAACCATATGGTTTTTTGACACTATCAAAATTAGATTTATTTTACACTAATATGAACATTAGGAATTTAACTCAATAGAACCCAAATGACTTTTGAGTAGACATAACCTGTTCACATTCTATTGAGCTAAATTGCATTGTCAATGACTAAAAAATTACTTTTGCAGCTTGCTAAAGACCCCAATGCAACTACTCACAATTTTTGGGGACATTATCAAATAGTGAAATACATGATTTTATCACATATGAGTATAAATGATTGAATTATCTTACTATTTTATTTGTTTAATATTATTTTTACTATTAATACTTTTTATTATAAAAGATTATGATAATTTGTAATTGTTTTGATAATTTGATTATATAATTTTTTGTAACATATATTTACAAAATAATACTATTTAGGACAATCAATGTTAATGATAGGAGAGAAAAAGAGAGAAATAATGCAACAACGAGATGGAGAAAAGGAAAGACAAAGGGAGCATATGAGGAGATTACATGAACATTGGAAGGAGAGGGTACATCATCTACACCATCTCAATTTGACGTACCAAATGAACCTAATGCAATTGAATATGATATCAAAATGAATGATCAATCAAATGATAAACATACACTAACTAAATTTGATGTGATGAATGTACCTAATGCACCTAATACAAATGAATATAAGGCACCAATCTTAAAACCTATAATTATCATATAAAATCAAAGTTTATAATTGACATTGATGAGAAAATTTTGAAGCCAATGTTTGATAAAATTTGTGAACAAAATTGTATATGAATGGTTAAAAGAATATGGAATAAATATTTTGAAATCTTTTTAAAATAAAACTGGAAGATGCCAATTAGTAGTTGAAATGGTTAAGAATCTAAAATTTAGAGAGACATTAAAAATTTTAGGGCTAAGATCACTTGAAAATAATAGTGAAAGAGCTATTGTGAGAAATCTATTGGATGCATATCAATAAATTGGCTTGACATCACATACTAATGATGCTAATGTTACTCTATTTGTTATCACATCAACCATAATGGGAAATGAAAATTTTAAAAATCTTATTTAATAAGAAAAACAAGTATGTCATTAAAGATAAGTAGAACAATATTATCAAATGCCTTACGAAGGAAAGAAAAAATTGAGGATCCTAACAATTATTCTCTTTGGGAATTATCGATTAGACTTCCACACAAAGACAATATTGATGTTGATGCACTAAGAGCATTAATTGAAAAAAATTGGCATCAAAACACAATGGTTTCACCCAACCAAAGAGATGTTGTTAAAAGGATGATAAAATCTACAAATAGTGAGCCACATACAAAACACTTTCTGGTTATGACTCAAACACAATTTTATGAAACATTTCTTCAAATCTTTCCTCAAATAAGAATTACTCAAAGATTTTTTGACAAAACCTTTTTATGTTAAGATTAATCATTCACAAACTACATGTTGTTGTAGGGTCCATATTGAAATTTTCTATGCGTTATGATCTAAGTATCCTCATATATGTTGTATTTTACACACTAACAATGTTTTGCAATAATGTGGTCTATAAGAAACTCCTTAGTCACCAAGAGAATTCATTTCAAGTTTACTATGAAAAAAATATGATGGTTGTATTTATTATAAGATGATGTGTTTGAAAATTTCTTGTGCTACATGTGGTAGTTTGCTTGACATTTGAAGAGATCTCTACATCTAGAGAGCACACACAAAATTGGAAAGAAACTAGGTTTTTTAGAAACTGCAATTTAGTCACATGTGGGGTTAAATATGGAAATGAATTAAAGAGACACGAGTTAGTAAAAAATGATATATGTGTAGCTAAATTTATGAAGATTTTTTAAGAGAACTATTTTATGAGTGCATAGCACATACACATAGAGGTCAGTGGTTAGATGAGAAATTCATGTTATGTAAGGATATTTTTCCCCTTGGTACCACTGTCTCTATCATTGATTTTTATGAGAATTATTCACTTAAAACCTCAAAATAAATTGAAACCTATGTATTACCATTCTAAACAAGTTACAATGTTTTTACACATAGTATTCATGCATTCACATGATAGCATATAGGAGAATAGAAATTTTTTAAGAGAATATCACTTCTATATAAGTGACGATCATACTCCTTGGTCATATTTTTTGCAAGGATAATTTAAAGTTTTTTATGATAGTTCAAGGGAAGGAGATATAAGATACAACCAACACATAATATGGACAGATAATTGCACCTCACAATTCAAGAATGCAAGGATGTTCTAATAGTTGACTAGGATGCATGTGACAAGAGGTGTGCAACATTTTTGGAATTTCACTAAAGTTGGACATTGAAATAGAGAGCATGATGGTGCAAGAGCATGTGTAAAAAGAGCCCTTTCTAGAGAGGAATTGAAGTAAAATGGTGTTGCCATGTTAATAAATGAAAAAATGGTTGTGCAATGTTGTAAAAATTTGATGGGACTAGGTAATGTAGGTAAGTATATGGTTTATAGATATTTTTGGTTGATACGTGAAAATAACATTGAAAAATATCTAAATTTTTGCACACTTACAAGATCAAGTGCCATGCATTCATTTAGAAGTTCAAATGCAAGGTCATTAGTTATTTATACTAGGTCCATATTGTATATTTTTTTCTTTTCATGTATGATTTTTAATGGGAAGAATGTGAATCAAAAGAGTGGGTTGACCAATGGTCTTGTAGAACTTTGGAACCCCTTGATACATATCAAGTTCCTAAAGCACTACAATTGAACCAGATAGAAGCATCAATAGATTTTGGCCATGTATCTAACCTAGTTGAACAAGGTAATTTATCACTTTATTACTTTGGTGAAATTAATTTTTGATTTTTTTATTACATTTTATATTATTTTTTATATTAACTTATCATTGTTTAAAATGCAGGCCATGTATATTTAGTTGTTTCATATGAGAACAATAAAGAAGGCGTAGATTACTTTTTATTTCCTCTTGAATTCCCTGGTCGGGTGTTACAATCAACATCATTCTTATGTTGTTGAACTTAATAGAAACAAAGTATTGTGAAGGACTTTCCAAACTTAGAGAACTATTAAGGAAGAATGTCCTTTATCTCATTCAATAGATATAAGATAGAAATTAAGGCTATTCATTACCTAATGATGGAAAATAAATTGCATCATCTTCTTAAATAATCACTCCACCAAAATAAGACAATCTTCTTGAGCTACATTTAGTTTTAGTTTAATAAAATCATAGTTTAAGTTTTTGCACTTTATATTCAATGTTCGTATTTTTCATTTAAGAATATGTTTTGGTAAATATGTCTTTCAATTTGAAAACAAATAGAAAACTTCCTAAGATACTACTAATTATTTCCTCTTTTAGAAACACCAAAGCACTAAATTGATGGGACTATAAGAGTGATTTTTAGTCTAGTACTACGACCAACAAAGTATGTGCTTCTAAAGGGGAAAACTCCTCTTAGTATTGCATACAATCCTTAATTTTTTTAATGGACATATCTTGAGATTCTATATATTCTTCTAATAATATTTTGGTCAGGATGTGTTTTCTATTTTAGATCAATATGAATCTCCCAACAATTGAATAGACTTTCACATAAAATTCAACATAGTCAAACATCATAATTATTATAATTAAATTTGTTTGACTAAAACTAAAAATCTGCTCATTATCCAATACAAACAATAAAAATGTTTTCAACATTTTATATATATGAACACATTTGCAATATTTATTTCTAACAAAACTATAAAGATACCCATATGAATTCAATTACTAATCCAATTATATTACCTACCAACATACATGAAATCAAATAATGGAAAGAAAATGCACATTCCAAATGTGGAAAATTTGTCACATGAAAATCCAACTATTGAAGAGTTTGATTCCTTATAAACATTCATTTATTTAAAAAAACATTGTTTTATACCACATTGATCACGTTGGAAATGATTTGCTCGTTAGCGCGTGGAGCAGTTTGAAAACGTGGGGGACGTTGATCACATTGAAAATTTTCAGAGCACTTCAAATGTCATTTCTCATGAAGAATGTTTTCCACATTTGCAATCTATCACAGAATTGATTTGTCATATGGTGTTTGCAGTTTAAAAACAAATATGTACCAATTTTTGAGTTGCGTCTGTTTTCATAGAGTTTGCACAATTCTTAATTATTTACATTTATGAGTTTGTCTGTCTCTAGATACGAACTTAAGTTTTCTTTACATTCATTCGTGTTTAAAAAGATGTCATGAATGAATAGAATTTTTCTATGTTACATTTATCTTGTGAGGAAATGGTACTAATACAATGATAATATGTCTAAGTACAAATGTTATTTGATAAAATTACATTATTGACATAAGTTTATCTCATGTATAAATGATAATATGTTCGAGTATAAAGAAGAACATAATAGAATTGTATCATTGAAATGATCTATTCTATGTTTATATGGGTTACTTAAGAGTATTTTTTGTTTTAATTTATTAGATGAAGTGCTTTTATTTTACAATATATTGTCAAAAATTGTGATATTGCTATTAGAATTGAGCTGAAGTTTTGGGTTTTCTCATGTGCTTAACCATGGAGTTTTTTTCCAAGATTAAGTCCATTTAACTTGTTACTTCATTTTTAAAACCTTCAACAAATGTGGTGTCTTATGAACCTTTCATTATAGAGCACCTTAATGGTTCATAAGGCACAATAGTTATTGGAGGTTTTGCAAATGGGGTAGCAAGCTAAGTGGGTTTGGCCTTAGAGGAAACTCCATGATAAGTATGCTTGAGTTAGAGATGTACTGATGCAGGAGCATCTTGAGTCTTTGAGCAATGTTGCATCAACCAAAGACATTTCCTATTTTCTGTTGTTTGCATTATAATATTTTCATTTATTGGTTTCATGTTGTGCAAAGATTACATGATGTTGAGGACCTACTTGGGAACTTTCTCCTATGAGCACATAAGGATTGGATGGACCGTTTCAAAGTTAGAGATGTTTTCCTTACTGTCGGAGTCGTATTTTCCTGCTTTCTATGTGCTTACATCATTGAAAATAAGATATGATGCAAGCTAAGATTCTGATTTCATAATTCATTGTATAAGACCGAAACCCAAAAGGCCTCATAGCTGGGCATGTTGAAAGATTTAATATAATTACTCTATTGTTGCTTCCAGTTGCTTGTCTCATATCCATTTTGTTTTCACTAATTTCATGTGGTTTACATATTGCTTATGTGTGTAACTCTGAGTAGGGCTTGTTTGTTGATTCAAGTGGACTCAATTCTGCTTGATTCTTCTTGTAGCTACCCTACCCCTGCGTCATGTATTGATATGAGTGACCTCATGAGAATGCTCTATGGTTCACCATTGTGAGCATCATCTAGATGCAATGAGTGCTAAATGTTCTGGATTCATTCTCATGATAGATGTGTTCTTGTGAATCGCTACTCATGAAAAATGGTTCAATGAGTTTGATTTAAAAACTGCATAGTTAAATCTTGATAGCAATATCAAAATTTGACTTTTTTGTCTAAAATATCTCCCACTTATTGATTGCAAAAAATGTCACTAGAATTTGATTTTCTTTCCCTCTTTTTAAAAAAATTCTTTCTAATTTTTTCTCTAATTTTAGTACAAACTATTATTAATTTATGATACTTATTTAAAATGACTATTTCAAAATACCTAGGAAAAAAATGATATTCATGGGAAAACTGACTCCACAAATAATTCCTAAATAGGTTCAAAATTAGCTAAACAACTTCATTAGGATATAAAGATTATTTAAAGTAGACAATGCCATAGTTAAACTGATAAAATTTTGTGTGGAACTATTAATTGGATGATTTAATCTCTATTTTTAGATTGAAGTATGTTTTGGAAATAACACATAGTATATTTAATATATAATATATTAATGTATGAGTGTTCTAACAACACAACTAATATATGTTATAGTTGTCTTTGATAGATAGTGAAAGATGTTATTTGAAAATGAGATTTTATATAGAATCTTAATAATATCAATACAAAGAGGACACAAATAAACTACAATTGACATATCATAAAATGAAAAATAGAATTGACATTTGTAGCTATATTTAGTACAAATATTTTGGTAGGAAAAATACAATTGGTACAAATATTTCTTAGGATATATTGCCCTTTTTGTAAGATTCACACATATAAAGTTTATCTTTTTCAAAAGTCACAATTGTTGCACGATTAAAAAAAGGTTACCAAAAATGTTAGGAATGATACTTGTAACTATATCTCATGATTATGAAAAGACAAAAAAGAAGCATTCAAGGGATACATTTGGATCTAGGAAATTCTCAAATATATCATCACTTTTTAAGGTATGATACCTTTGGATGTATGTTAAATGACATTATTTTTCTTTGTAACCTTTGTAAAGTTATTCATATTTTATTAGCGAGATGAAATTAATTAATCTATCAAAATAGTTATGAAACATTTTCCATGTTATTGAAGCTTTTAATATATCTATATTTAAAAAAAATACATGCAAAATTTCTTAGAGACATCACTTTGAAAATGTCTATTTTAGACTTGATTTATCAGTTACATGAATCGAATACATAAAAAAAAGGAAATCTAATTCTATCTTTTACATGAGTTTTTTTTTATAGATGTGAAGTTAAGGAAAGGAGACTGAAACTATTTGAAAATAAATAAATGGTAATCATTACCATAGATGTTTATTAACTATGAAACATTTGATTCCCTTAAAAGGAAGTGTATGTGTGAAGATGGACCATTTCAATAAATATCAAAGAATAGGTTTGGATTTAACGAATTTTTCAATTATATCATCAACTTTTTAAGTATAACATATCTTTATGATTGTTAAATGACTTTATTTTTCATTGTAACTTAAAGTTATCCATTTATTGTTGGTGAAATATAAATATTTAAATTGAATTAACATTTTAATCATTGCTATCAATATATCTATCCTTTATTTTTTACTATAAAACATGCACAAAAATATCATTTTAAATTTTTTTAAGTTAAATTTATAACTTAAATGAAATATATACATAAAAATGAGATCTCTAGGTACTCTATCAAATGGCCACTGAAAGAGGGAATTCTAGACAAGAATTTGTGTTGTTTGCATTCACCAATGTTTTAAAAAAGGTATAAGAACATATAATTTTACATTGTCACAATTTTCTTGTCGAGGAAATAGGACTAGGTGAGAGGATCAGGTAGTTGAGCACCCTAACTTCGTCCTTCTCAAAATCTTAGAAATTTCAAGTCACTCCCAAATTTCTACAGTAGCTTACTTGGCAAGTGCCATACTTATAACTAAGGTGTCAAGGCTACATCATCACAAGTGATGCTCCATCAACATGCTTTTTGCCAAAGTATCCAAAATAGCCCCCTAAAAATGAAACGAGTGATCCTTCAAAAGGGACACCCATACTTGTACAATTGATGTGGCATCACATGATTGACTATTTTTTGCAACTAATGGTATATTTCTTTTAATTATGGCTAGTATAGGAGTATCAACTTTAAATCACAACTATTGGTACAAAGTTGTCAAAAAACTTGAATATTAAATCAACAAATATAAATATTAAATTAACAATTGTAAATATTAAATCAACAACTTCTATACAACTATTGAAATGTATTCAAATATTAGATCTTCCCCTAAGTACAAATTGTGTACAAATTGTTTTCAGCTTTTTGGTAACGAAATCAAAGAGAATCCTTAAGCTTTTCAACATCCTGTCTTCAATTCTGCTTCAAAACCGTAGTTTGCTGCAGCTTCCAAAATAATTCGTTTCACTGTTTCGCTTTCCATTTCTGCCCCAAATTTCTTCATCTACACAATAAAACAAAATCTAACCGATAAGTAACACACAAATAGCCCGTCGGATTAAACAATATACTAGAGATCTCAGGGTTTTCAGTACCTTAATAATAGCTGTTTTGATAATCTGGCCGTCAAATGACGTGAGATTGGCATTCTGAAAATCCAGTTGAAGGGATTCAAGAGCTTTCGTCAGATCAATAAGCACGCCTCGCCCTTTCTTGCAGTAGATGCGTATGTGAAATATGCTTTCCTCTACCTTGGCAACATCCAGCTGAAATCATTCATATTATAGACGGAATTCTTTAGATAATGCGCTGGAAATGGAAAATATGAAAAATGAGAAAGGAAAAGGGGGAAAAAAGAAAAGTCCGCTTACTTCGAGAATTATTTTTCGCCCTGGTTTGTTTAGGGGGCTACTAGTGCTACTCATTTCAAATGACGCAAATTCAAGATCAACGTCAGTCACCACTGAATTTCCGTCAACAAACGGAGAATCTTTGCGCATGACATCAGATTCGAGCTCTGAGATCTCGGTCTGAATGTCCTTCACTTGTTTCTGCAAGTCCTGCACATAGCTGATTGCGTCCCCTACTATTGACGCCTTATCCATCTAAGCACAAAAATCACAAACTTTAAATTAGATCTCTCGATTTGATATTTCCGATATTACATGAAAATGAAATGCACCAAAATAAATCTGTGAAGCGAGAAAATTGTATTTCAACTTTCATAATTTAAAATCCTTTTCTATGAAAATGAAGTACATCAAAATAAATCTGTAGACCTTTACATTCGACATCAGTCTCTGTGTTCATTCTTCTGGCCTTAATTATCAGGCAGGTTAACAATAGGAGGTACTTATTACCTGTTTTGGAGAAATGTGTGTAAAGGAAATGAACAGTTATTATTTTTTATTAGTTCATCTTCTAAAGAATATTTAAATCAAAGAGTTGCAGTTACAGAATGTTAGCTGAGATGATATATTTTTTACTAAATCATTTATAAAGATTCAAATCTTCACTCTGAGGTTTATTTGTATAACTTTACCAAGTTTAGCAAAGATTCTACTCTCATATGAGACAACAAAATGAACATGATGATTAAAATCTCATTCTATAAACCTAGACATAATCGTTCAAAACCTTTAAAAAATTCAAAATTTACTGGACTGTGAAAACCTATTGCCTGTAATGAAATACCTTAGTGATTTTAGGGACAAGAGAGCGCAGAGCATAAAGCCTCTCATTCAGGCGGCCGCGCCGTCTTCTCTCGGAGATCAAAGTCCTGCACTCGGAAGAACGAGCAGACTGACTCGATTTAACCGATCCTTTATCTTCCTCATTCATATTTTCTGTGTCATCAGAGGAATATCCATATTTGACCATATCTCCACTGCTTTTGTCTCCCTGAGAACTCGAACCGAAGCCATTATAGGCCTGCTGCCATTGAGCAACCTCAGAGGGACTATCAATGGCGTGGTCCTCAAGATCTGACTTTGCAGGCAAGTCCTGGGAAGACCACAAGTTGTCGGTGGGAAAGCAGGTCCAATCGTGCTCTGCTACACAGTCGAGATCTGTGAAGAGAAGTCCATCTTCTTCTTCCATGGATTCCACCATTCCATAGAAATCCAGAAATGGGTTGTTATTCGTTTCTCCTGATCTGTGAGTCTCCATTGATCTGATTCTGAAAATGGACTGAGAGGCAGGGTTTCCTTTGAGGTGTGAATACAACTCAACAAGAAAATATTTTTGCTGCTTTGCCCACGGACTTGCCCGCTTTTTATCCTAAGATTTGAGCATAAAAAATTCAATAAAATTTCTGATTGGCTGTGGAGGGATGAACCATCCATCTCCTCTGCACCAAAATAATATTTATTAAACTTAATGCTCGCTTCAACTTGTATTATTTTACTTAATCTCAAGTCCTTGAAGCGAGCATAATATGTAAGTTTGAAAAAATAAGATTTTTAATTTTCTTTTTAGAATTATTGTCAACACGTCCCTCGAACGCAGCCGTAAGTAAAACAGTAAATATATACAGCCAATATGGCTGTGTGTATGTATAATATAAAATTTTAAATTAATAATTTCAACATCAATATCTCACCATATAATACCTCATCATATTATATTTAATATATAAGAGAATAAGTTCCCATGTTACTTATTTTTGGTAAATTGACATTATTTAAACTTATCTATTAATTATTGTTATAGGCATTTGTATTTTGTGTAATTAGTTATTAAAAAACATCTTTTAAACCAAACTTGTGTGAGAATTCTTTTAATTTTAACTTTTTTTAGTGACCAAAGTTTAGATGTTTTACTTGAATCTAAGTAGTCCATAAATTCAACATGAGCCAATAATATGAAAATTACGAACTATATAAAATTTTTAATACTTCAAATCATTGTAACTTTAAAATTGACATAAATATAATATAAATTAAAACTGTAACAACTAAAGTATAATATTATAATAATATTATATTAAAATTTCATATTATATATTAATATTATTGCATAGTATATTATTATAATTTATTATTATAACATATTATTTTTTATTAAGTTCAACAACCTAACAAGGGGTGTTAGCATTTAAAAGTACACGCCATTAGTGATCCATTAACATTGAATGTTGAATCCTTCCTTAGAAAAGCCTAAAAGGCTAATAACAACACACAACCAAAGGACTCCTTCAGAAAGAAACCCCAGTCTAAGAAAGGAGCGACCAAGTCTTGACATCAGCAAGGGAAAGTGCAATCCCAAAAATGACACAAAACGTTAACCAAAAACAACCATATGCTAGAAGAAGCCCTTGAAAACTAGCAACAAATGTTTGACCATAAAAAAGAAACCCATTATCTATGCAATCAAAAATAGACATTCTATCCTAAAAGACAAAATAAAGACTAGTGGCATTGATAGCAACTACCACAGTATAGAACAAAAGGACAAAAAACCTAGCAATAGAATCTAGCATAAATGTCATTCAAAAAACTCAATAAGAGAAAGACATGACCTGCCAATCTTGATAGGTTCCAAATCTTAACCGCAGGGTCTCGCATCCCTATCTGTGTATTAATGTGTCAAAATGGGTCTTAAAGGGTCGTAGGACCTATTAAGACCCATTTGGACACATTAATACACATTAGAACCATAAAATGTCTCAAGGGGTCATATGACCCCTTAAGGAACACTTTTTGGTTCTAATGTGTTGAAATGTGTCATAATGAGTCTTAATGGGTCCTATGATCCCTTACAAGACATTTAGACACATTACGACCCATTTTGACACATTAACACACATTAGAACCAACAAGTGTGTCTTAAGGGTCTAATGTGTATTAATCTGTCCAAATGGGTACTAATGTGTCAAAATGGATCTTAAGGGGTCCTATGACCCCTTACAACACATTTTTACACATTACAACATATTTCAACATATTTCATGTGTCCTAAGAGGTCCTAACGGGTCATAGGACCCCTTAAGACCCATTTCGACACATTAATACACTTTATTTTGACACATTAGTACCCATTTCGACACATTAATACACTTTATGGTACTAATGAGTATTAATGTGTTGAAATGGGTCTTAATGGGTCATATGATCCCTTATGATACATTTGGACACATTAATACCCATTTCAACACATTAATACACATTAGAACCAAAAAGTGTGTCTTAAGGGTCTAATGTGTATTAATGTGTCCAAATGGGTCGTACAGGGTCCTATGACCCCTTACGACACATTTTGACACATTTTGACACATTTCATATGTCGTAAGGGGTCCTAACGGGTCATAGGACCCCTTAAGACCCATTTTGACACATTAGTACCCATTTCGACACATTAATACACTTTATGGTTCTAATGTGTATTAATGTGTCGAAATGGGTCTTAATGGGTCCTATGATCCCTTGTGACACATTAGGACACATTAATACCTATTTACTTATTAATTACATTTGAACAGACATGTGCACAAAAAATATACATTACGTACATGAACATCAAGTATATTTTGATGGTTTAATTTAGTATGTTCTTACATGAAATTTGTATATGTTTTTATGTATGCACTTTTACATGTATTATGTTATATACATGTATATATTCTTAAATTATGTTCATGCTTTTAGCTACGTCCCCTTAAGACATCCTCTTTTAAGACATTAACTTCAGAATTTAAATTAATTAATTCTAACTACATACACATGAACTGTAAATTAATTAAACATTAATTTAAATGTCCAATTGATTCTAACTATATGTACACATGAAATGTAAATTAATTAAAAATTAATTTTGTATTTTAATTGACATGCATGAAATATATACAAATGACATGATCATACATTAAATAAGTGTACTTAAAGAGAACATACATGAGCATTCATAACATGAACATAAATAAAAATGAACATATAAAACATGAACATATAAAATGAATAGTACATGTAGAATAGAATGTGTTTATGAAATAACATATGTATGAAATAACATACATGTGTACATGTATATATGTAACATGGTCATATAAAATATGATCCAAAATATAACATGTCTATAAAATGTCTAAAATAACATGTACATATATGTAATGGTCATATAAAATATCCATAATATAACACATGTCTATATATCAAATATCTAAAATAACGTGAAATGTCAAATAGGGTCATGTCCTGATCCATGACCTGATGATGCTCCAAGTCCTTCGGATCTCTGTGTGAAATAAAAGATAGGACCCCTTAAGACCCATTTTGACACATTAGTACCCATTTCGACACATTAATACACTTTATGGTTCTAATGTGTATTAATGTGTCGAAATGGGTCTTAATGGGTCCTATGATCCCTTGTGACACATTAAGACACATTAATACCTATTTACTTATTAATTACATTTGAACAGACATGTGCACAAAAAATATACATTACGTACATGAACATCAAGTATGTTTTGATGGTTTAATTTAGTATGTTCTTACATGAAATTTGTATATGTTTTTATGTATGCACTTTTACATGTATTATGTTATATACATGTATATATTCTTAAATTATGTTCATGCTTTTAGCTACATCCCCTTAAGACATCCTCTTTTAAGACATTAACTTGAGAATTTTAATTAATTAATTCTAACTACATACACATGAACTGTAAATTAATTAAACATTAATTTAAATGTCCAATTGATTCTAACTACATGTACACATGAAACGTAAATTAATTAAAAATTAATTTTGTATTTTAACTGACATGCATGAAATATATAAAAATGACATGAACATACATTAAATAAGTGTACTTAAAGAGAACATACATGAGCATTCATAACATGAACATAAATAACCATGAACATATAAAACATGAACATATAAAATGAATAGTACATGTAGAATAGAATGTGCTTATGAAATAACATATGTATGAAATAACATACATGTGTACATGTATATATGTAACATGGTCATATAAAATATCCATAATATAACACATGTCTATATATCAAATATCTAAAATAACATGAAATGTCAAATAGGGTCATGTCCTGATCCATGACCTAATGATGTTCCAAGTCCTCCGGATCTCTGTGTCAAATAAAAGATATATATATATATATATATATATATATATATATATATATATATATATATATATATATATATATATATATATATATATATATATATATATATATATATATATATATATATATATATATATATATATATATATATATATATATATATATATATATATATATATATATATATATATATATATATATATATATATATATATATATATATATATGTCATGCATACATGTCGAATAAATTAAATACTTATAAAATAAAAAAATATTATATATAAATGTAAATCTAAAATTACCTGTGATTCATGCTCCATGGGATCAACAGGTGTCTGTAAATCTCCATAACCTAACATACTATCAGTAAGACCCTGGAGTAAGTGTAAATTTAAAAATTATTAATCATTTAATTCAAAATTTTAAAAGAATAAAAGAAATATATGTACTCAATTCTAGATGCACACACATACATGTAATAAGTTTTAAATTTAATAAAAATTTAAATAAACACATGTATACCATAGAAGTATATAATCCTCTCTCGATATTCCTCAAGTCTAAATCATGTAATGACACCTGTGAGGGATCAATCAGATCATCTGTAAGCATTGTAGTGAAAAGTCAACATGATGAAAGAGGATCTTGGGTAGGGGGAGGTGCATCATCATCAATTGCAGTCTGTTGAGGAGTTGTAGATTATGTAGGAATATCCTCATCTCCACCTTGGGCACCTGGTCTAGTAGAATCTCACGAAAGAATGTGGTCAACATGTGCTAAGATGTCACTCACAAGAATTCTTGTGAGTGTCTTTAAAGCCTGATATGCAGAAAGTAGATCACTAGATAAGCATGCACCTATACGACGCAAAGAAGCAACATCTGATAAAGCAGCAACCTCAATGGGAGATGGTATGTCTGCTATTTGGTATGGATCATCTATGCTGGAGGATGTAGGTGTAGGAATGGTAGTATGAGAATGTAACATGTATCTCCCACAATGGTCAAATGACATCTCATGAACTTGTGTCACGATACAAGAATACATATCCCTCCTAGTGTCATCTGGTATACTCTATCCTACGGCTGTCATTTCCAAACCTTTTGGCATAACCAAAAGGTTCAGACCTACCTTTGTTCACTTATTAGCGGATGCAGGGGCATCAACTAGATTGAATCTATCTGATAGACATCCCCCTCCCATGACTAGCATAACCTGAAAAATCTGTGTAATCAACCTCATGCTGCAAATGAAATTCTGCAAACAATTGTTTGCAGAAATATAATGGAAGCTCATCCTTTCAAGGCTAGCTATGATGAGCAACCAACCAATGAGGATATATAAAAGGTGCAATGAGGTCATCTATACACCTGGTAACCATGTACCTTCTGACCTGGGCCCTGTCTATATAATGAGGAAACATAGTCTTCACCATAGCGGTAGAGACCTTAGTGTCTATCTGTATGTACTTCACAGTGCTAGTAACACTGTGAGACATAGAACTATAAAAAGTATCAATATTGATGGTATCATAAGGATTGTATGATTCAACTATCTGAATCATATGAACCAACTCCTCTTTGATGCTATCATAAGGGTTGTATGATTCAACTATCCCTATTAGGGAGGGTGGTGGATGTCTCAATAGTACGATTGAGAACCTTGATTGAATGTGTCAATCTAGAAATAGTATCAAGAAATGATGCAATGTAGGGCAGGAAGAGGGGCCAAACGCACACCCTAATCCAAATCCTCCTTGTAGATATCACACATCCGAAGCAATTACACAACAATTGTGAGATAGAATGCAAAATAGATCTTTATTATTCATCAAATCACCTCATACATGTTGGGCTGTAAGGCCTTCTCGGTTAGGGCTAGTACATCAAATTCAATTACAAAAATCCTCCAACATGCGAGGATTCAAAACTATCTTCAAACTTCTAAACTGATATCTCTAATCAACTACCTCCTAAAAACTGATGCCTAAAACTACAACCAACAACTACATTTATACAAGAGGTTATTGAAATAAGTCAGCCTTCACATCCATCATTAGCAGAAGGAATCACCAGATCTAGGTCCACACACTTACCAATGATCGATACAATCAGTAACTCTATGACCATAATTAAATGCACAAGTAGGCCTCAATAGGAAATAAAAAATAAACTACTCAGTAAGAAACGTTAAACGAGCATCGGGAAATAACTGAACAACTCAGTTAAAGAAGAAATTGAGCAACTCCCAAGCCAACTCGGTCAAAGAAGGAACCGAGCAACACATAAAACTCAAATTTTTTTTTGGTGACACAGGATTTCCAAGGACCCAAGATGCTCCTGCATCAGACACCTGGGGTTGATTTGAAATGATTCTCTAAATCATGTAGTAGGTACAAACCAAGCTGAATCCAACTCAATTGTGAAATCCATGAACTATCTTCAATCGATTTGTTCTTCTACTTTACCAGATATTCCATATATTATTTTCTTCTTGTGCTTATGCGAACTCTATATTCCAAAATCTGCTCCACTTCTTCTATCTGTCTCTTAGGATAATCATTCGGTACTGTCATCTCTTCATCTAATTCATGGTACTCATACAAATCTACAATGTTAAATATAGGTGATATAGCCACGTCATCAGGTAATTCAATCTCATAAGCATTTCCATTTTCAAACTTCCTCAATATCCTACAAGGACCAAATTTCTTCATTTTTTAGCTTCCCATATGTTCCAATAGGCAATCTGCCTTTCTTCAAGTGTACCATTACTTCATCCCCAATTGCAAAAGTCTAATGTCTTCTTGATCTATCTTCTTTGTTCTTATATTTCTGATTACTATTCTCCAACTTATGTTTCACTTCCTCATGCAATGTCTTCATAAACTCAGAAAACTCTTCTCCTTCAACACTTCTCTTTTCTTCACCAGCAATATCCATCAAATCTGATATACCTCTCGGTTGTATGCCATTTACAATCTCAAAAGTTATTTTTCTAGCACTCCTATTTACTAAATTATTGTATGTAAACTCTGCTTGTGCCACATAGAACCCCAATTACTTGGTTTATCTCCAACTAAGCATATCAAAAGATTACCCAAACTTCTATTCAAAACCTCTGACTATCCATCAGTCTATCGGTGAAATGTAGAAATATACCTCAACTTGGTGCCCAAATTTTTCCAAAGAGTCTTCCAAAAGTATCCAACAAATTTATTGTCTCGGTTAGAGATGATACTCCTCGGTAATCCACGTATTCGACAATTTCCTTAAAGAAAAGATCTGCTATATGTACTACATCTGATGTTTTTCTACAGGGTATAAAATGTGCCATATTAGAAAATCTATCAACAACAACAAATATAGAATCATTACCTCTCACTATCTTCAGTAACCCAAGAACAAAATCCATACTGATATCAATCCAAGGTTTTTGAGGAACATAAATCAGTATATACAATGTAGTATTCTGACTTACTCCCTTTGCAACTTGACAAATTCCACAACTTTTCACAAATTTCTGAGCATCCTTATACAACTGTAGCCAAAAGTATTTCTCCTTAAGAAAATTTAATGTTTTGTCAATGCCAAAATGTTTAGCCAAACCACTACTATGTTTCTCCTTTATCAAATTAGTTCTCATTGTTCCTCTCGGTATAAACAATTGAATACCTTTAAATAACATACCTTCTTGAATGAAATAGTCTTCCCATTTAGTACTCGGTTTATCTTGAATAGGTGCTCTGCACTTCCTCCACGGCTCAGAAAAATTAGGATCAGTTTCATATAATTATTTCATGTCATCGAAACCAATAACTTCAAAAGATCTTCTTCTACTCAATGCATCAGCAACTCATTTAGTGACTCCACTCTTATGTTTTATCACAGATGTATAACTTTGAAAATATTCAACCCATTTCATATGTCTCTGATTCAACTTATTCTGACTACCCAAATACTGTAAAGCCTTATGATCAGTATACAACACAAATTAAATTGGTATCAAATAATGTCTCCATTTCTTTAGGGCTTGAACAATAGCATATAACTCTAGATCATACACAAAATATTTCTTTTTTTCATCATTCAACTTCTCACTAAAGAAAGCAATAGGTTTACCTTCTTGACTCAACATAGCTCCTATTGCACTACCACTTGTATCACATTCAACTTGAAATACCTTATTGAAATCAGGCAATGCTAACACAAGTAATTCGGCAACCTTCTGCTTCAAAGTCTCAGAACTTCTATCAGCTCCATGTGTCCACTTAAATTCTCTTTTATCTCCTCTCATAGTCTCAATCATAGCATTATAAATTGAATTGAAATTCCTAATGAAATTTTGATAAAAACTTTCTAAACCATGAAATGATCTTACAGGCTCACTAGCATTTTCAAGTGTTGGCCAATTCAAAATAGCTTCAACCTTTTCAGGATCTATTTTCAAACCATCAGCTAAAATCCCAAATACACAATCACCTCTTTCATGAAGGAACACTTTTTTAGATTAATCATCAACTTTTCTTCTTTCAATTTCTGCAATACTTGTTCAACATGGAAAAAATGTTCTTCTCTAGTCTTACTGAATATCAAAATATCATCTAGGTACACAATCACAAATTTACCCAATAATTTCTTCAAAACCTCATTCATCAATCTTATAAAAGTACTCAGTGCATTAGTTAAAACCAAAAGGCATAACCAACCACTCATACAATCCTTCTCTTATCTTAAAAGAAGTCTTCCTCTCATCACCGTCTCTGATTCTGATTTGATGATATCCACTTTTCAAATCAATCTTTGTAAAATACTTTGCTCCAATCAAAAAATCCATTATATCATCCATTCTCAATATAAGAAACCTATAGTTCATTGTTATCTTCTTGATTTCTCTAGAATAAGTACACATTCACCATTCTCCATTCTTCTTAGGTGCCAATACAGCTGGTACTGCACAAGGACTCAAACTTTCTTAGATCAGACCTTTCTGTAATAATTCTTAGATTTGTCAGTTCAATTCCTGATTCTCAATAGGTTTCAACCAATGTGGTGCCTTGTTCGGTAAACTAGCTCTAGTAATCAAATCCATTCAATGATTAATTATCCTCTTCGATGGAAAACTATCAGGTACATTATCAAAAAAATCAATCTCCTTGTACTCAGTGAGTATCTTATCAATCTCTTCAAGTATGTTATCCATTGTTTTCTTACTCAATTTGTTAGGAATCATAGAAAAACATACATCATTCTTCTTCAAATCCTTAACAAACTTTCTTCCTTCCATCAAAAAAACTTTCACAGATGTACAAACACTACCAATAGGTTCTTCAATCAAAGGCAACAAGATTTTCTTTCTCCTATCAGCCCAAATAGTATACTTATGCAATCTCTCATCATATATAACATGTCTATCATATTGCCAAGGTCTACCCAAAAAAATATGACAACAATCCATAGACACATGATATCACATAACACCTTATCATAGTACTTTCCAAACTTTAAATTCACATAAGGGTATGTGCAAGATCATGAGGGGCCAAACTATGCCCTTAAGTGGCAATGACAAATTAGCAAATCAGGGTTAGTCAACTTGATGTGAAAATTTCAACTAGCTATCAACCTAATATCAAAAAGTTGTAAGAATAGAATCTATAGAAAATTGAATGTAGTTTTTAAAATACTAGGCCCTTTTTGAGAAAAAGTTAGTATGATTGGTGAAAAGTATAGATTTCAATGCAGCAATACAAAAATTTCTAGAAAAAAATAAGAAGTAGGTGTACGTCTGACCACCTTAATTATAATCAAATGATAATATTTTATTATAATATTTTATATATAAGTAGTAGACTCATGCCTAGATGTGACACATATTTTTTGTAATTTTATTGCTAAAAAATAATTAATTATGAATTTTATACTACAACATTTTCAAAATAAAAAAACTCCCATGTCTGACCACCTTAACTCACTCAAAACTTTATAAAATTCAAAAAAAAAAATTCCTTATAGTAGGCGAAGCATAGAATGTGATGCATTTTTCAGATTTCAAAAATGTTATATCGTCTGAAAGTTATAGTCATTTTTTAATCAGTATATAAATCATCACTTTAGAGGTAACTCAATTAGAAAATAACTAATAATTACTTATCGAATTCAAATTTTGACAGCAATTATATTGATAGAAAGTTGATAATCTCCTTAAGATACCCTTTTCGTTTCATCAACTTCGGGTAAAAAAAAAGTCGTCAGCTACATGGTCGAAGTCTAGAACTCGGAGAAACAAGAGAAAAACACATTTTTGAGACATTTCAATAGTTGACCATGTAGGTTTGGTGCACAAAGCAATACCGAGCCTAATTGGGTACCTGATATTTTCGTGTACCCAAAAATGTTGGCAGAATTTTGAGTTTTCACTTTTCCCTCCCCTTTCTCCCTCCCATTTCTCCATCCTTCATATGATTATATATATTAGATTATATATTATATATAATATATATTAGATATATATTAGATTATATATTATATATATTAAATATTATATAATATACATTTTACAATAAATATAATTTAATATATATTAATATTAAATGTTACATTATATATCATATATTATATATTATTTTATATGCATAATATATTAATATGTATTTTACAACTATGTACGAAAGGTTGGAAGATTGCAGAAAAAACATGGATGGCCATTGAAAGAAGCAAAGGAAATCAATCAACCATTTAAAAAATTCATGGGTGGCCATTGAGGAAGAGAGAGAGTGAGAAGGTGGTGGGGCCTGAGAGAGGAAGAGAGAGAGAGTGAGAAGGTGAGAGAGAGAGAGAGAGAGAGAGAGAGAGAGAGAGAGAGAGAGAGAGAGAGAGAGGGGGGGAAAGGGATAGAGTAGGAGAGAGAGAAGGGAAAGGATAACTAATTCATTACAATATTAATCAGTAAGGAGCAAGGCAAACTTAAATAATATCACAGCAGGCATTAGAAATCCAAATTCTAATTAGGAGTTTTAAGAAAAGTGAGTAAGGTCCTGGATAGGGACATTACAGATCCACACATTGTTTAGTAGATACCTCCTAGAACCCACATACACGAGAGTAGGTTTGAAGTAAGACTAAGATTGTTTATCGGTTTAAAAATATTACTGTGTTGTACTTTTCATTAACATCCAATGATTGGATGTGAAATTCACAAATTTGATTATATTACCACTGGTTCTATTTCAAATTATGAAAAAAATAGATATTTGACATATGTTCATAAATTTTAGTCAACACTATTTTAAAGTAACACATCAGTTTATTTTTACACATTGAGAATATCATCAATAGGAATTGAACTGAAATTGACATAGGTCATAGGAAATAAATGCCCTAGCTATTTGTTGTCTTCTGCATTTTGAGTTTCTTATTACAATAAGGAGAAGAATATTACTCTCCAAATAGTTTTGGACAGTAACATTTGTACTTCCTCTTCACAAATATCTCTTCCCTCATCTTGCTGCCTATTGATACCGACAAAGTGAATCTAGGCATTTTTTCCATGTAATGGGAGAAAAATGGTTTCCTAATTTATGTGTCTAAATAATACATGCAAGAACCTTTTCTTTGATATTGCTCACTAACCCTTTACAACAAAAAATGTTTAAAAAAATTGGCATGTACTTGCATGAGGACATTATATATTACAGAAATCCCATAGAGAAGCAGTTGGAAAGCCACTCAAAAAGTAGTAACTGATAGCAAGTGGGATAATACGGATGCTTTAATAAACCACTATCTTCTTTACTCAAGCAACATCTGGTTCATCTGCTCGACTGGGGCATGTTTGGGAACAGACAGTCTCCATTTAAACTCAAGTCTTTGGAAGCAGTTATATTTGTCAGTGGAGGAGATACACCCATTGAATATGTAAAAACTTTATGCTCACTAGAATTTCCATTTCTCTTCAATTGGGATACTCTTTCCAAAATTGCATCTAACCTTTTACCAATTTGGGAAATCAATGGGTCTATTTGTGGACCTCCAAGGAGTTGGTCACCTAAATGAGAACCTTGAGATGAATCAGGAACTTCTCTACAAAAGAGATCAATAACTTGAGAAGCTCTCCACTTGTCAGCTGAATTAAAACCTTGGACCATAGATGGCTGCCCTTTGTTGTAAAATGAGGAGTGAGACTGCCTTGCCAAAGGTGGCAATGAACTTACATTTGAGGGATAATGCCCAAGTCCCGTAAATGCAAGGCCATTGATGAATAGGCATTTCTAATAGAAATATTTGTGGTGCTAGAATGAAGTGCATGACCAAATTCTTTGCCTGCTAATGAACCAATTTGAGGCTTCATTTCACATTTCTCTATGGATAATTCCATAGCACTTGTTACTTCTCTATCTGAATTTTTTGTGTCAGTGTACATGAGCACTGAAGAGCTTATGTCACTACTTAAGCTACTAGCAGATGGTGAGTACTCATCATCATCATCTGACATAGGCTCACACACATATCTTACTTCTTTCCTTTGCCACTTTCCCCTTCCTAGCTCTTCATCCTTATCTGTAACTTCTATCATGGGTCCAAGAAGCTCTTCCCACTCTTTCCCATTAATATGCAAATATTTTTGTCTGTAACAGTATTTTCTGCATTTATTATGATATTGATCTGATTTGATACACCTTCGCTATTTTATCCATACTTCCCTTTCATTTCACTTGCTTTGCTCAATTTGCATGTCATAGGCCAGGATTTGATAGCGGGTATGACCTTGGTACTGTCAGTGTTAATGATAAATTTTACCTGTTAGCTATTAATTTGTTGTCATTTTTCCTATATGATGCTTTTGTATATGAATTGTGGATATTCTCTGGGAAACTTTTCATTTTTTTCTATAGGATGCCTTTGTATATAAATTTTGGATAATCTATGTTAAAGAGTAGGTAAGGATGGCTAAGTTGAGTGCAGCAGAGAGGGAGAGGACTAAATTAAGAGAGCGGAGGCGGAGAGTGATAATGATGAAACCTATTTTAGGGGTTGCAAAAATATGGAAATTATAATCTTCCTCCCAGAGCAAACATTAATGAAGCTCTTTGTGCCTTAGATGAGGAAGTCGGCTAGATTGTTGAAGCTGATGGTACTACATACAAAAATGCAGTATGTATTTTTGGCCAAAATTTAGTATGTATTTTTGGCCAAAATTTCATTTTTCATTTCTTTTACATCTTTAAAGGTGCCTGGCTAAATATTTGTATTAAATTTTAGGGAATGCATGAAAATAATATGATTCCGAGCACAAGCATGAGTCCCAATAGGGGCATAGTTGTGCCTTTTACAGGCGTCATAAACCCTAGCTACACAGAAATGGAGGCTTTGAAGAATAGTTCACTGGAGGTGGAGAGAGGGAGAGGGAGAGAGGGAGAGAGAGAGAGAGGGTAATGAGAGAGAGAGAGAGAGAGAGACTTTCGAGGGGTCATGGGGACTTCTGAGGGGTCCTAGTATGCCTTATCATGCGTTAGGACCCCTAGGAAGTCCCAATGACCCCTATTGACATATTGGAATGCTCAAGTGTGTCCTAAGGGGTTGTACAACCCCTTCAAACACACTTGAGCATTCAAATGTGTTAAAAGGGGGTCATGGGGACTTCCTAGGGGTCCTAGCATGCCTTATAATGTGTTAAGACCCCTAGGAAGTCCCCATGATTCCTTTTGATAGATTGGAACCCTCAAGTGTGTCCTAAGGGGTCGTATGACCCCTTTGGACATACTTGAGCATTCAAATGTGTCAAAAGGGATCATGAGGACTTCCTAGGGGTCCTACTACATCTTATCATGTGTTAGGACCCCTAAGAAGTCCCCATGACCCCTTTCAATAGATTGGAACCCTCAAGTGTGTCAAAAGGGATCATGAGGACTTCCTAGGGGTCCTAGTACACCTTATGATGTGTTAGGACCCCTAGGAAGTCCCCATGGCCCCTTTTTGACATATTGGAACCCTCAAGCATGTCCTAAGGGGTCCTACAACCCCTTCAGATAGACTTGAGGATTCAAATGTGTCAAAAGGGGTCATGAGGACTTTCTAGGGGTCCTAGTATGCCTTATCACGCGTTAGGACCCTTAGGAAGTCCCCATGACCCCTTTAGACACATTGGAACCCTCAAGTGTGTCCTAAGGGATCCTACGACCCCTTCAGACACACTTGAGCATTCAAATGTGTCAAAAGGGGTCATGAGGACTTCCTATGGGTCCTAGTAAACCTTATCATGCGTTAGGACCCCTAGGAAGTCCCCATGACCCCTTTTGACACATTGGAATGCTCATGTGTGTCCTAAGGGGTCCTACAACCCCTTCAGACACACTTGAGGGTTCCAATGTGTCAAAAGGGGTCATGAGGACTTCCTAGGGATCCTAGTATGCCTTATCACGCGTTAGGACCCCTAGGAAGTCCCCGTGACCCCTTTCGACACATTGGAATGCTCAAGTGTATCCTAAGGGGTCCTACGACCCATTCAGACACACTTGAGCATTAAAATGTGTCAAAAGGGGTCATGCAGACTTCCTAGGGATCCTAGTATGCCTTATCATGCGTTAGGACCCCTAGGAAGTCCCCATGACCTTTTTTGACACATTAGACTACTCAAGTGTTTCCTAAGGGGTCCTATGACCCCTTCGGACACACAAGCATTCAAATGTGTCAAAAGGGGTCATGGGGACAATGTACCTTAAATGTTCTTACATCAATTTTTATGCCACTATTAGTTTCTAGAATAGATGATGACATCTACTTATTCCTTATAGTCAGACCGTTGAAATTACAAGGAGTGTGTAGAAAAATGTCATACTTGATACTTTCAAGAGGACTTGGGTTGAAATTGTCTGTCATCAAATCAACTGTGCAGGTATTTTTTCAAATACATTATATATATATATATATATATATATATATATATATATATATATACATTAGTATATAGTATATGCATTATATATATTATATACATTAGTATATAATACATTATTATATATATAATATACATTATATATATATAAAAGTTCAATTTTTTCATTTACTCCCGCCATTTTTTCATGTACTTGGAAATATCGGGTACCCGATGAATGGTTGGTATAAATTTGACCAAAATATTCCCTATCCCCACAGACCAGAGAAGCACAAGATTTCAAACTTTTTTCATGGGTTACAGGAAAAAAAATGTGATTTGGGGCCCATTTTTTTGTTTTTTCTCAACTTGTGGTCTCATCATGGGAAGCAACAGTCGTCAAAAGGCTAAACGCAAGAGGAAGGTGATGGACTAAGAAATTCAAGCATAGAGGGAAAAAGATAGGGAAAATCACCGAAGAAGGAGAGAAGGTATGTTAAACATTAATCAAGGTGACCCCGTAAATGTAGTTGCAAGTGAAGAGGATGTTCAATTTGAAAATAATATGGAAATTAATTTTGTGAATAACAATGTATGGAGTGAAGATGAAAATGTAGAGATGGAGAATGAAAATGTAGACTTAGGGAATGAAAACGTAGATTTTTGGAATGACAATGAATGGAATGAAGATGAAAATGTATAGATGGAGATTGAAAATGTAGACTTGGGGAATGAAAATGTTGCACAAGAACCACATGAACATTACACATCTCCAAATTATATGCAAAATAAAGTCCCTTGCAATAAAGATAATCAATCTTCAAATTGGGGGCTTTCAAGAACACCTAAATGGTTAATTTAAATTGAGGAGAACATTATGAATAATTGGGAAGGAAAGAGGTCACATAGAACCATTAGGTTGTGGGCTTCAAGACTTTATGATCAATTTTTTGGAAACAAGACATTGGTTGAGCAATGTCAATTTTTTATGCAGTTGTTAAAGATGCAAAAGATGAGACCTTTGCTTGTGAAATTGAAGATTCATGTGAACAAGAAAATGGAGAGAAATTCCATCGTTGTGAAGAATCTTTTCAATGCTCTCAATAGCATTGGGAAGACTAGTAGAGAAAAAGACAAGAGAGTTGCTCGGAGGGTTATTACAACCTCCTTAGTAAGTCATCAGTTGAGAAAAGCTCATTTGATGAGACAAACTTGTGTTGACTTCAATATAGACTGTAAAACTTTGGGTAGAGCTCTTGCAAGAAGAGAAAGACTTGATGATCTGCTTCAAATTGATACATGGGCTTATGGTGGGAGACTTCCACATTTCGATAAGAAGCTAACAGATGTTCTCAAGGATGAAATTCAATAATTTTGGGATGCTAACTCAAGAGTGTCACCAAATGTGAAGGATGTCTTGAAGTTGAGAGTTGGCAATTGAGACCGCACTCTACATCCTAAACATTATGTGGAGGTAAGTCAAACAATGTTGTATAAAAAAATTTGTGAGACATCCAACATTGAAAATATCACAAAGGTCTTTTGAATCTGTGAAGCCATTTTATTATGTACCCCTTAAGATTTGGAATACATGTTGTTGCAAATATCATGTTGAGTTTTCAATGCATCATGAATTATTATGGTCCATTCATTCTACTTTGCATACTAATGAAATGCTAGAGGATTGTGGTGCAAGTGGTCTTCCCAAATCATCAAGAGACTAGCTAGATCAATTTTTATGTCAAAGAGATGATGGTTGTTTATTTTATAAAAAAGATTGCTTAAATGCCAAGTGCTCAGAATGTGGTGGCTTGTCCAAGTTTAGAACATGTTTTCATGAGGGTTTGGAACAAAATTTTGGAAAGACACTCATCCAAAAAAAGGTATATGAAATAGTGAAATATACATTGAAGAGTGGAGGTGAAGGCTCTAGATGTGAGTTAGTTGCAAAAGAATACAATGTTGCTGATTTTATCTTAGATTTCAAGACAAATATTTTTTACAAGTATGCAAGGCATAGTCACAGGTCTCAATGGTTGGATCAACAATTTAGGACATGTAAGGACACTTTCCCCATTGGAACTATTATATCCATTGCAGACTTTGCGGAGAACTATACATTACAGCCCCAAAATGAGACTCAAGTTCAATATTACAATTCCATTAACATTTTTATTTTTGTACACATCACATATAGACATTCCCCTGATAGCACAAAAGATGAACAAAAGATAATCAGAGAGTACCATTTTTATATGAGTGACGATAGGTCTCACTCTCATGAGTTTGTTCAACATTTTTTCCAAAACTATTTTGACTTCTTGCAGGAAAATAGTATTTCTATGGATAGGCATCTCATTTGGTCAGATAATTGCACCGGTCAATTTAAGAATGCCAGAATGTTTTATTGGTTGTGTAGAATGCATGTGGAGAGAGGTGTACCTCATATTTGGAGTTTTTTTTGAGTCAGGGCATGGGAAAGGGGAGCATGATGGAGTAGGTGTGTGTGTGAAGAGAGCTCTAGTTAAGGAGAAATTGAGGATTTAAGGTGTTGTACTTCTTGATGCTCATTCTATTGTTGATTGGTGTACTTTAGCATTGTCACAGTGGGGACTCTTGATTCCAGATGGTGTAGATTCTTTTGGTTGGTTGAGGAGGGAACTATAGGAGATAGATTGGATTGTCAAACAGTGAAAGACTCTTAAAAAATGCATTCATTCCAAAGATCCAATAGTAGTACATGTGTATGTGAAAATTGTACCTAGCTGTGGACACAACACTTCAGTAAAACATTAGAGGTTAGCAAATCAAGAAATCTACAAATAAGAACAATATAGCTAACTAGGTGATTTACTGCCTTCTATTAGGTGCGAGTATGGTATTCTCAGATTCATACTGAGATCAGTGACAATGCAACACCTAAACGAAGGATTTAATGCTAAAAGATGAATGTAGAATGAATACAAATTAATCTATATTTTTGTATTTTCTACGCAATTAGGATGAAAAAATATATGAATCTAAGCTATAATTGATTGAAAATGATATGCAGATTTAATTTAAGAATGATATGAAAATCTATGCAAAGCTATGAAAAACTATGAATTGATCTCACAAAGTCACCTATCGCAAAAGCTTGATTCTTCGTATGTAATTTCACCAGAGTAATTGTGCAAATTTGAGAAATTGAGAGATGATTTGTGAAGAGTTGAGCCTTGTTTTTATAGAAATCTAGGGCTTGAGGATGCATTTGGAAAAAGCCATAAATCACTCTTGATAAACTCAGGTTGATTTTTGAGTTAACAAGAAATTAAGAATAAATAAACTCATAAAATCATGAAAAAACAACTTTTATCTCAAAATAGCTCATTTAGATCAAATTTCAACTCATCATCACATGTTGAGTTTAAATTAAAATTGATTGTTAATTTCTAGTTGCCTGCTTTTCTGATTGTGCATGATTTAATATGAATTAATTTAAAAACAAAGTGATTTATTCTCAACATATCTGATTTTAAATTTAAAATAACTGATTTATGGGTTAATCAATTATTTTAATCAAACTTTTATTCAAAACTATATTATTAAATATTGACAACTTGGATTTAATCAATTAAATAAATATTTAATCAATTATTCATAGGAGATTTGATTTATTGTCACAATTAAATAATATAATTAGGAATAAATAGAATTAAATCTAATTAAATAATTAAGTGGCAGAATCAAATTTAATTAGTTAATTATTTATCATATTCAATTAGTCAACTTTAGGATAAACAATAAAATTTATCGCCAAATAATATTCAATTAAAGATAATTAGATAAATTAGATAAATTTGATAACTTGATGTGCAGATGTGCATTAGGTTAGGACTTTTGTGTCAATTTTGATCAATTTTTTGATTTAAGAGGTTAATGAACCTATAGCCCATTTTTGGGGTATTGCATTTTGCCCCTCTTTGAATCACTGTGCGAAGCGTAGTGGTTCAAAGATTAATCTATTTTTGATGTTTGAAACTGATTTGAGAGATGAACCGATTTAGAGACAGAAATTGATTGAAAGATTGGAAAATGCTGATTCAGGTCTTGGTTGACCAAGAATCGTGATGATGTCAACTATAGCAATGATGAACCGGTGATTACGAAAAAGTATCAAAATGCCTGATTTTGAACCTTATGATTACGAAGAAGTGAGTGACCTGATTCTAGACCTGATTGTCCAAAGGAATCAAAATGGTATCACATTTGAACCCTTCAGTTATGAAGAACCAAGGAAATGACACTAATGAACTGATGGTTATGAAAAGATGATACAGTTTACAAGAAAGATTAGGATACCAGATTGATACGGATCTCGATGTATCTGATATGCCCCAAGTAATGTGCCCCAAGCAACAAGGTCTTTTGATGAATCAACAACTAGACATGGTTGTTGTCTTGATTACTGAGGAAAGATTTGATTTACAGACTTGATTGATGTGCAATACCATGCCCCCTTCGGGATGAAAATTGAAATCTGACAAGGAAAGTCAGTGTTAAATGGTTTAGAAGCATATTAATTGATTGGGGAAGTGGTTACACATGTCTGAGAATGCATTTTGCATTGTTTGGAGCTCTTGGAGATCAAGTTTGACTAGGTTTTACCACAAGTTGACCATGGTTGACCAAGTTGAAATTCAAATAGTTTGATGTAAGATAAATAGTTAAGTTGAATTCTAGATTTCTGTGATGATTGAAGGTCGATTATGCAAGCAGTCGATTGTCTTGGGTCCGAAAATTTTAAATCACTATGTTGACAATATAAATGATCTCAGATTTTGATTTTGATCCCGAAAATGGGTTCAAAACTTTGAAATTAGCTAGGGGTGTCTGCTTGGTGATATGTTAAGAAGACCTTTGTGGGATACTCAGTCCTTATGATATGTTTAGCATAGATTTTAGAGAATCATCAAGCATCGAGATGAATTGGGCAATTGTGAGATAAATGCAATCATGCAAAGTGCAAAATGAAATGCAAACCTAAGACCTAGGACCTAGTCACTGATCATGTGTCGGTCATTTTCATCATTGAATTTTTATTAGGTAACCGGATAAATCAATAAAACATCCACTAGTTAGGAAACTATGAATATATGAATATTGATTTTTGCGCCAAAGTTAATACAACGCCCACTAGCTAGACAACCATGGAGATATGAATATTGATTTTGTTTTTAGAATGTCGGTTTAGATATAAGCACCAAGGCACAAACACCGGGATGACCTAAATATCATGTCCATTTTGATATAGAAATTTGTATAAGCATCAAAACATGAATGTTGTGATGACCGGAATACACCTTGCAGAACAAACACGCCAAATAGTTTGCAGAATTCATTCTTGTTTCCAATGTGAATTACCCGCAGTGACCCTTTATCATTCACATCCTTGGATAATAGCCGTTCACAGTAGGATTGAGAAATCATTCAAAAAGATGTAAGCTAGATCAAACTTCCTTGAATTTTCTAGGTATCAATGGTTGAGGTACTCATGGCCATCCAATACGAGATGGAGGCTCTTACAAACGGACACCATTTCAATCCAAAATTTCCAAAGTTATAAGATTTTCACTCAAAGCAGAAAACAAAGAAAAGATTATGCCTCCAGTCATCACTCTCTAAATCCTATGAAGGACATCATCGAATAGCTCTAAAGGACACAATATGCAAAAATATCAATGTGAATCAGTAAGCATACAAATAAGATTAAAGCATGCAGCAAAGATTGTTTTCGTTCGTGTTGATGTTTGATTGCATTGTTGTAGATGCAAAATCCTTTCTAGAGAGGAGACTAACTAACTGACTCGGATGTATCTTCAAAGGACCCTGACTAGATATGACACATCTAAGATATTGAGGACTATAGGATATGACTTTGATTGCCCCCAAGTTTGAACATTAATAGGATATAGACGTTTGAGCTGATTGGTGCACAGATCGACTTTATTGAAAATAGGAATGTGGAAACAAACCGGGAGGTATGTACAAACTAAAGCAAGATTGAAAGTTGGGAGAGACCAAGATTTCACTGATAGATGGAGCATTTTAATACAAGTGGTTCCTGTTTGCTAGGTTTTCACCATCTTGGCAGAGATTCTATTTTTGCTACCAAGGCACCTGTTTCTAGGTTTTCACCAAGGCACTTTTTCTTTTTCTCATTTTTTTGTATTTTTTATTTTTTCCATTTTTTTTGTACTTTTGATATATTTTTATTTTTTTGTATTTTTAATTTTTGATTTTTTTGTGAATCATCAAGGCACCTATTGCTAGGTTCTCACCAGGATGATCATTTTTTTAGGACTTTTTTTTATTTTTATGATTTTTTCAAGACATTTTGCAAAGACTGAATGCCTTAGGCATATAATTTCTTTAGATGGAGAATGTTGATTGGTTCTCTAAGCTATTCTCCTTCATTCATTGAGATTTAATATGCTCCAGAGCCAAAAGTAGCAGTGATAACAAAGGGACCCAGCCAGTAGGGTTCAAACTTCCCCTTGCGCTCTGTATGTGATTGATTTTTAGGATTCTCTCTCAAGACTAGATCGCCAACCTGAAATTCTCTGTGTCTGACTTTCTTATTGTAGCCTCTAGACATTCTTTTCTAATATACTCTGAGATGATCATACACTGCTTGTTTGCACTCATCTAGTAGTTCAAGTTCTTGCAACCTAGACACTTTGTAGTCATCATCAGTTATTAGACCATGCATTCTGATTCTTAGTGATGGGATTTCAACCTCAATAGGCAATACCACTTCAGACCGATAAACTAAAGTGAATGGTGTAGCCCCAGTGGGTGTTCTGATACTTGTTCTATAGGCCTAGAGAGCTAGATTGATCATGAGATGCCAGTCTCTTCCTATTTTATTAACTGTGCGATGCAAGATTTTCAATAGATTCTTGTTTGAAGCCTATGCTTGTCCATTCCCTTGAGGATAGTATATTGATGACCAATGTTGTGTAATCTTGAATTTAGCATATAAATCATCTAAGTCTCTATTCTTGAATTGACCACCATTATATGTGACTATGGAGTGTGGAATACCATACTAACATATGATGTAGTTTAGAATGAACATAGAAATTTTCTTGCCGGTTGCTTGAGTCAATGGAATTGCTTCTACCCATTTTGTGAAATAGTCTGTAGCTATAATAATATGGGTATGCCCATTAGAAGAATGAGGATGTATGGCTCCTATAAGATCAAATGCCCATTGGTGAAAAGGCCATTGTGTAGTAAAGGTAATTAGATCTCTCCCTGGTGCATGAATTAAGTTTCCATGTACTTGGCACTTTTGACAGTTCTTAGCGAACTTGATAGCCTCTTTTTCCATTTCAGGTCAATAGTACCCAACCCTAATAAGTTTTCGAGCTAGTGTTAAACTATTCAAATGTGAGCCACATATACCTTCATGGACTTCCTATAATGCACAATGAGACTCTTTCCAATTATAAACATCTAAGGAGTGTACCATCTAGACCTCATTTGTACAGATTGTGACCAATGATGACATATCGAGATGCATTTTAGATAATGTATCATTTCTCATGGTGGTTGAAGGTATCGGGAATGATTTGATCTTGGAGATAGGAGAAAATGTTTCTATATCAGGATGAATCATGACCAATAATATTATAGATCATGCAGGTTTTGAGGGAATCATATGTGGGATAAGATAGTGCTTCCACCAAGAACTCATAGCGTAGCTCATGTTCAGGCTGTTGTAATAAAGTAGAGAGCATTGCCATAGCATCAGTAGCCTTGTTCTTTGTTCTAGGAATTTGTTCAAAGGTGATAGATATAAAATATTTCTTTAGATCATCTACCATTCTCTTGTATGGGATTAGCTTTACATCTTTCATTTGATACATATCATTGACTTGGTGTATTACAAGTTGTGAGTCTCCATGAATGTGTAGTTTTGTTACTCTTGTTAGGATTATAAGGCAGAAATAATAATTACATGCAAATATAACCAATATCAAAAAACAATAAACCACACAGAAGAGAACACAAGACACAAAGATTTAACGTGGTTCACCCAATCCCTAGGCTACGTCCACCAACAACAAGTCCAATATTATTATTATCTAGTGATTACAACCTGATTACAATCTTTAATCCTTTACAGCTCAATTCTGCCACAAGTACTAAAATCATACATTATGAAATCCCTAACCCTAAGCCATATTATACAATATTTTTATGCTTTAGGGTTAGAATGAGTTACAACATGTTGGCCCAAAAATTACCAAAAAGTGTACAATACTTTCCTGGATAGTACTTTCCTAATCAGTCACCAAAAGATAACAATCTCCCACTTGGTGATTGATCAGTATTCACACTAAAAACCCTCCCACTTGGAGACTGATCCTGTAGCAATACCGGTACCATATGAGGCTCCCACTAGATCAAACCACCCTAGACTCAGCTGTTTCTTTATTCTGTTTAGTCTAGAAGACCAACTGAAGCTGAACATGAGTTCAACTTCTCCCTTGTTACTACCTTTGTAAACATATCTGTTGGATTATCATCTATATGAATCTTTTCTAGCTTTAACTTTCCATCATCCAAAACTGACTAAATGAAATGGTACCGCAGCTGTATGTGTTTTGTCTTTGACTGCAAAGAAGAATTATTCACAAGATGAATGGCACTTTGGCTATCTATATGCAAAACATTATCCATCTATGGATGTCCCAATTCTTCCATGAAGAATTGAAGCCATATCATCTCCTTGGCTGCCTCTGTAGTAGCAACATACTCTACCTTTGTAGTGGATAAAGCAACCACCTTTTGTAGTTGAGAAATCCAACTCACTGATATCCCACCAATAGTAAATACATAACCTATAGTACTCCACCTGCTATCTCTATCTCCTGCCAAATCTGAGTCAACATAGCCTTGTATAGTAGTAGTCGAACCCCCAAAGTGTAAACACTTACTGGATGTACCTCTCAAATATTTGAGAATCTATTTGACTGCATTCCAATGCTCAATACCGGGGTTACTCATATATCGGCTAACGACTCCCACTGCGTGTGAAATATCTTGCCTAATACATACCATAGCATACATTAAGCTCCCTACAGCTGAAGCATAAGTTACCTTAGACATTTTTGCCTCTTCTTCTGATGTCTTAGGACACATCTCCTTAGTCAATTTCAAATTACCAGGCAAAGGTGTGCTGACAGCTTTGGCATTCTCCATAGAGAAACGTTGCAACACCTTCTCAATATAATCAGCCTGAGATAAAGACAACTTCCTATTTTTCCTATCTCTGCAAATTTTCATACCAAGGATTTGTTTTGCTGCCCCCAAATCCTTCCTAGCAAATGAATGTGCTAATTGTTGTTTCAACCCCTTAATGTGATCCATGTTAGACCCAGCTACAAGCATATCATCAACATATAAACATAAAATAATGTAGTTGTCATCATCCAACCTCTTAAAATAAACACAATGGTCAGAATGACACCGACTATATCCATGCTCATTCATAAAAGTGTCAAATTTAATATACCATTGCCGAGGTGCTTGCTTCAAGCCATATAAACTTTTCTGCACTCTGCACACCAAATTCTCCTTACCCTTAACCTCAAATCCTTGTGGCTGGACCATATATATTTTTTCATCCAAATCACCATGAAGAAAATTTGTTTTAACATCAAGTTGCTCTAAATGAGAATCTTCAGTAGCCACAATACTTAAAATAGTATGGATAGAAATCATTTTAACAACTGGAGAAAATATCTCATCAAAATCAATACCCTTTTTCTATGCAAATCCTTTTACAACTAACCTATCTTTAAATCTTTTCTTACCTCCATCCTCTTCTTTCATCCTATAAACCCATTTATTTTGTAAAGCCCTTTTACCTACAGGTAGCTTGGATAAATCCCAAGTGTGATTTTTTAGCAAAGAGTTCATTTCCTTTTTCATTGCAGACTCCCACTGAATCTTTTTATCCACCTGCACAACTTCATTATAACATTCAAGTTCACCAGCATCTGTTAACAAAATAGAATACAAAGATGGAGAAAATCTTTTTGGAGGTCTACTTAGCCTTATTGACCATCTAACATTCATTGGGGTGCGTGGTATTTGTTGTTGTTGTTGTTTTTGCGGAGCATAAGAAACTACAGGAACATAATCTTTTGGAGTATCATCTAGTACTACATAGTCATTTTCTTTCTTCTCATGTTGCTGCAATAGATCTTTGTACAATACTTTCTGATTGAATATGACATCCCTGCTTCTTACAATTTTATGATTTTCAAAATCCCAAAGCCTATAACCAAATTCATCAATGCCATATCTGACAAATACATATTTCTTTGACTTAGCTTCCACCTTGGTTCTATTTTCAGAATCTATAAGTGCAAAAGCTTCACAACCGAAGGTTTTGAGAAAAGAATAACTCACCTTCTTACCACTCCATGCTTCCTCTAGAATACCATAGTCCAAAGGAGTAGAGGGGCCTCTATTTATTAAATAAACAATAGTGTTCACAGCCACTGCCCACATGGTTTTGGGCAGCCTAGCATGCAACCTCATACTCCTTGCATGCTCCATTATTATCCTGTTCATGCATTCAGCCACTCCATTTTCTTGTGGAGTCCTTGGTATAGTTTGTTGAAAATTTGGCTGAAGTGAGTACATATATGTTGTCATTATGGGAACATATGATCCACATTAAGAGCACATAGGTTAGAGAGCAAGTATTGCAGATCACAATGCAAATTTGTCTAAGTGTGAGACAATATTTTCACAGTGTACCAGGATATAGTTTTGGTTTGCAACATTGACTGGAGCAAGTTCAATGCTTTCACACTTGAACATAGATGCTATGATGGCTACTGATTACCCATCTCAGAGTGCAAGTCAGTATAGAATGTACAGAATTAGTTATGGCATTTTTACCAAAGACAGTGTTAAGATGAGAGGTCAGAATAAGAAGACAAAATTGGTAAAGAGTTAAGGGATTATTTTGTTTACCAAAATAATGACTTAAAAATATAAAGGGATGACATCCTAGATGTTTACCTTTGGATAAAGATATATGGAATCCGACCATGTAAAGTTATTAGCCTTAATAACTTGTATATATGTAATTGTAATTGTAAGAAGAGAGAGAGTGTAATATGGTGATAATATGATATGATGTGAATGTAAGAGTAGAAAAGAAGACATTGACGCAAGTAGTATAAGGTTATGTACCTTAATCCATTTTTTCAATCAGTATACATTGTATATTACTTGTTTGGGCAGTGGGCTCATCTTGTAATCAAATTTTGTATCTACAACTCCTAACAGGGTTGAGGCTTCTAACAAGGCCTATAGTCCCTTAACCAGGACTGATACACTATACATATGTAATAGACTCCTAAAAGATTCAACATCCTTAACAAGATACTTTTTATTAGTGGATCTTTGTGGGTACCATCCCCATCGGGGTTTTCCCTTGGCTAGGATTTCCTCGAGAACATATCATGTGTTATGAGTTCTTTATTGTTATGCATATTGTTTAGTTTCTTATGTTATGCATGTATAAAGATAATTTATTATATCCATAATTGGGAAAAAGATAAAGTTTTTATAATACTAATTCACCCCCCCCCCTCTCAGTATTCCCTATTTCTAACAATTGGTATCAGAGCTTAGTTACTCGGAAAAGAATCATTCAAGGAAAGCCTAGCAGGTTGAGTAAGATCTCTATGGATATGGATCAACTATAGAAGAATCTTGAAGAAGCTCTTGAATAGATTGATTTCCTTACTATTGAAAAAGATACTTTGAAAAGAAAGTATGATGATGCAAAAGACCTTATTGAGAAATTGAAGAACAAATTAGAAGATCTAAGATCTGAAAAGGAATCCAAAATTCTTATTGAAGATTGTGATAGCAACTTGGAAAAAGAAAATGAGATCCTTAAGCATGAATTGAAGATAGTAAATTTGAAGCTTAGTTTGAAAGATGGAAATAGAAAAAATGAAGTAAATCTGAAATCTAAGAATGAAAGTATAAAGACTGAAAATGAAGAACTAAAATCTAAACTTGAAAAAGTGACATCCGAATTTGAGTAAGTAAATGTGCAGTATGCAGAACTTGAGAAGTACAATAAGATTGTGAAAGGTGAACTGACACAATCCAAACAACAACTTGAAAGGCTATATTCAAATAGTGAGAAGATCGTTGAACAATTTTCTTATGGGAAACCATCCTATGATAAGACTGGACTTGGATTTAATATATTTAGAACAAATGATGAAAGCAAGAAACCGGATATGAAGACATCTGAAAGCATAGATGAGAGGAAGCCTGATGAGATCAACAAATCTGAAGATGCACCTAAAGAAGAAGGAGAATCATCAAAGCAAGAAGAATCACCCAAAGGTATGCAAAGAGAATTCAAAGGTAGATGTTTTGCTTGTAATACTATTGGTCATATGAAAAGAGATTGCACAGGTAAACAGTTTAAACCTCTTAATGGTTATTGTTATAATTGTCATGGTTTTGGACATAGAGCTATTGAATGTAGAAGACCTAAATTTATTGAGAATAATTATGGTAATAGAATGTTTAGGAATACTAACAATGAAGATAAGAGATCTACTGAAGACATGAACAAAAGAAATGAAGTAGTGTGTTATAGATGCAACAAAGTTGGACACATTGCTAAAAATTGCAAGTCACAGATTAATCAGCAAGGATAGAGATATGGGAACAATGGAATTGTTTGTCAAATATGCAACAGGATTGGACATACAACAAGGTTTTGTAGAATGAACAATGGAACTTATCATCTGAACCCTAACCCTAGAAACAATGCAAGAAGGAATGAAGATACAAGTAACAGACAGAAAGATTGTTGTAGCAATATAGATGAAGTGAAGTATGTTAAAGGAATAGATCAAGAAGGCATAATCAACATGGAAGGTAATTAGACAGGTGAAGTATTAAGTGGTGAGAATGAATCCTTACTTGACCTATCTTTAAGCACTTAATTTATGTAAATTACAGTAGATTAGGAACTTAGATTTAGTGTAGAAGTAGATTTATGATGAACTAAGTCTTGTGCAATTAATAGAAGGTATATTATGATGTACTAATGCTATGGTTAAGAGCGCAAAAGAAAATATTGTGTTTTTTGAGATCACAAGAAGTTTTGAGTTTTGCAGGTTAACAGGAATAACTTTTGAAAAGAAGCGGCAAAAGAATTGAATGCGATGTCAGAATTAAGTATGATTGAAGTCATAAAGGTTATGATTGATGTTATTTGATTGTCAAAGTGAATTAAAGTATCAAGGAGATCAAAAGCAGAGATTGGAAGCATTTTGCAGAGATTTTGTGAAGGATTTAAGCGCTGAATCTTTGCAAACCCTAGAATCATGAATTTGAGGTATTTATCTTGACAGATCTTTGAATCGGTATAAAGAATTGGAAGGAAACATGGATACATCTTTGATTCACAACATTAGATACAAGAACAGACCTAAATTAAAGAAAGAACTTGTAGAAGCTTTAGAAGTAGACCCTGAGTTTGCTTTATCATCCGTACTAGATGGAGTTTTGCATTTGGAAAATGTAAAGAGTTATCTTGGATGTAAATTGGAAACAATAAATGATAGTGATTTTTCAAGTGAGTATCAGAATATATATAACCAGGATATGTCATTAAAGCAAGGTTATGAACATTTGAAAAATAATGAAATTGTCACGTATGGTTTGCAGTATGAATTCGATAATGAAGAGTGCACAAAGATCATTTTAAGTAGAATTCACAATGGGAAATTTTGGTTAGAAGACAGAGTGATTGACATCATATCTGACCTAATTCATGAAGTCACCAGTTTATCTAAACTTGGTGCTATCCCTTTAAATGAGAAAAACATGAGTAAGATTGTCATTGACAACACTAGATCATCCTATAATGGTAGAGGTATTGTTATCAACAAGATTAGACAACATGATGTAAGATATCTATGTAAGATTTTGACTACAAAGTTTTGTGCTAATTCCAGAGAAGATGACATGGTAGCTGGCATGGTTCACATTGCCTATTTGATGTGTGTAGACAAAGTTTTTGTTGATATGTGTGAGATTTTGAGAATTAAATTGTTTGAGAATTTGGAGAAGATTAAGAAGTCTAACTATGCACAATTTAGATTCTCATCTTTGATTATATATATGTTTTTCCACCTTTTGAGAAGATTTCCTTACATAATTGGAAATGATTGGAATGATGGACAGTCTACGATGGAAAGAATAAACAAAGTTTATATAAATCATGTTATTGATAAAGTTAATGAGAGTGATGTGTTAGTTTTGAAGACATTTCAAAATTTGGTAACTAGCAAATCAAGGATTCCACAGTCACTTGTGGAGAAATATAAGAATGATATTTGTTTCATGATTGACACTGACTTTACTTACATTGAAGCAGTAGAACCCAAAGTTGAATTCATAGACCCTCTTGGCTATGAGATTTATGAGATTGAGATAGAAGAGTATGTTGGAAGATTGCTGAAAAGTAAATTGGACACCCAATGCAGTAGGTTTGGAACTTATAAAGACAACTTTAATTTTGTTAAAGCTAAAATTGAAGAGAAATAGTCTAAGAAAAGAGTTGACAGTACCATAAAGAGAATATTGAAAGACATAGGGATGACAGAAAGAGAATTTTTGGTAGCTAAACAGATAGCAGTAGCATTGAGAGATGTTGGATAGGGAGAAGTCTTGAGTGTACCACCTTTATCCAGTGTAGTACAGAGAGAACCTGCACTAGTTAAAGTGAAAGTAGAAGAACCAGAAAAGGAGCAAGTGATACTGAGCAAGAGAAAGAAATAAATTGCTACTGAACCAGGAAAGAGACAGAAGACTATAGTTCAACTAGTACCAAGAAAGTTTGTAGAAGTTAAAGATGATACTAAGAAGAAAGCTTGGAAACCTAAAGTTGAAAAGCTAAATGAGCATATTATTGAGAATGGAGATTTTGCAAGAATGAATAAATATTATGATCTTTATGATTATACTGATAGACTTAATTTGGAGAATGCTATTGTGAAGAATATGATTTTGGCAGATAATAAATTTGACTCTATTCAAGATCAAATACCTGATGAATTGTTTACTAAACTTACTAATAGAAAACAGAGAGCATCTGAGGAAGACAAAACTATAAGAGAGAATCTTGTGATAAAGCTTTGTGAAGTGAAAGATGATGATCATTTGAATCAGATTTTGAAGCCCCTTGGCACTCTTTTGAGGACTAAGAGGAGAACCATTCAGATCATGGCAGGATAGTATGAGCAAGTGAGAACAGAAACAAAGAAAGCAATAATTAAAGTAATGACAGAAATTGTTGGAGAAACTTCAGTTGCAGCAGGACTTGCAGTTGATGCTGAACAAGAGGATATTCCATCTCTTTCAGCTATTAATATTGAAGATGATACAATGGACACTGAAGGTACTAAGGTGACCTTGGACATTGAAGATAATGTATTTAAGAATTTAGATAACATTGTTGACAATTCGACTCTTGATGAACCAGATAGGACTGAAGAAGCAGTGCAGACTGAATTGGTGAGTGATGAACCTAAAGAGGCAAAAATTCATGCACCCACTCCATAGGCAACGAAGAAAGAAATTGGAACTTTGTTTGAAGACTTAGGTAAAGAAGTTGATGATGATGATCAGCTAGAGCTGATTAGTTCTTTGAATAAGATTATTGGAAAGAATAAGATAGTAAAGAATCTACAAGGAAGTCTGAAGGAATTGATAGAGAAGTTGAAAAGTACTGTAACTACACATATTTCAAAAGTAGATCCTTTGGAGAGAGCCAAAAAGGTACTAAGTATTTTTGATGATGAGTTTACCAACTTATCAGACATTGCTAAAGTAAGAGCTCAAGCAGCTTATGAAGCTGAAATGCTTTTAAGTATGAGTCAGAATATCAAAAATGATATTATTAGTCTTGATGTTTGTATCAAGAACTTGAGGAAACATTTGGAGATTGGAAAAGCTTTGTACATACAGTGTACAAAACCTGAGATTTTGACAGCAGCAGAGGAGCAAAAAATCAAGGTGAAGGAAGCTGAGATTCAGAATGAATCTAATCTTCTTTCTGGACCCAATGTAAAAGTAAGTGATGTTGAGAAGAAATTTAGGAAGTTTTCTGATGAAATAAGATCATTGCAAGATGAAAAGAATATGAAATTGATAAGATTTGAACTTCTGAGAGAGCACACCTCTATGAAGTTGAGCATTATTGAGGAACAGTTAGAAGAATGTCTTACTACTAAGACATCATTTCAGAAATTTAATTTTGAGAACCTTCAAGCTTGTCAAATAGTAGCTTATGGATTAAGTACACTTCTGAATGTGGAAGATTCTATCAGAAAGTCATGGGAGAAAGAGTTTGAAGCCATGAAAGTAAATTTTGCAGATTGTGTTGCAAGCCTACTGGCTTTGCAATAAGTAAATGGAGGTATAATTTTTTTTGGGTTACAATTTTGTAATCCTCCCTACTTTATTTTGTCATTGTTGTCAAAGGGGGAGTGATTGTAGTAGAGCAGAAAATTGTTATGTATATGAGGATTGATACTCTTAGGGGGAGTATTGTATGAATTTTTGTATCAAAAAGTATATTTTGAGGAGTTATAAGGATAGTATACATATTCTATACTATATCCAAAATTTTGTTATAAATTTTGAGATTTTGACTTGTACACTTAACTAATTTTCTCATATGTTGCCACCAATGACAAAGGGGGAGATTGTTGGAAATTTGGCTGAAGTGAGTACATAGATTTTGTCATTATGGAAACATATGATCCACATTAAGAGCACACATGTCAGAGAGCAAGTATGGAAGATTGCAATGCAAATTTGTCTAAGAGTGAGACAGTGTTTTCATAGTGTACCAGGATACAATTTTGGTGTGGGATGTTGACTAGAGCAAGTTCAGTGCTTGCACACTTGAACATAGATGCTATGATGGCTACTGATGACCCATCTTAGAGTGCAAGTCAGTACGGAATGTACAAAATTAGTTATTACAGTTTTACCGAAGATAGTGTTAAGTCGACAGGTCAGAATAAGAAGACAGAATTGGTAAAGAGTTCAGGGATTATTTTGTTTACCAAAATAATGACTTAACAATATAAAGGGATGACATCCTATATGTTTACCTTTGGATAAAGATATATGGAAGCTAACCATGTAAAGTTATTAGCCTTAATAACTTGTATATATGTAATTGTAACTGTAAGAAGAGAGAGAGTGTAATATGGTGATAATATGATATGATGCGAATGTAAGAATAGCAAAGAAGACATTGATGCAAGTAGTATAAGGTTATGTAACTTAATCCATTTTTGCAATCAGTATACATTGTATATTACTTGTTTTGGCAGTGGGCTCATCTTGTAATCAAATTTTGTATCTACAACTCCTAACAGGGTTGAGGCTTCTAACAAGGCCTATAGTCCCTTAACCAGGACTAATACACTATACATATGTAATAGACTCCTAATAGGGTCAACATCCTTAACATGATACTTTTGATTAGTGGATCTTTGTGGGTACCATCCCCACCGGGGTTTTCCCTTGGCCAGGGTTTCCTTGAGAACATATCATGTGTTATGAGTTCTTTATTATTATGCATATTGTTTAGTTTCTTATGTTATGCATGTATAAAGATAATATGTTATATCCATAATTGGGCAAAAGATAAAGTTTGTAGAATACTGATTCACCCCCCCCCTCTCAGTATTCCCTATTTCTAACATAGTTTTCTGCCTATGAATACCATTAGAGGAACAATAATCTTCAAGTTATGTGCTGCAATACTCACCACCATTATTAGATATGAGACATTTTAACCTTTTACCAGTCTCATTCTCAACCAAGAATTTCCATTTCTTAAAAGTTTGAAATACATCAGATTTTTGTCTAAGGAAATAAATCCATTTTTTTCTTGTTGCATCATCTATAAATGTAACATAATACAGAGAGCCACCAAGGGAAGATACCTAAGCTGGTCCCCATACATTTGTATGCACAAGCTCTAATCTCTCATTTTTCTTTTCCTTCCCACTCTTCACAAAACTAACTCTCTTTTATTTTCCATACACACAGCTCTCATAGAAATCCATATTGACACATTTCAGACTAGGTAAAACTTTCTTTGAATGAAGTAATTTCATACCTTTTTCACTCATATGCCCAAGTCTATTGTGTCAAAGTGCTATGTCAGAATCCACATCAATGGTTTGATGTTCTTCCTACTCAACTACAACCACTATTCGTGAACATTCATTATCTTCTGAAAAAATTAAAGTAGAAGGAAAAATATGACCTATACAAAGATATAAGGTACCTACTTTCACACCTTTTTCTACTACTAAGGAACCTTTTGAAACCTTCCAATTTCTATCATTAAAAGTAATTGTGCAACCCTCATCACCCAGTTGCCCTGCTGAAATTAAATTCCTACTCAGCCTTGGAACATGTCTTACCTCTTGTAGTAGCCAATGATTCCCATTTTGCAACTTAATCTTAATTTTTCCCTTTCTAACTATCTGACATGGTTCATTATCTCCCAAATAAACTAGCCCAAAATGCCCTTGGACATAATCAAGAAAGTAACCTCTATAGGGTGTAGCATGAAATGAAGCCCCAGAATCTAAGACCCATGAATCATCAATACTTTCTAAAGAAAGAATCAAAGCATCCTCTTCAGATTTATTACTTACCACATTTACCTCCTTGTTACCTTCTTGTTTGTCTCCTTCTTTATTCTTTCGAGACCAGAAATCTTTCTTCTTATGACCTGGTTTTCCACAGTACCAGCAATCATTTGGCCCTTTGGATTCAAACCTCTTTCCCTTTGATTTTCCTCTTGATTTCCCATGATTTCTAGAGTTATTTCCTCTCTCATTGGTTCTACCCCTACTTTGTGTGTTTAAGACACTACCTAATGTGGATCCACCTGAGATTTTCCTATGAATTTCCTCACTCAGAATAACACCAATAACATCATCATATTTTAGGGTATTAGAACCAGAAAGGAAATTACTAACAACCATTACCAAGCCATTCCAACTTTCAAGCAAAAAACACAAAATCAAGAGAGCCCTGACTTCTTCATCAAAAATAATATTGATAGAAGTTAATTGACTAGTAACTATATTAAACTCATTTAAATGATCAACAAATGACCCACCTTCCACCATTTTCATATTAAAGAAATGCTTCATGAGAAATACCTTATTTGAAGCGGAGGGTTTTTCATACAACTTCACTAGGGTTTTCATCAAATCTTCAATCATCGTTGCTTGTGTAATATTGAATGTCACCGATTGTGCGAGGCAAAATCAAATACTACCAAGAGCCTTTCTATCAAGAATTACCCAGTCCTCATTAGAAATGCTTGCCGGTTTATTGGCTTTTCCTTCCAATGACTTCCATAGATCCTTTTGATAGAGATAGTCCTCCATTTTCATTTTCCATAACTGAAAGTTCTGCCCATTAAACTTGTCAACCTTCAGCCTACCCTCATCTGCCATTACTCCCACTCAACCATGAGACTCCCACTAAACCGTGAGATCTTCCTATAGAGGATAACTGAAAAACCAACCTTGCTCTAATACCACTTGTTAGGATTAACAACGTAGAAATAACAATTACATGCAAATATAACCAATATCAGAAAACAATAAACCACATAGAAGAGAACACAAGACACAAAGATTTAACATGGTTCACCCAATCCCTGGGCTACGTCCACCAATAGCGAGTCCAATATTATTATTATCCAGTGATTACAACTTGATTACAATTTGTAATCCCTTATAGATCAATTCTGTCACAAGTACTAAAATCATACATTATGAAATCCCTAACCCTAAGCCATATTATACAATATTTTTCCACTTTAGGGTTAGAATGAGTTACAACACTACTTTCCTGGATAGTAATTTCCTGATCAGTCACCACAAGCTAACAACTTTCCACTCAATTGCTATCTTCATGCCATTAAGAAGGGCTTCATATTCAACAATATTGTTTGTGCAAGGAAACTTGATTCTGAATGCTTTAGGGATTGAGTATCCTTGAGAACTGATGAATAATATGCCTACTCCAGATCCATTCTATGTATAGGAGCCGTCAAAGAATAACTTCCATGCTCTAGAAGAAAGATTCATGATAGAGGAATCTAGGAATTCCTTTTGCATTGGTGTATCATCAAACTAAGGTGTGTCAGCCAGTTGATCTACAATTACTTGGCCCTTGATAGATTTTCTTTCAACATATTCAATGTCAAATTCACTTAATAACATCACCCATTTACCTAATCTACCTATGAGGGCAGCTTTTCTTTGTAGGTACTTTAATGGATCAATCTTAGCTACCAAATGTGTGGTATGAGGTAACATGTAGTGTCTCAATTTTTGTGATGCAAAGATCACAGCTAGACAAGCTTTCTCAATCATTGAATAGTTCTTCTCATATGCTACCAATGTTCTACTGATATAGTATATAGCTCTTTCCTTCTTGTTCTCATCATGTTGTGCTAGCAATGCCCCCAATGATGTATCTGTGGCAGAGACATATAAGATCAATGGATTCCCTTGTATAGGAGGTATCAAAATAGGAGGATTTGATAGATATTTCTTGATATGGTTAAATTTCTTTTCACATTCCTCATTCCATGCAAAGGTCACACCTTTATGTAATGTTTTTGTGAAAGGCTGTGATATGTCAGCTAGCTGAGATATGAAGCATCTGATAGATTGTACTCTCCCTTGTAATATTCTCATCTGACTGATATTCTTGGGAGGTTGCATCTCCATGATAGCTTTAACCTTTGTTGGATCTACTTCAATTCCTTTCTATGAAACAATGTAACCTAAGAGCTTTCCAGAAGTGACACCAAAAGAACACTTCTTAGGGTTCAGTCTAAGACTCAACTTCTCCGTTTGATCTAGTATTTTTCTCAAATCATTTAGATGTTCATATCTTATCATATATTTTTCTAAAGTATCATCAACATAATCCTCCATAGTTCGATGCATCATGTCATGAAAGATAGATGTCATAGCTCTTTGATATGTAGCACTAGCATTGTTAAGCCCAAATAGCATGACATTCCAACAGAAGGTACCCCACGCACATGTGAAAGCAATTTTATCTTGATCTTCTGGAGCAATTTTTATTTGGTTGTATCCAAAAAAACCATCCATTAAAAAATACATCTCGAAGCTCGCAGTCATGTCCACTATCATATCAATGTTAGGTAGTGGAAAATCATCCTTAGGGCTTGCTTTGTTCACATCTTTGAAATCAGTGCATACTCTTATTGATTTATCTGGTTTGGAAACAGGCACTATATTTGAAATCCATTTAGCATAATCAATAACATGGATGAATCCATCTTTTAGTAGTTTCTCTAATTCAACTTTGACCAAGAGTGCAACATGTGGATGCATCTTTCTCAAGTTTTGCTTAATAGGTTTGACGCCTACAGCTATAGATAAATGGTGCATTATAAGATCAGGATCCAACCCTGGCATATCTGAATATTTCCATGCAAAGTTGATCTTCTTTTCTATTGGGAATGTAGTAAATTTTTTCTTTTCTTCTTCTGATAAGGATTGTGCTACATGGATCAACTGTGGTTCTTCTGCTATTCCCCAGTTGATAGATTGAGTGGGCTCAATTAGTACTAGAGATCTATCTTGTAAATGACTTAGAAGGAAATCAAATATCTCATCCTTAGGCACCTTAGAGGGGTTTTCACCTTTGGATAGGTCTTTTATTTTTACTTTTGTAGGTTCTGAGACTACAACAAAGTGGTTTTCACCCTCAAAACTCCTTTTCTTTTTATTTTTACTCTTATTATTTTGACTAAGATACTTGATGTCTGACTTCATCATGCTAACTCTTGGTTCACTGATGGAAGTCATCATAGGCTCAACTGCATTGAGGTAGCAAGAAAGGGCATAGTCATTTGGAAAAGTATAGATACCTTGGCTTGGATTTTTGGAGGTTTGGTTAAGAAGTTCGAGATGTTGGATAGTCAAAGCGGTGAAAGATTGGGAAATAGTGTTTACAGATATGGATCTATCATCATTGGTCCTAACCTAACTCTCGAGTTTGAAGGTGATATTACAACTAAAAAATTTCAATTTGTGAATAGGCTCAATTTTATTGTGGGAGTCCATTTCAGCCATAGGTGGATCAGACTCGTTAAGTTCATCATTTCATTGTAGTCTCACATTGGGTTTAGGTGCATATTACTGAATAACATCAATATATTTTTCTATGATAAGCTCATCTTCCTGTGGAATGACTCCCCATTCATAGTCATTTGATTCCTCATCTATGCCTCTAGGAAATCTGAGAATGTGTGTAAAGTCAGGATGGATACCCCAAGAAGGGTTACCCTCAGATTATGATTTGAATTCATACTCGTGAGAATCTGTCTCAGAATAGCTGCCACCTTCCTCCTTGTTTGTTTGGTTTTCCTCAAGATCAGATGGTTCTTGTGGTGCAACTGTCTTTTGTTCCATAGTAGGTTCTTGTGTTTCTACTATATTTATGTTCTCCTTAGTTTTCTCTTCATCTTTGAGGAGGTCTATTATTTCTTTGGGAAAATGCTCATAAGGAATGAGCTCATCAGTAGTGTTTGAATCATCATTGTTAGATTGTGGTGTTTCTTCCTTTCATTGAATTGTTGTTGATGGTTCAATCTACTCTAAGACATGTGGAGAGTTTTTGCTAAGGTGGAAAGGCTTCTTTTGATATCCTAAACCTATTGTATTCTTGTTTATTTGGCCATGATGGTCAAGAGGTGATACAAGACCCTTACCTTGTAGTCCTAGAGGTCCTTTTCTAGTATATCCCATTTTTGTGATCAATTTATCTCCTAGTCCATATGAATTCTGAGGAATTTTTCTTGAAGTGCTATCACATTTCTAGACAGATTGGGATTGAGACTCACCTTTTTATAACCATGCAAGCACAACTTCTTCTTCTTCAAACTCTTGTTTAGATACTTTCACTGTGACAAAGCTTCGTATTATACACTAAGTTTTGCACCCTATTCAAGCTCTCGTAGTCTTGATAACCTAGTATAAATTTGGGATCATCTCCAAGTTGTGGGACCTTTGCTAACTGAGATGAAACCTCTAGGTTCTAGGTTGCTTCCTCTTGGATAATCACCTTAATTTGCTTCTTAGCATAAAAGTAAATTCTTGAGGGAAAAGGGATAGAAGGAATGTTGAAAGGGAAATGATTGAAAGAAAACTATCCTACTAGGTGATACACCGAATGACATGAACATAATATATTGACCAAATTAGCATGAAGGCTCTCAGATCTAATAGAACAAAATATTCCTAAATAGGCTTGCATAAGTATTTCACAGAGAGGTCTGAACAAAAGACACAAATTGTGACCTGTAAGCAAACATTCTTTTCAGTGAAAAGGCACAAGAATGAGACAAGATAGCTCAAGATGAACAAAATCCACAAAAACATATCTAAATTAGATCAGACATGATAGCACATAGATAAGCTGAAAGAAAGGAGGGCTCTAGAACTCCAAGATTTCTCTAACAAGGCCAGTATATTATACTCAATAAGAGAAATACAAACAAGGGAAAGGCTTGAGGGCAAAGAAAATTCCATGGATAACCTCTATTAAATCTAATAAATCAATGAAAGATTATAGACTGTAGAAGCCAGAGGGCAAAAAGAATGCCACAGATAACTCCTAAGAAAGGAAAAGTATCTAAGCTCTAAGATCTCCAAAAGACTAATATATACATCTCCCTTGCAAATAGGCCGGAGTAGAAAACACTTAGGGTTACATAGATTTTCATATAATAATAGAAACCCTAACACGGTCATTTCTGATCATAAATGCATCCTTGATATATCCTAGCCAATCAGATATATGCCTATGTGTCTTTTCCCATCACCATAATTGTATGTAGACAAGCCGCATTGATCTATCTACTTCCCTGCAAGTCGGGTTCACCATAACTTCTCTGATCTGATATTTGAATTTTAAAAGTTTAAATAACAACAGTCAAATGAAGGTGTGACATCTTATCCACAATCAAGAATCAAATATGATTTATCCCTTTTCATTGCATATAGCTTACTGCAATAAACCGGCAAGGAACTCCGTAGAAAAATTTAAAAAATCAGCCCCAATGGTTAATCAATTAATATTTAAAACATAGTCATTGATTAATTTCTTTCCTGGTAGATTGGGTGATCCTCGTAGTTCACCACAATGGTCAACAAGTCTTTTGAAAAGTCCACAGCCATATCACCAGTCGGCAACAAATGAGGAATGAACACCTCGGCATGACCGGCAGATCGAACCCACCGCCATACTTACTTTTCCATCAGACAGTTGTCGCATAGCCGTGATGAATATCTTTCAAGCATTTTACCTTAGCGGCAATGCGACAATTGTTGTCACCTTAATACATCAAAGACCTCAGCCCCACTAACAAATTGCCAAGTCATCACTCCACAACTAATGAAAAGAGAACAACTCAACAATGCCGCCAACACAGTCCCACCTGTCAGGTCACCTTTATCACTTGGAAGATTAGATGGCTAATGTGAAGCTGATGAAGATTATATTTTGGGCAACTTCCATGGTGGCAATGTGACAACCATCAAACATGACCGAACTTTAATCTACCAAGTGACCTAACCACCAAAACAAACATAACCGCTCACCGGAAATCGGAGATCAAACAATCAAATAATCATGAAGAACTAGGACCCATCGAGTCGCAGCATCACACATAGGAAAATATGACACCATATAAGAACTGTGAAGTGGTGAAAGGTCAAAAACAATGAGGGTTTTCTTTTAAACTGAAAAGGCATCAGAGAAAAAGAAAACATTGAGGGCTTTTATGCTTGGACAAAAGGGAACAAGGAAATAGAAAACATCGTGGGTTTTATGGCTGAGACAACTTTATGAAAACCCCCTGATATAAAGATAGTTATTTCCCATAGACCTTCAAAACTTGAATATCTCTCTATTTTTTCAATTTAGCATATGTGATTTGAACTGGAGCTTGAAAACATCATGAACTACCTTGGGCTAAGGGTGCAAGCCATGAAACACTGTCATTCTTCTTCATAGATAGAAACAAGTTGTAGATAGGACGAGACAACTTCTAGGATTTGTAGGGAACATGCCATTTTTGTTGGATTTTTGCACTAACATGAAAATGGCCTAACACACGGCTGGGCTCTACCCTTGTGGGAGCCTCATTTCACTCCACCTGTGGCCAAAATTATATGAGACAAGAAATTTTGGGTAACATTTTTGGTGATTTTTGCTGGATGTTAGCCAGCTAGATAATGGAAACCAGTGACCTTGATGCAATCCATTGGGCATAGGAGTCATCTCTTGAACATAAAACTTTTCTTGATAGAGAGAGGAACAAAAACTATGCTCGAGCACTTCTTCAAAAATAGGGAAAGACTAGGCTAGAAACTAAAAGAAAGTAGGAAAACTACCCTACCCTAAACTAACTAGTGCAGAAACTTGGTTAAACAAAACTATTCACTGGTATGTTGAAGTAACTACCCTTCCTCATTACGACATTTTGCATTGGACACATGAAGATAGCTACAAAGATATGAGGCACATAAAAATTTGTCAAATAGTTAAGAACTGCCTCTGCAAAAATAGGACCCAATTTACCTTCCTCTAATTGATCATATGGAGAGGCCTTAGTAAAATCCTTCTGGGCCAAGTATCTGATAGGGTAGCCTCTTGAAAGTCTGAAGGATGAACTTTCTTGGATGGTTTCTTCTTTATCTCCATGGTTGCCCCTCATCATGGATAGCCATGTCAACTCATTCCCCATAATCAGAGGATTACTATCCTTAATAGAATAAGCAGAGGACCCTTGGAAGTTGTCAAGATCTTGAATGCCTTTTGGAATGACTGGCTCTTCATAATTAAGCTCCACACATAGATCTCCTATGATGTTTTGGTTATCTTCTGCATATTGGGAAGTTTCCTTCTGAAAGATGAGATCAAGCTCATGAATCAACATATCCTCAGGACCAATCTCTTCTAGCTGCTATAATTTTATAGAGGTGGTTGTGGCCATATCACTATGATCCTACTCAAAAAAAATAGGTAGCTCATTCATTAAGGACATGGCATCCTCCCTTGTATCAATCATCTGTTGATGATGCATCTATTGTTCTGAATGACCTTCAGCCATGGGTAATGTCATGGTCTCTTCTTCATCATCAACAAAGAGGGGTAGCTCATCAAATAATTCAACCATGACACCAATTTGATCGTCAATCTCCATTTCTTCTCCCAATCTATCATAGTCATCACTTAGCACCGATACCTTAGATTTTCTTTCCCCCTCATTGCATGAAAGCTCATTTGCCACAGGTCCTTTCTCTGATACTTGACTAGTATCTTTGAAAAGACTTGGCATCTAACAGCTAGGAGGCAGAGTCCATTGGGGTCTCCACAAAAATTCATCATCTTGAGAGACCAGAGAGGCCTCTTGGGATAAATCACTTTTTTGAACAAACTGCTCTTGCAGAATGGTAGACCGAATCTCAAGTATAGGCTCTTGGAAAGAACTCTTTGCCTTAAAACTTGGGATGTGAAATTGAGAGGGCTCATATTCTTGAAGGGTACCCCTAAATCTTGGAAATGAATGCTTTGTAGGCTCTTCATGTGCAGGCTCTTGGGGTAAATGGGTCTTCTAGCTTGGGATCTTAGGTTTAAGAGCTTCTTGTTCAACAATTTGTGATCTTAGCCTTGTTGTCTCAATATCAGATCGGCGATTAATCTCCTCTTGAAATTGTCTTATTTGTTTCCCATCAACAAGAGCCTCTACCATTTGGTTGGAAATGAACCCTTGCTCATAAGTTTGAGCTACCATTTCTCATTGCTCCTTGATCTCAGATATTTGCTCAATCATATTAAGCAACATATTCTTTATCTTTTCTTTCTCTTTCATGAAGTCTGAGCTTTGAGTCTACTGCCAATTAGGCTGAGAAGGGGCGGGTGGGTGGTAAGCATGATGAGGTAGTTGGCATTGCATTTATTTTTGTTCCCTTTATGCCCATGATCCCTCTTGTCGGAGGGCCTGCTCATAATCTTGTACAAGGGCATAATCATTTGGGGCATGCTGGATATATTGATAGTCTTGCATAGTATGGAAGCTTGGGGTAAAAGAAGGCTTTGGTTGATTTTCATATGGCTGATGACTAGCCTGTTGAGCATTATTATCATAAAAGGATGGTGAGTAACCTGACTATCCATAATAACTTGACATGTCTACTCATGCAATTAGCTAGAATTTGAATATGAAAGATTTGAAACATACCAGCACTTGATCTTTCAAACCAATAGACCTTCCAAAGTCACCAGATATGCAAAAAAATGATCTCTTCTAGGTCTGTAGTATGTTATCAACATATCAGAGATAACATATCTTTGTAAGTAAACCTCTTTTGTAGTAGTCAGAATTGTTATGCCCCAAGTTGCGGTGTCTTTGAATATAAATTTGAACTTTGTAGTCCCACCGGACGTGCCAGAAATGTTATACACTAAGTTTTGCACCCTATTCAAGCTGTCATAGTCTTGCTAACCTAGTATAACTTTGGGATCATCTCCAGGTTGTGGGACCTTTTCTAACTGAGATGAAACCTCCAGGTTCTAGGCTAGTTCCTCTTGGATAATCACCTTAATTTTCTTCTTAATATAAAAGTAAATTCTTGAGGGAAAAGGGATAGAAGGAATGCTAAAAGGGAAATGACTGAAAGCAAACTATCCTACTAGGTGATACATTGAAATGACATGAACATAATATATTGACCAAATTAGCATGAAGGCTCTTAGATCTAATAGAACACAATCTTCCTAAACAAGCTTGCATAAGTATTTCATAGAGAGGTCTGAACAAAAGACACAGACTATGACCTGCAAGAAAACATTCTTTTCAGCAAAAAGTCACAAGAATGAGACAAGATAGCTCAGGATGAACAAAATCCACAAAACACATCTAAATCAGATTAGACACAATAGCACATAGATAAGTTGAAAGAAAGGAGGGCTTTGGAACTCCAAGATTTCTCTAACAAGGCCAGTATATTATACTCGATAAGAAAAATACATACAAGGGAAAGGCTTGAGGGCAGAGAAAATGCCACGGATAACCTCTATTAAATCTGATAAATCAATGAAAGATTACAAACTATAGAAGCCAGAGGGTAGAAAGAATGCCATAGATAACTCCTAAGAAAGGAAAACTCTCTGAGCTCTAAGAACTCCAAAAGACTAATATATACATCTCCCTTGCATGTAGGATGGAGTAGAAAACACTTAGGATTACATAGATTTTCATATAATAATAGAAACCCTAACTCTGTCATTTCTAATCATAAATTCATTCTTGAAATATCCTAGCCAATCAGATATATGCTTGCATGTCTTTTCCCATCGCCATAACTATATGTAGACAAGCTGCCTTGATCTATCTACTTCCCTGCAAGTCGGGTTCACCATAACTTCTCAGATCTGATATTTAAATTTTAAAAGTTTAATTAACAATGGTCAAATGAACACGTGACATCTTATCCACAACTGAGAATCAAATATGATGTATCCCTTTTCATTGCATATAGCTTCTTGTAATAAACCGGCAAGGAACCCCGTAGAAAAATTTAAAATATCAGCCCCAATGGTTAATCAATTAATATTTAAAATGCAGTCGTCGATCAATTTATTTCTCAGCAGATCACGCAATCCTCATAATTCACCACAATAGTCAACAAGTCTTTTGAAAAGTCCATGGCCATATCACCAGTCGACAACCAATGAGAAATGAACACCTCGGCATGACCGGCAGATTAGACCCACTGCCATACTTAATTTTCCATCAGACGGTTGTTGCATAGCCATGATAAATATCTTTCGAGCATTTTACCTTAGTGGCAATGCAACAACCATCAAATTCTCTGACAACTGTTCTCACCTTAACACACCAAAGACCTCAGCCCCGCTGACAAACTACCAAGTCATCACTCTGCAACTAATGAAAAGTGAACAAGTCAGCAACACCGCCAACATGGTCCCACCTATCAGGTCACCTTTATCACTTGGAAGATCAGATGGCTATTGTGAAGCCGGTGAAGATTATCTTTGGGGAAACTTCCATGGTGGCAACATGACAACCATTGAACATGACCGAACTTTAACCTGCCAAGTGACCTAACCACCAGAAGAAACATAACCGCTCACCAAAAACTAGAGATCAAGAAACCATACAATCATGAGAAACTAGGACCCCCTGAGTCACAGCAGCACACATAGGAAAAGATGACACCAGATAAGAATTACGAAGCGGCGAAAGGTCAAAAACAACTAGGGTTTTCTTTTAAACTAAAAAGGCATAAGAGAAAAAGAAAACATTGAGGGTTTTTATGCTTGGACAAAAGGGAACAAGGAAATAGAAAATAGCATGGGTTTTATCATTGAGACAACTTTATGAAAACCCCCTGATATAAAGACAGCTATTTCCTACAGACCTTCAAAACTTGAATATCTCTCTATTTTTGTGATCTAGCATATGCAATTTGAACTAGAGCTTGACAACATCATGAACTACCTTGGGCTAAGGGTGCAAGCCATGAAACATTGGTGATTCTTCTTCACAGATAGAAACAAGTTATAGACAAGACAGGACAACTTCTAGGATTTGTAGGGAACATGCCATTTTTGTTGGATTTTTGCACTGACATGAAAATGGCCTAACACACAGCTGGGCTCTACCCTTGTGGGAGCCTCATTTCACTCCACTTGTGGCCAAAATTGTATGAGACAAGAAATTTTGGGTAACACTTCCATTAAATATGACCTGGGATTCTTTAGCTATGAGTTTCATTTTGTCAGAAGGTTGTCCATAAGATTTTGGGGACAATGGGAGAAATTTGAGAGATAAAATAGGTTCCATTGTGTATTATCCCATACCATTGTCTTTAATTTTGAATTTTTGTGCAATTTCTTCCATCTTGGATGTTGATGCAATGTCTAGCTGCTTAGTGGAAGATTCTTTGTTATTAGGAACAATTTTATTAGCACTTTCTTTCAATGCATTGCAAGTTGTAGATAGGTCAGTTGGAATCGTCAACTCTACTCCTTCATAAGGAAATTTCTCACATTGATGGTATGTGGAAGGAATAGCTTGCATTTCATGTATCCAGGGTCTCCCTAGAAGGATGTTGTAAGCCAAAGGTAGATCAAGAACTTGACATGTGATATCTCTGATAACTAGACCTGCTCTGATAGGTAAGACAATTGTTCCTTTGGAAGATCTTTCTTTTTCATCATATGCCTTGATATTTATCTTCTTTTTAGGATTGATGATAGCTTTTGATAATCCTGATTGTGTAATTAAGTTGTAAGAACAAATGTTGAGACTAGCGCCTCCATCTATCAACACACATTTGACATGATGGTTTTGGATTAAGACTTCAATGTGCAAGGGTTGGTTATGTGGATGATTCAAGGAGTTATCATCTTCCTCTAAAAAGGAGATATACTAGGGAGAATTTAGATGACCAACCATAGTCTGGAATCTATCTAAATCAAGGTTTTCAGGAACATTAGATTCGAGCAGAGCTTTGTCTAGAATGGCTCTATGAGCTAGAGATATCCAAAGCAACTCAAACATGGAGATTTTTGCATTTGTATGCTGGAGTTGTTGGACAATATTGTATGATGTTGGCCTCATGTCTTTACGATTTGATAATTTAGAGGAAGCCTTCTATTTAGAAGAAGATGAAATATTGAAAGGCATCTTAGGGACATTTGATGAATCAAAATTTTGTCCTTGTAGATGCACCTAAGCTTGTGATCGAGTAATTGCATTTGCTGATTGATTACCTCTATCTTTTCTTACAATTGTGATGACATTGCAATGCTTAAATAGGCATGGTTCAACCATATTGATGATAGAATTATTTCCAGAGTAGGCATAATTGACTTTAGGACCCACATTAGGTTGAGAAGATGAATCTCCTTGACCATGTTTTGGAAATGGCTCCGTGAATGTTGTATGATCATTATTTCTTTTATGATTTTCAATTACAATTTCTCCATTATCAATTTTGTCTTGTATGATGTGTTTCAAGCATATGTAGTTATTATTCTTATGACCCTTATTGTGATGGAAGTCATAGAAATCATTCTCTCTCCACCATTTTGGTTTAGGTTCAGGATCAAATACCTTTATCTCAGGCAAGGAGATGTTGTTAGCCAACAGAGTCTTCATGGCAGATTCCAAAGATTCTCCAAGAGGAGTAAAATTACATTTAGGATCTGTAGCCCAAGGTTTATAGTTAGATGGCTTCTTGTTAGATTCTATTGCTTTATCTTTGGAAGCTTTGATGGCTTGGGTGCCAATAGTGAGATTGAAAGTGGGTGCCTTAGATGGGGCACAAATAGTATCAACAACGCCATCTGTGATGACACCCTTATTCTTGTTCCAATTTTTGCCTTTGTCTTTAGAATTAGATCCAGATTCATACTTGTCCTTTTGAAGTGATGTCTCCTTTTTTGCACAAGTACTTTCTCAATTTTGATTATATTTTCTACCATTTTATCAAAGGATGTATGATTTTGCACTTGCAAATGGTAGTTGAGTTCTGGAACAAGATTTTTGATGAAAATTTCTAGCTTCTTAGTTTCTGGAATAGGTCGAGCATATAGAGAAAACTTCTTCCTCCATCTTTTGAGAAAAGTCAAGAATGGTTCTCCTGAGTTCTATTTCATATTGTAGATGTTGATCATAATGACAAGATGCTAGATGTTGTAGGAGTATTGTTGATAGAACAGTTTGATTAACTCTTCAAAAATTTTGATAGTATGAGGCATTTTTGAGAACCAATGAATAGCTGACCCTCTAAAAGATCGAGGGAAAAGATGCATTAGGTAGGTTGGTTCATGCATGAACTCCATATATTGAGTACAGAATTCTCTGACATGATCTTGATGGTCATATTTTCCATCATACTTATCGTATTTAGGTATTTCCACTCACTTAGGGAATGGTGACATGTACAAGTCTTTATCAAATGGAAAAGGGAATAGAGCTTCCATGGAGAACTCCTTAGGTTCCTTTTCTTTTCCAAGTTTTTTAAGTTTGACTTGCATGGCATGCATCTATTTCATCATAGCAGTGATTGGAGTTTCTTCCTCATGCGTAATGATATCTTCAACATTAAAGTTGGGAGGAAGTTTAGCCCCTTGACGAGCTAACTCTAGGAAATATGTTTCTCTGTCTTCCTTCAAGAAATGCCTCATCATTTTCTTGAAGTCATCATCATTTTGATATTGAGCAATTTCAGAAGGTGCGGGTTCTTGGTCCACACCATGTTATGATTGATGTCCTTGGGAACCATGTTTTGTCCCTCCTTGAGACATGTTAGGAGTTTTAGGACTCCTTGGGATAGATTGATGTGGAGTTTTTTTATCACCTCCATGGGTTGATGGAGGGGGGTATGTAACTAGTTTTTAATCAAAGATTGTCGAGACTGTCATCTTCATAAAGACCTGAATTATAGAGTTTCACAAAGGTTGGACCTATGTGAGTAGACAAAGGTAAGGTATTGGGTGCTTCTACAGATTTCTTGTGTGAGGAAGCTCTAGTTTCCACCATTAACCTTGGATGAAGCAAAAGAGAAAGATGAAGACACTCAAGAATGACTTGAATCAAGAAGATCGAATGATGTAACCTTGTCAAGATTGGATTGATTGAAGATTAGATTGGACATAAATGAAGGATACTATACCCTAGTAGTATGGGTAGACGCCCAAAATGTGGCAGACACGAGCTCACAACACTTAGCCATTTTGTTTGAAGATTGAGTTGAAGATAATTTTGACAAGGTTTTGACACAAGATGGAAAAGACTCAAATTGATAGATTAGACTCAAGAGACCACTTTTAGGAAAATAGATTGGATTCTTTCTATTTTTGTTATGTTCCTAACACAGTGAATATTTTGACAGAATCTGGAAGTAGGCTGTAAAAAATGGATTTCTGACAAATTCTAGAGGGTTTTTGATAACTTTGACTTTAGCTTTGATACAAGTTTTGAGATGACTTTTGACACCAAAAAGGATTTTTGCATTAGATTTTTAATTTTTAATTTTTTCAATATCAGATTCTTTGCAAATTTTTCTGTCCAGGTTTGAAGGTCTGTGTGATAGTTCATCTTAGGTTTGTTCATTTTCAATAACCAAATAGATACCAGGCACATAGAATAGGAAGCAAGGGAGTTCAAGCAATCAACTATCTTAAAACAATGAGCAATGGCAATATCAACCTTGCACATGAACAAGCAATAGTGACTTATTGTGCTAATCCATAGGAATGCTACTTGTGTATGTTCTCAAAAGTTTTTCAATAACACACATAGTCCTAGAAAATGAAAAATTTGGCCTCGCTAGGGTTTTTAGTGATGGTCTAACTCTACAAATTTTGTGATCTCAAGAGGGTGAACTCCAATCCAAGCACACCGGGGTTTTGACACAGTTCAAGAATTTAATCAATCAGGAGCTGCTAGTGAGATCTGATAGCCCAACAAGAGAACACACTTGTGGAGATTGTTGGAAATTTGGCTGAGTTGGTTACATAGATGTTGCCATTATGGAAACATATGATTTGCATGAAGATTGCACATGTCAGAGAGCTAGTATGTTAGAGCACAATGCGAAATTGTCTAAGTATGAGACAATGTGTTTTTACCAGTGAACTTGAAGATAGTTTTTGTTTGCGATGTTGATTGGAGTAAGTTCAGTGCTTGTGCACTTGAACATAGACTCTTTGGTGACTATTGAAGACTCATCTCAGAGAGCAAGTCAGTATGACATGTACAAAAGAAGTTATGATAGTTTTTCTAAAGATAGTGTTAAGCCGACAGGACAAAATATGAAGACAGAATTGATAAAGAGTTAAGGGATTATTTTGTTTATCAAAATAATGACTTAAAAATATAAAGGGACAACATCCTATATGTTAACCCTTGGGTAAAGTTATTTTATAATATGAAAGCCAACTGAAAAGCTATTAGCCTTAATAACTTGTATAAATGTAATTGTAAATTGTAAGAAGGATATGATGATAATAAAGAAGTGATATGATGCGAGATATATGATGTATATGTAATAGAGATAGTGAAAGAGTAGTGAAGAGATATTGATGCAAGTAGTATAAGGTTATGTAACTTGACCTACTTTTTTAATTAGTAAATATTGTACATTACTTGTTTGGGCAGTGGGCTCATCTGGTAATCACTTTTTGTACTGCCAACTCCTAACAGGGTTGAGGCTTCTAACAAGGCCTATAGTCCCTTAATCAAGACTGAGACACTATATGCATGTAATAGACTCCTAATAGGGTCAACATCCTTAACAATATACTTTTTATTAGTGGATCTTTGTGGGTACCATCCCCACTGAGGTTTTCCCTTGGCTAGGGTTTCCTCGAGAACAAATAATGTGTTATGAATTCTTTATTTTTATTGCTATGCATCTTGTTTAGCTTCTTATGTTATGCATGTGTTAAGATAATATGTTATATCCATAATTGGGCAAAAGTTAAAGTTTGTAGAATATTGATTCACCCCCCGTCTTAGTATTCCCTATTTCTAACAATTGGTATCAGAGCTTAGTTACTTAGAAAAGAATCATTCAAGGAAAGCCTGGTAGCTTGAGTAAGATCTCTATGGATATGGATCAACTACAGAAGAATCTTGAAGAAGCTCTTGAATAGATTGATATGCTTACTGATGAAAGATATATTTTGAAAAGAAAATATGATGATGCAAAGAACCTCATTGAGAAACTAAAAAACAAGTTGGAAGATCTAAAATCTAAAAAGGAATCCAAAATTCACATTGAAGATTGTGATGACAATTTAGAAAAAGAAAATGAGATCCTTAAGCATGAACTAAAGATACAAAATCTGAAGCTAAGTCTGAAAGATGGAAATAACAAAAATGAAGCAAATCTGAAATATGAGAATGAAAGTCCAAAGACTAAAAATGAAGGACTAAAATCTAGACTTGGTAAAGTAACATCTGAACTTGAGAAAGTCAATTTGCAGTATGCTGAACTTGAGAAATACAATGCAATAGTGAAAGGAGAACTGACTCAATCTAAGCAACAACTTGAAAGGCTATATTCAACTAGAGAGAATATTGATGAACAAATATCTTATCAAAAACCATTCTATGATAAAACTGGTCTTGGATTCAACACTTTTAAAGCAAATGAAGAAAGCAAGGAACCAGATCTAAAAATGTCTGAAAGAATAGATGAGAAGAAGTCTGATGAGACCAAAAAATCTGAAGATACACCTAAGGAAGAAGAACCACCTAAGAAAGAGGAATCACCCAAAGGTATGCAAAGGGAATTCAAAGGTAGATTTTTTTCTTATAATACTATTGGTCATATGAAGAGAGATTGCACAGGTAAGAAATTCAAACCTCTTAATGGTTATTGTTATAATTGTCATGGTTTTCGACATAGAGCTATTGAATGTAGGAAACTTAAATTTATTGAGAATAATAATAGTAGTAGAATGTTTAGGAATGCTAAAAATGCAGATAAGAAACCTACTGAAGATATGAACAGAAGAAATGGAGTTGTCTATTATAGATGCAACAAGGTTGGACACATTGCTAGAAATTGCATATCACAGATCAATCAGCCTAGACCAAGATATGGGAATAATGGAATAGTTTGTCAGATATGCAACAAGATTGGACATATGGCAAGATTTTTCAAAATGAACAATAGAGTTTTTCATCCTAACCCTAACCCTAGAAGTCATGCAAGAAGAAATGAAGATGCAAATAACAGTCAGAAAGGATGTTGTAGTAATTCAGATGAAGTGAAGTTTATCAAAAGAACATATCAAGGAGACATATTCAGCACTAAAGGCAGTCAGGAAGGTGAAGTATTAAAATGTAAGAATGAATCTTTATTTGACCCATCTCAAAGTACTTAATTTATGAAAATTGTAGTAGAATAGGAACTTAGATTAGTGTAGAAGTAGATATATAATGAATTGAGTCTTGCATAGTTAATGCAAGGTAGTATATGATGTTCTAATGCTATGGTTAAGAGCGCAAAGAAAAATATTATGTTTTGCAAGATCACAAGAAGTTTTAAGTTTTGTAGGTTAACAGAATTAGCTTTTTGGAAAGAAGCGACAAAAGAATTGAATGCGATGTCAAATCTAAGTGAGATTGAATTAATAAAAGGTCATGATCAGTATTATTTGATCATCAAGGTGAATTAAAGTGTTAAGGAGATCAAAGAGTAGTGATTGGAAGCATTTTTGTAAGGATTTGGAGAAGAATTTTGTGTCGAATCTACGCAAGCCCTAAATCATGAAATCGAGGTATTTCACTTGGCAGATCTTTAAATCAAATAAGGAATTAGAGGGAAACATGGATTTTTCTTTGATTCACAATGTCAAAGATAAAAATAGACCTAAGATGAAAAGGGAACTAGTAGAACCCTTGGAATATGATCCTAGGTTAGCTTTATCATCCGTACTAGATGGAGTTTTACATCTAGAGAATGTTAGAAGTTATCTTGGATGCAAACTAGAGACTATCAGTGATAGTGATTTCACCAAGGAATATTAGAAGATCTATAATCAGGACATGTCATTGAGAAAAGGATTTGAACATTTGAAAGATAATGAGATTATTAAGTATGCATTATAGTATGAATTTGATAATGAAGAATGTACTAAGATAATCCTAAGAAGAATTCATAATGGGAAGTTTTGGTTAGAAGATAGAGTGATAGATATCACAGCTAATTTGATTCATGAAGTTATTGGACTATCTTAAACTAGAGTCATTCCTTTAAATGAGAAGAACATGAGGAAAATAGTCATAGACAACACAAATTCATCCTATAATGGTAGAGGAATTGTGATTAGTAAGATTCAACAAGATGATCTCAGATACTTGTGGAAGATCCTAACCACTAAGTTTTGTGCAAACTCAAGAGAGGATGACATGGTAGCTGGAATGATACATGCAGCTTATCTGATGTGTGTTGATAAAGTACAAGTTGATATGTGTGAGATTTTGAGAATTCAACTATTTGAGAATTTGGAAAAGATTAAGAAGACTAAGTATACATGGTTTAGATTCTCATCCTTAATCACTTATATATTTTTTCATCTATTGAGAATGTTTCCTTACACCATTGGAAATGACTGGAATGATGGCCAAACTACAATGGAAAGGATTAACCTAGTGTATAGGAGGCATGTTATTGATAAAGTGAATGAGAGTGCACTGTTGGTAATTAAGACATTTCAGGATTTAGTGTCTAGCAGATCAAGGATCCCACAGTCTCTTGTGGAGAAGTATAAAAATGAGATATGTTTCATGGTTGATACTAACTTTACTTACATTGAAGCAATAGAACCTAGAATAGATTTCATAGACCCTCTTGGCTATGAGATATCTGAGGTAGAGATAGAAGAATATGTGAGCAAGTTACTTAAGTGCAAGTTGGACACTCACTATAACAGGTTTGGAACCTTTGAGGAGAACTTCAACTCCACAAAGACCTTACTTGAAGAGAAGCAGTCAAAGAAAAGAATTGAGAGTACTATCAAGAAAATTCTAAAAGATACAGGGATGACTAAGCATGAATTCTTGGTAGCCAAGAAAATAGCAGGAACAATCAGAGATATTGGACAAAAAGAAGTTTTGTCTATTCCACCTCTATCATCAATTGCAGCACAACAAGAAGAAACATTAGTTAAGGTGAAAGTGGAAGAAACAAAGAAGGATCAAGAAGCAAGGATATCCACTAGATCCACCTCCTCCACACCTAGCAAAAGAGTAAAAGAGAGTGGTACTAGATCGAGTAAGAGGTAGAAAACTTTGGTGCCACCAATTCTAAGGAAAATTGTAGAAATCAAAGATGATGACACTTCTATTAAGAAGAAAACCTAGAAACCTAGAGTTGAGAAGGTTAATGAGAAGATCATTCAAGATGGAGACTTTACAAGAATGAATAAGTATTATGATCTCTATGATTATGCAGAGAGATTAAATCTGGAAAATGTAGTGGTAAAGCATATGATTTTGTCTAATAAGAAGTTTGATACAATTCAGCGTAAGATACCTGATGACTTGTACAATAAACTTGTAAATAGGAAGAAGAGAGCATCAGAAGAGGACACAACTATTAGAGAAAATATTTTAAGAAAGCTTTGTGTTGTGAAAGATGAAGTACACTTTAGTCAGATTATGAAAGCTTTAAGCACCCATTTGAGAACCAAGAAGAGAACCATTCAGATTATGGGAGGCAAATATGAAAAAGTTAATATAGAAACAGAGCAAGCAATCATTAAGGTAATGTCTGAGAATGCTGGAGAACCATTAGTTGTAGCAGTATCCAAAGATCAAGTAGCAAAAGAAGTAGAACAAGAGGACATTCCCTCTCCACCATCCATACACATTGGGGATGAATTCATGAATGTAGAAGGAACTAAGATCACCTTGGGTAGTGATGATAACTTATTCAAGAATTCTGAAAACATTATTGACAATTCATCTTTTGAAGAGTAGGAGACTACCAAAGGAGAAGAGAAGACAGAGACCACATTTGTAGAACCTAAAGTGACAGAAAAACTAGTACTTATTCCCACTCAAGAAGATATAAGTCTTACACTTGAGATTGGAAATAAAACTTAGATTGGATCTATGATTGAGAATTTGGGAAAGGAAGTAGATGATGATGATCAGATGGAATTGATCACATCTTTGAACAATATCATTGGAAAGAATAAGAAAGTAAAGAGTCTTGAAGGATGCCTAAAGGAGCTTACTGAGAAATTACAAGGCATTATTACTACACAGATTGTAAAAGATGATCCTCTGGAAAGAGAAAAGGAAGTAATGAACTCTTTTGATAATGAGTTTACAAATTTATCTGATATAGAAAAAGTGAAAGCTCATGCAGCTTATGAGGCCAAAAAATCTTGAACATCAGTCAGAATATCATGAATGATATCAATAACCTTGATATCTGTATAAAGGACTTGAGGAAGAATTTAGAAAAAGGTAAATCCTTGTACATTTAGTGTACAAAATTAGAGACCTTAGCAGCAGAGGAAGATCAAAAGATGAAGATGAAGGAAGCAAAAATTCAAAATGAAACAAACCTTCTTTCAAGCCCCAATGTGAAGGTATCTAATGTTGAGCAAAAAAATTTTAAGATATATGATGAGCTCAAAATTTTGCAAGATGAAAAGGATAGGAAAATGAAGATATTCACTCTTTTGAGAGGACACATTTCTATAAACTTGAGCACTATTGAAGGGCAATTGGAAGAATGTCTTTCAGCAAAGACATCTTTTCAAAAGTTTAGATTTGAGAATCTCCAAGCATGTGAGATAGCATCTTATGGATTGTACACACTACTTAGTGTGGTAGATTCTATTAAGAAATCATGGGAAAAAGAATTAGAGGCTATGAAGATCAATTTTGCAAATTATGTTGCAAGCCTATGGGCTTTGCAATATTGAATTAAGGTATAACTTTTTGTGAACACAGTTTTGTTACCCTCCTTACCATTTTTTGTCATTATTGTCAAAGGGGGAGAGATATAAAGCAAGAAATTGTTAAGGATACATATTATTAGGGGGAGTATAGTATATTGAAAGGATTAATAAAGTTATAAGGATAGTATAGATATGTTTTGTATTATGGCCACAATTTTTGAGATTTTGAAGTTGTAAGACTTAGCCAATTTTCTCATATGTTGCCACCAATGAAAAAGGGGGAATTGTTGGAAATTTGGCTAAGTTGGTTACATAGATGTTGTCAATGTGGCAACATATGATCTATATGAAGATCGCATAGGTCAGAGAGCTAGTATGTCAAAGTGCAATGCGAAATTGTCTAAGTATGAGACAGTGTGTTTTTACCAGTGAACCTGAAGATAGTTTTTGTTTGCAATGTTGATTGGAGTAAGTTCATTTCTTACACACTTGAGAAAAGAATCTACGGTGACTATTGAAGACTCATCTCAGAGTGCAATTCAATACTGCATGTACGAAAGAAGTTATGAGAGTTTTCCTAAAGACAATGTTAAGCCAACATGACAAAATATGAAGACAAAATTGATAAAGAGTTAAGGGATTATTTTTTTTATCAACATAATGACTTAAAAATATAAAGGGATGAAATCCTAGATTTTAACCCTTGCATAAACTTATTTTTTAATATGATAGCTAACTGAAAATCTATTAGCCTTAATAACTTGTATAAATGTAATTGTAAATTGTAAGAAGGATATGATGATAATAAAGAAGTGATATGATGCGAGATATATGATGTATATGTAATAGAGATAGTGAAAGAGTAGTGAAGAGATATTGATGCAAGCAGTATAAGGTTATGTACCTTGACCTACTTTTGTAATCAGTAAATATTGTACATTACTTGTTTGGGTAGTGGGCTCATCTGGTAATCACTTTTTGTACTCCCAACTCCTAATAGGGTTGAGGCTTCTAACAAGGCCTATAGTCCCTTAATTAGGACCGAGACACTATATGCATGTAACAGACTCCTAACAGGGTCAACATCCTTAACAGGATACTTTTGATTAGTGGATCTTTGTGGGTACCATCCTCACCAGGGTTTTCCCTTGGCCAAGGTTTCCTCGAGATCAAATAATGTGTTATGAGTTCTTTAGTTTTATTGCTATGCATGTTTTTTAGCTTCTTATGTTATGAATGTGTTAAGATAATCTATTATATCCATAATTGGGCAAAAGTTAAAGTTTGTAGAATATTGATTCACCCCCCGTCTTAGTATTCCCTATTTCTAACAAAGATTTCTTCCACAAAGACATTTATATAGCAGTTATTGCTACCATAGTGAAAATGGCTATTACCACTTTAGGTTCCATCCACCTAGTTGACCCAATAAAGGGAATGTCCACTATGGTTAACCCTCTCTAAAGGTGACTCACAAAAGATACCACACAGGGACTTGGTCCAGATCCAAGGATTTGAGTTTCTGATACTACCCAAAAACGGATTAGAGCATAATCATCTAGCCTTATCACTTTTACCCAAACACAAAAGATAGATTAATCCAACTAAGAATGAAATTATCTCACCAAGATTTTTTATGTCAACAACTATGTCTATCGATCTCTCCGGAGAGAGAATGTATCTATCAAAAGCTGAGGACCAAACCTAGTAGAATGTGAGACTATCACAGTATCCTCCCTACCTACAAGGGGATCTGTCATCAAGAAGAGCTTCACATGCATGAACAAGAGAATGAAACCCAATCTCTCAAGATCATCCACAAATAGTGTTCATAGGGCCTATTTACTATGTGTAACAGATATGCAAAAAGAAAATCTATGTTCGTTTTATAGCCCAAAACTGAAGTGTGAATTATGAAAGTTGTAAAGGCACTCAAGCTTGACACAAGAGAGTTTATTTTATATCCAAATCAAAGTGTTATCAGATTGAATAGAATACCTGAGTTCCTCACAACACGCTTAGTATATTTTTACCTATTTTAGCAATTTTTGAGCATTTGTCTTCTATCTTTTGTACCCATGAGATGTACGTGCACCTGCACCTGCAAACCATTGTTATGAAAAAATTACCTATTCTTGTACATGCAACCCACTATTATAAAAATTCATCAAAAAAGAAACACAACTTATCAACCCCACGTGGTTGAAAATCAGGTTAGTAAAAGATAATATGTCATTTGATAATCGAAAAACCTGTTGTCATAAAAAATTAGATGCTGACTAGTCTGCACTAAATCAATCATAAATTTTTCAAATAAAGAAAAAATTAATTAAAACCAATGGAAAATAAAATATAACACAAATACCTTTCCAAAAATATAAATTTAGGATCTGTATCATGTCATATGTGCATGTACCAATAAAAACATCAGTCAGATTTCATAAAATCAGGTTCTGACCAGTCTTCACTAAAATGATCATAACTTTTGTAAATAAAGATGAAATCAATCAAAAAAAATGGAAGATGAAAGATAACTCAAATAAATTTCTAGAAATATAAATTTTAGATCTATATCATGTCATATGTGCATGTACCAATAAAAACATCAGTCAGATTTCATAAAATCAGGTTCTGACCAATGTGTACTAAAATGATCATAACTTTTGCAAATCAAAACAAAATTAATCCAAACCAATGGAAAATCAAAGCTAACTAAAATAAATTTCTAGAAATATAAATTTAGAATTTGTATCATGTCAGATGTGCATGTACCAATGAAAAAAACTAGTTAGATTTCTGGAAAAACAGTCTAGAAATTTATCACAAAACTCATAAAAATTAACCTTGTGGTCGTGGGTTGGAGAAAAATGATAAAAATTTGATAGAATAGAATGGAAACCCATTTCAGGGCCCCACAGTGGGTGCCAAAAATGTGTGTGTGAAAATTGTACCTAGTTGTGGACACAACACTTCAGTAAAACATTAGAGGTTAGCAAATCAAGAAATCTGCAAATAAGAACAATATAGCTAACCAGACAATTTACTACCTTCTAGTAGGTGCAAGTATGGTATTCTCAGATTCAGACCGAGATCAATGACAATGCAACACCTAAATGAAGGATTTAATGCTAAAAGATGAATGTAGAATGAATGCAGATTAATCTATATTTTTGTATTTTCTATGCAATTAGGATGAAAAACTATATGAATCTAAGCTAGAATTGATTGAAAATGATATGCAAATTTAATCTAAGAATGATATGAATTGATATGAAAATCTATGAAAAGTTATGAAAAACTATGAATTGATCTCACAAAGTCACCTGTCGCAAAAGCTTGATTCTTCATATGTAATTTCACCAGAGTAATTGTGCAAATTCAAGAGATTGAGAGATGATTTGTGAAGAGCTTCTGATCCTTGTTTTTATAGAAATCCAAGGCTTGAGGATGCATTGGGAAAAAACCATAAATCACTCTTGATTAACTTAGGTTGATTTTTGAGATAACAATAAATTAAGAATAAATAAACTCATAAAATCATGCAAAAATAGCTTTTATCTCAAAATAGAGTTTAGATCAAATTTCAACTCATCATCAGATGTTGAGTTTAAATTTAAAATTGGTTGTTAATTTCTAGTTGCCTACTTTTCTGATTATGAATGATTTAATATGAATTAATTTAAAAATAAAGTGATTTATTCTCAACTTAACTGATTTTAAATTTAAAATAATTGATTTATGGGTTAATCAATTATTTTAATCAAACTTTTATTCAAAACTATATTATTAAATATTGACAACTTGGATTTAATCAATTAAATAAATATTTAATCAATTATTCGTAGGAGATTTAATTTATTGTCAAAATTAAATAATATAATTAGGAATAAATAGAATTAAATCTAATTAAATAATTAAGTGGAAAAATCAAATTTAATTAATTAAATATTTATCATATTCAATTAATCAACTTTAGGATAAATAATAAAATTTATTGCCAAATAATATCCAATTAAAGATAATTAGATAAATTAGGAATATTTAAGAATAATTACATAAATTAGATAAATTTCATAACTTGATGTGCAGATGTGCCTTAGGTTAGGACTTTTGTGTTGATTTCAATTGATTTGTCGATTTAAGAGGTTAATGAACCTATAGCCCATTTTTGGGGTATTACAGTACATGGACCATTTGGACACGAGAGTTGGCTTGTTTTTTCCCCATGTGTTTTCAATATGATTGGGATCATTATGAGTCAAGTGAGTGGGTGGATACATGGGTTCCATAGTATCTAACTTCTTTATCTTTGACACTCTCTATAAGAAATGATGACATAGACACTTCAATTGAGTATGACCATCTTTCAAATCTTCTGTAGCCAGGAGATGTTTTGCATTGGGTGCACTATAGGGGAATGATGAGAGGTTAGATTATTGGTTAGCACATTGTGTACAAGCTAAACAGAAGCTTGTACAGCTGATGACAGATGGTGATGGGTTCACATATCCTACTGGTTCAATTGTTGTTGCGGGAACATGGCTACAAATATACATTATTAGAATTAATGGAATTCCTACATTTGAAGACTATGAGAAGCACAAAACTATTCTCATGTATTCACACCTTGTTATAGAAACAAATGTCAAGTTGTCAAAGCATCAAGGAAGACCAAAGATAAAATAAATTTGGACTATTAGTACTACTAATCATGAAGCACTATTGGAGACTCAGAAGCAAAGAGATGACCCTTCAGGAACACTTGACTAGGTAATAAGTTAACTTAGTGCATTGTTTTCTAAGTTCGTTAAGCTTAATTTCAATACATTAATTTCACCTTTCTTAGATTGTATTTTGAGTCAATAAACTTGGTTTTGTATGTGGATTATAACTTGTACAAGAGCACCTATGAAGACACCTACGGTCACCATGGATCCAATCAGAGATAGAAGGACAAAAGGATCCTTAATGGTTAATTAAGATCTTTTGAAGCCTATAATGGAAATTTGTAACAATCAATTTGATTTAAAAGTTAAATGTCCTAGAAGTCTTGATAAGGACTTATGACCAAAATCATGTATGTGTGGCCAATAGTGCTAACAAGGGATCTTACATGTTATTTACTTATGTCATTTGCATGGTTTGAATTCTTACATGTTTGATTGTTGTTTCTAATGCTTTAAGGATATTATTTTTTATCATTTCAAACAATCTTTGATGCTTTGATGCTATCACTGGAGCATGCCTTAAATGCAAAATTATTATTTTTATATGTGAGTCTAGTTGTGTTCTGATTGAGGAAGTTAACATTTATAGAGGTGGTTTGTAAATCTGAAGAGACTGAAGGGTGCATGCTTTCCCATTTGGGTCAAGAAAAGAAGTGTGCATGCTTTCCCATTTGGGTCTTCTCTTGTTTCAGAATGAAAACCTAATTGTTTCCACTATAGAAAAGGGCATGTTCCCAAGGACTACTTACTCAATCTATAAAACAAAACTGCTTGCAGGCTGCCTAGTGTACCATAATGCATTGTGTGTTTTATGGTTTGCAAGTGATGTTCTTTCTGAGTTTGTACGGGAGAGTAAAAGGGTTTAATTTTTTGTTACTAAAAATGGTGTGGACTATAAGTTGGTGGTTCACTTTCATGACATTGTAAATGCTAGTGACAACCCTGTTCCACCCACGGAGTCACCGGAATGCTCGCAACCATGCTCGATCCAAGTGACCCCAAGGTGCACTAAGCACAATTAGTCAGTGATCTTCTGAGGCTTGTATCCAAACCTCATGAGAGGTATCGACAAACCATTAGGGGCTACAAGATCATGATTCTGAGGTCTACAATAACCTCTCTCAGTTTTTGGGCAATTTGACTTCATTTGCATTTGGAAAGCCGATCTCAATCGATGCCAAAATTTGTAGTGAGCGTAAGTTGAAAGGAGCTATGAAGTGTATCTTTCAAACCATTTGTCCTAGCATCAAACAGTTTACTCCATCGGCTTTGGTTGGCTGAGTAATTACTAGTGACAACCCCATTCTACCCACAGAGTCACTAGAACACTTGTAACCACGCTCAACCCAAGTGACCCCAAGGTGCACTAAGCATGATTAGGTAGTGATCTTCTAAGGTTCATATCTCAGACCTCGTGAGAGGTATCAAAAAATTGTTGAGGGCTACAAAATCATGATTCTGAGGTCTACAATAACCTATCTTTGTTTTGGGCAATTCAAATTCATTTGCATTTGGCAAGGCAATCTCAGTCGATGCCAAAACTTGCAGTTAGGGTCAGTCAAAAGTAGTTTTGAAGTGTATCTTTCAAACCATCTATCCTAGCATCAAACCGTCTGCTTGATTAGCTCCAGTTGGCTAGGTAAATGCAAGTGACAGTACCGTTCCACCCATGAAGTCACTGGAATGCTCGCAACCACACTCGTGCCAAGTGACCCCAAGGTGCACTAAGCATGATTAGGCAGCGATCTTCTGAGGCTCATATCTTGAACCTCGTGAGAGGTATCGACAAACTATCAGGGGCTATAGGATCATGATTCTAAGGTCTACAATAAACTCTCTCAGTTTTGGGTGATTCGACTTTGTTTGCATTTGGCAAGGTGACTCAGTCGATGCCAAAACTTGCACTAAGGGTCAGTTGAAAGTAGCTCTAAAGTGTATCTTTCAAATTGTCCATCCTAGCATCAAACTGTCTACTCCATCAGCTCTGATTGGCTGGGTAAACGCTAGTGACAAACCATTTCCACCCATAGAGTCACTGGAACACTCACAACCATGCTTAACCCAAGTGACCCCAAGGTGCACTAAGCACGATTAGGAAGAGATCTTTTGAGGCTCGTATCTCAGACCTCATGAGAGGTATCGACAAATTGTCAGGGGCTATAGGATCATGATCTTGAGGTCTACAATAACCGCTCTTAGTTTTGGCAATTTGACTTCATTTGCATTTGGAAAGGTGATCTCAATCGATGCCAAAACTTTTAGTGAGGGTTAGTTGAAAGTAGCTCTGTAGTGTATCTTTCAAACCGTATGTCCTCACATCAAACCATCTACTCCATTAGCTCTAATTTTTAGGATAAATGCCAATGACAACCCCATTCCATCCATAGAGTCACTGGAATGCTCGTGACCATGCTTGACCCAAGTGACCCCAAGGTGCACTAAGCACGATTAGGCAATGATTTTCTAAGGCTCGTATCTTGGACCTCGTGAGAGATATTGACAAACTATCAGGGGCTACAGGATCATGATTTCAAGGTCTACAATAACCTCTCTAATTTTTGGGTGATTTGACTTCATTTGCATTTGGCAAGATGATTTCAGTCAATTCCAAAACTTGTAGTTAGGATCAGTTGAAAGTAGCTATGAAGTGTATCTTTTAAACCGTCTATCTTGGCATCTAACCATCTTCTACAACAACTCTGGTTGGCCGGGTAAACACCCACTACTACATTTGGGGCCAAATTTTGAAAGAAGTTTCCGATGGGTAACTTTTTATTATGAATTTGGTGTTTTTTTTTTGTAATAGGCCCTGATGATGTTAGTATTCTGATGGGTGTTTAATTGACCATCAAAATTCCGACAGATTCAAGATATAGATAAAAAAAAAAGTGAAACAACCTCATCATTTTTATTTTGATTGGATAGAGGGAGTAGGAGAAAAGGAGTGAAAGCTGAGCGTGGGAGAAAGTATGTGATTTCTTCATCTTTCGAGCCTCTGGCATCATATTCGAATGCATTTCATTTTATTTGATCATGAATGCTCTCTGAAATGACCGCATTCTACTGGTGTCATGCCATAGCTAGTGCTTTATCTCTATTATTTGATGTTATTGGTGCTTGTGCTCAAGAATATCGATTCACTGTATTCAAATGTTTGGATTCAAATTTGTTGATATTACTGGCATACATGTTTAATGATGCCATTGTAAACTTTTGTCACTGAAATGACCGCATTCTACTGGTGTCATGCCCTAGCCCATGCTTTAACTCCATTATTTGATGTTATTGGTGCTTGTGCTCAAGGATATCCATTTTTTGAAATGTTGACTGTGGTTATCAAATGGACAGCCTGTGAGCTTCTAGCTAGGCACCATTTGTATTGATAGCTTAGGGCATCAAATGTATTGTATCACTGATAGTTGATACTTTGTTAAAAGTAAATAGGACAAAGAATGATTTTTATTTAGTTTCTCTATTTTGATCCCTAAATGGCTTACAACCCTAGAGAAGTATATGCATATTTACGGATGTAGTTGTAGGATACATAGCAGCTGATAATTCACAATAAATCCATGCATCCAATTTGAATAGCAATTAATACAAAGAACTAGGGTCCTCTAATGGCCCAATCATCCGGACCTTGACTGTCCCCTCAACTAGTGACCCTTCAAAACTGGGTTATCATGCAATCAGTGAGTGATCCTTCATTCTCTTGGTGAGCTTCTAGGTAGGTGCCATTTGTATATTTGATAGCTTAGGACATCAAATGTATATTGTATCATTGATAGTTGAGACTTTGTTAAAAGGAAATAGGACAAAGAACGATTTTGATTTAGTCTCTGTATTTTGATCACTAAGTGGCTTACAACCCTAGAGAAGTATATGAAGATTTATGAATGAAGTTGCAGGATACATAGCAGCCGATAATTTACAAGAAATCCATCCATCCAATTTGAATAGCAATTACTACAAAGAAATAGGGTCCTCCAATGGCACAATCATCTGGACCTTGACTGTCCCCTCAACCAGTGACCCTTCAAAATCGGGTTATCATGCAATCAGTGAGTGACCCTTCATTCTCCTGGTCTTCCCTGCATCCAAACATATTGGAAATACACAATACAATGATAACAAGTCTTTCACAATCCCCTTCCCTCAAGGAATGCTATCAACCATCCCTTCCACATAGCATTTCACTATTTTATGAGTGGATTCTGTAGGAACAGTTAACATTAAACAAGGAGAAAACTCCTCTAACACATCTTGGAAACCACTGAATTCAATAATAAATGAAACCTAACACCAACACTATTCCTTCCATAGTTTCAGGATACATAGTAGTCGATAATTCACAAGAAATCCATGCATGAAATTTTTATAAGGATATCCTACTAATCAATAGGAATTTTCTTGAGATGACCAATGATTATGCATTTTGATGGCAGTGTGCTAGTTCAAAAGGATAATATAAATCTGAAACAATTTTTTCTGATTTTCTCAAACTATAAATGTGGTTAAAGGGAAAATATTATGTGGAAAACCCACAAACCAAGCTACCAAAGGATTGTACATCAAATTATTCCTATATCCATTCAAGTATTGCTATGCTTTAGCTACCTAACCTTTGAGCTTCATCTAGAGGAATGTGTAGCTTTAAGATAGAGTTACTTCTTGGGCCTTACAATAGGGTGGAATATGAGGGTATGTGCAAGATCATGAGGGGCCAAACTATGCCCAAAAGTGGCAATGAAAAATCAACAAATCAGGGTTAGTCAACTTGACGTGAAAATTTGAACTAGCTACCAACCTAATACCAAAAAGTTGTAAGAATAGAATTTGTAGGAAATTGAATGTAGCTTCTAAACTACTAGGCCTTTTCTAAAAAAATTTAATATAATTGGTGAAAATTATAGATTTCAATACAGCAGTACAAAAATTTCAGAGAAAAAAGAAGTAGGTGTATGTCTGACCACCTTAATCATGATCAAATGATAATATTTTTTCATAAGATTTAATATATAAGTAGTAGACTCATGCCCGAATGTGACGCATATTTTTTTGTAATTTTGTTCCACAAAAATAATTAATTATGAATTTTCTGCTACAACATTTTCAGAATGAAAAAACTTTTGTGTCTGACCACCTTAACTCATTCAAAACTTTACAAAATTCAATTTTATTTTTTTTCTTATAGTAGGTGAAGCATAGAATGTGACACATTTTTCAGATTTCAAAAATGTTATACCGTTTGAAAGTTATAGTTATTTTTCAATCAATATATAAATCAGCACTTTAGAGGTAGCTCAATTAGAAAATAACTAATAATTACTTACTGAATTCAAAATTTGACAGCAATTATATTGATAGAAAGCTGATAATATCTTTAAAATACCCTTTTCATTTTATCAAATTCGGGTGGAAAAAAAGACGTCAGCTACATTGTCGAAGTCTAGAACTCAAAGAAATAGGGGAAAAATGCGTATTTGAGACATTTCAATAGTTGACCATGTAGGTTTGGTGCACAAGGCAATACCGAGCCTAATCGGGTACCCGAAAATGATGACAGAATTTTTAATTTTCACTTTCCCTTCCCTCCACTTTCTCCCTCCCATTTCAAAATTTTTAATATATAGAATTTTTATATATTATCTAATATATAAAAAACTATATATTAGATATATTAAATATTTTTAATATCAATTATATATTAAATATTATATAATATACATTTTACATTAAATATTATTTAATATATATTAATATTAAAAACTATATATTATATATATTAAATATTATATATAATATACATTTTACATTAAATATTATTTAATTATATATTAATATCAAAAATAGATTCTGGTTAAACCGGACAATTCTACCACGCCTGTTGATAATCCGACAGCTCAATAGAGTCATTGGGAGGTTAAACAAGAACAATCAGATGGATCTTTGAATCGGTCGAAGATTATGGAGAGCAGGGAAGGGTTTGGTAAAATGAGCAGTTGTACTAGAAATTATGCAAGCGCCATAGAACTGACCGCATTAATAAATTTAAAGGAGAGATCAGTGGCAGCGCGATATTATGAGGAAAGCCTTTCCATTTCGATGGTGCCACCCTGATATTATGAAGAATGTCTTGCCACTTCAATGTCGGCTTCACCTTTGTCTCAGACTTTCGCCATTGCTTCTCATCAGTACTTTGAGATATGGCAAGGATTGCGGGATTTTGCACAGCATAGTCCATCATAAATTCTCTATAAATCATCATGTGTTACAATATTCCGCACATTTCTGAATGACTTACTTGAAGAATTTAATTTTCACCATAATTTTGGCTCCATGGATTGTCATTTTGCGCTCGGAGAGAAGCTGTGGATTGAAAGAATTTGATAAATTTGGTTTATCTTATTTTCTTTCTCTATCATTTCTAAGTAATACAATTTTGTTTTTGTCTGTCTTAAATGATTTTGCCTGAAGTTAATGAATTTTTTTTGGATGATTTTGTATGAAGTTAATGAAATTTCTTCCATGGATGCTAATGAAATCTCTTCCATGAATGCGGATAAGACATTTAAATTCAGAGTTAACAAATTCTATAGCTTGAATGTTCTTTGTTGCAGAAGGTTATTTTCATGGTTCGTGATTCATTCAATTCCTTAATAGTTTCATTCTTAACAGAATTCATAACTAGATTTTCCATAGTCAATTTTATTCTTGATCATTGCAATATTTTCTCCTCAACTGAACATTTTGTAATCATTTGATATACAATCACATTTTTCTCTTGGCCAATCCTATGGGCTCGCAACTGAGCCTGTAGATCCACAAAAGGATTCAAATCTGGATCTGGTGGAAGAGTAGTATTAGCAAGAAGTCATTCACTAAAATCTCATCTTTATATAAGAACTAAATTTGGATTCACTAGAAGCACTAAATAATCTAGAATGACCCCTTTTGCCACATTGGATTGCTCAAGTGTGTCTTAAGGGGTCCTAGGACCCCTTTAGACACACTTGAGCATTCAAATGTGTCAAAAGGGGTTGTGGGGACTCCCTAGGGGTCCTAGTATGCCTTCCCATGTGTTAGGACCCCTAGGGAGTCCCCATGACCCCTTTTGACACATTGGAACACTCAAGTGTGTCTTAAAGGGGTCTTAGGACCCATACAGACACACTTGAGCATTCAGATGTGTCAAAAGGGGTCATGGAGGCTCCCTAGGGGTCATAGTATGCCTTATCACGCATTAGGACCCCTAGGGAGTCCCCATGACCCCTTTTGAAACATTTGAATGCTCAAGTGTCTCTTAAGGGGTCTTAGGACCCCTTTGGACACACTTGAGTGTTCAAATGTGTCAAAAGGGGTCATGGGGACTCCCTAGAGGTCCTACTACTCCATATCATCAGTTAGGACCACTAGGGAGTCCCCATGACCTCTTTTGACACATTTGAATGCTCAAGTGTGTCTTAAGGGGTCTTAGGACCTCTTTTGACACATTGGAATGCTAAAGTGTGTCTTAAGGTGTCGTACGACCCCTTCAAACACACTTGAGAGTACAAATGTGTCAAAAGGGGTCTTGGGGACTTCCTAGGGGTCCTAGTACACCTTATCATGCGTTATGACCCCTAGGGAGACCCCATGACCCCTTTTGACACATTTTAACTCTCAAGTGTGTCTTAAGGGGTCTTAGGACCCCTTTTGACACATTGAAATGATCAAGTGTGTCCTAAGGGGTCTTAAGACCCCTTCAGACACACTTGAGCATTGAAATGTATCAAAACAGATCATGGGAACTTCCTAGGGCTCCTAGTACACCTTATCATGTGTTAGGACCCCTAGGGAGTCCCCATGACCCCTTTTGACACATTTGAATGCTCAAGTGTGTCTTAAGGGGTCTTAGGAACCCTTCAGACACACTTGAGCATTCAAATGTGTCAAAAGGGGTCATGGGGACTCCATAGGGGTCCTATTATGCTTTATCTCATGTTAGGACCCCTAGGGAGTCCCCATGACCCCTTTTGACACATTTCAACACTCAAATGTGTCTTAAGGGGTCTTAGGACCCCCTTTGACACATTGGAATGCTCAAGTGTGTCTTAAGGGGTCTTACGACCCCTTGGGACACACTTGAGAATTCAAATGTGTGACAAGGGGTCTTGGTGACTTCTTAGGGGTCCTAGTATGCCTTATCACGTGTTAGGACCCCTAAGGAGTCCCCATGAGCCCTTTTGACAAATTTTAACACTCAAGTGTGTCTTAAGGGGTCTTAGGACCCCTTTTGACACATTGGAATGCTCAAGTGTGTCTTAAGGGGTCTTAGGACACCTTTAGACACACCTGAGCATTGAAATGTGTCAAAAGGGGTCATGGGGACTACCTAGGGATCCTAGTATGCCTTATCACATGTTAGGACCCCTACGGAGTCCGCATGTCCCCTTTTGACACATTTGAATGCTCAAGTGTGTCTTAAGGGGTCTTAGGACCCTTTTGGATACACTTGAGCATTCAAATGTGTCAAAAGGGGTCATGGGGACTCCCTAGGGGTCCTACTACACCTTATCATGCGTTAGGACCCCTAGGGAGTCCCCATGACCCCTTTTGACACATTTGAATGCTCAAGTGTGTCTTAAGGGGTCTTAGTACCCCTTTTGACACATTGGAACACTCAAGTGTGTCTTAAGGGTTACTAGGACCCCCTCAGACACACTTGAGCATTCGAATGTGTCAAAAGGGGTCTTGGGGATGTCCTAGAGGTCCCAGTATGCTTTATCACATGTTAGGACCCCTAGGGAGTCCCCATGACCCCTTTTGACACATTTGAATGCTCACATGTGTCTTAAGGGGTCTTATGACCCCTTAAGACACATGTGAGCATTCAAATGTGTCAAAAGGGGTCATGGGGAAGACCCCTTAAGACACATGTGAGCATTCAAATGTGTTAAAAGGGGTCATGGGGAAGACCCCTTAAGACACACGTGAGCATTCAAATGTGTCAAAAGGGGTCATGGGGACTCCCTAGGGGTCCTAATGCATGATAAGGCATACTAGGACCCCTAGGAAGTCCCCAAGACCCCTTTTGCAACAATTGAACCCTTAAGTGTGTCTTAAGGGGTCTTAGGACACCTTTTGACACATTGGAATGCTCAAGTGTATCTTAAGGGGTCTTAGGACCCCTTCGGACACAATTGAGCATTCAAATGTGTCAAAAGGGGTATTGGGGACTTCCTAGGGGTCCTAGTACATCTTGTCACATGTTAGGACCCCTAGGGATTTCCCATGACCCCTTTTGACACATTTCAATTCTCAAGTGTGTCTTAAGGGGACTTAGGACCCCTTCGGACACAGTTGAGCTTTCAAATGTGTCAAAAGGGATTATGGGACTCCCTAGGGGTCCTACTATGCCTTATCACATGTTATGACCCCTAGGGAGTCCCCATGACCCCTTTTGACACATTTGAATGCTCAAGTGTGTCTTAAGGGGTCTTGGGACCCGTTTTGACACATTGGGACACTCAAGTGTATCTTAAGGGGTCTGAGGACCCCTTCGGACACACTTCAGCATTCAAATGTGTCAAAAGGGGTCTTGGGGAATTCCTAGGGGTCCTAGTACACCTTATCACATATTAGGACCCATAAGAAGTCTCCATGACCCATTTTGACACATTTCAACTCTCAAGTGTTTCCAGAGGGGTTTTAACACTCAAGTGTATCTTAAGGGGTATTAGGACCCCTTTGGACATAGTTGAGGGTTCAAATGTGTCAAAAGGGGTCATGGGGACTCCCTAGGGGTCCTAACATGTGATAAAGTGTACTAGGACCCCTACAGCATCCCCATGACCCCTTTTGACACATTGAAATGCTCAAGTGTGTCTTAAGGGGTCTTAGGACCCCTTTTGACACATTGGAATGCTCAAGTGTGTCTTAAGGGGTCTTAGGACCCCTTTTGACACATTGGAATGCTCAAGTGTGTCTTAAGGGTCCTTAGGACCCTTTCGGACACACTTGAGTGTTCAAATGTGTCAAAAGGGGTCTTGGGGACTTTCTAGGGGTCCTAGTATGCCTTATCACGTGTTAGAACCCCTAGGAGTCCCCATGACACCTTTCGACACATTTGAATGCTCAAGTGTGTCTTGAGGGGTCTTAGGACCCCTTTAGACACTATTGAGCATTCAAATATGTCATAGGGGGTCATGGGGACTCCCTAGGGGTCCTACTATGCCTTATCATGCTTTAGGATCCCTAGGGAGTCCCCATGACCCCTTTTGACACATTTGAATGCTCAAGTTTGTCTTAAGGGGTCTTAGGACCCCTTTCGACACACTTGAGCATTCAAATGTGTTAAAAGGGGTCTTGGGGAATCCCTAGGGCTCCTAATATGCTTTGTCATGGATTAGGACTGCTAGTGAGTCCCCATGACCCCTTTTGAGACATTAGAATGCTCAAGTGTGTCTTAAGGATTCTTAGGACCCCTTCAAACACACTTGAGCATTCAAATATGTCAAAAGTGGTCATGGGGTCTCCCTAGGGGTCCTAGTATGCCTTATCATGCGTTAGGATCCCTAGGGAGTCCCCATGACCCCTTTTGACACATTTGAATGCTCAAGTGTGTCTTAAGAGGCTTAGGACCCCTTCAGACACACTTGAGCATTCAAATGTGTCAAAAGGGGTCATGGTGACTCCATAGGGGTCCTACTATGCCTTATCATGTGTTAGGACCCCTAGGGAGTCCCGATGACCCCTTTTAACACATTTGAATGCTCAAGTGTGTCTTAAAAGGTCTTAGGACCCCTTGTGACACATTAGAATGCTCAAGTGTGTCTTAAGGGGTCTTAGGACCCCTTCAGACACACTTGGTCATTCAAATGTGTCAAAAGGGGTCTTGGGGACTTCATAGGGGTCCTAGTAGGCCTTATCGCACATTATGACCCCTAGGGAGTCCCCATGACCCCTTTTGACACATTTTAATGCTCAAGTGTGTTTGAAGAAGTCTAAGGACCCCTTTTGACACACTGGAATGCTCAAGTGTGTCTTAAGGGGTCTTAGGAACCCTTCAGACACACTTGAGCCTTGAAATGTGTCAAAAGGGGTTATGGGGACTTCCTAGGGGTCCTAGTATACCTTATCATGCGTTAGGACCCCTAGGGAGTCCCCATGACCCCTTTTGACACATTTGAACACTCAAGTGTGTCTTAAGGGGTCTTAGGACCCCTTAAGACAAACTTGAGGACCCCTTAAGACACACTTGAGCATTCAAATGTGTCAAAAGAGGTCATGGGGACTCCCTAGGGGTCCTACTATGCCTTATCACATGTTAGGACCCCTTTTGACACACTTGAATGCTCAAGTGTGTCTTAAGGGGTCTTAGGACCCATTTTGACACATTGGAATGCTCAAGTGTGTCTTAAGGGGTCTTAGGAACCCTTCAGATACACTTGAGCATTCAAATGTGTCAAAAGGGGTCTTGTGGACTTCCTAGGGGTCCTAGTACACTTTAACACGCGTTAGGACCCCTAGGGAGTTCCCATGACCCCTTTTGACACATTTGAACACTCAAGTGTGTCTTAAGGGGTCTTAGTACCCCTTCAAACACACTTGATCATTCAAATATGTCAAAAGGGGTCATGGGGACTCCCTAGGGGTCCTGTTACACCTTATCACATGTTAGGACCCCTAGGGAGTCACCATGACCCCTTTTGACACATTTGAATGATCAAGTGTGTCTTAAGGGGTCTTAGGACCCCTTCAGACACACTTGAGCATTCAAATGTCTGAAAAGGGGTCATGGGGACTCCCTAGTAGTCCTACTATGCCTTATCATGTTTTAGAACCCGTAGTGTGTCCCCATGACCCCTTTTGACACATTTGAATGCTCAAGTGTGTCTTAAGGGGTCTTAGGACCCCTTTTGACACATTTGAACACTCAAGTGCATTATAAGGGGTCTTAGGATCCCTTCAAACACATTTGAGCATTCAAATATGTCAAAAGGGGTCTTGGGGACTTCCTTGGGGTCCTAGTACACCTTATCACGTGTTAGGACCCCTAGGGAGTCCCAGTGACCCCTTTTGACACATTTGAATTTTCAAGCATGTCTTAAGGAATCCTAAGACCCTTTAAGACACACTTGAGTGTTCAAATTTGTCAAAAGGGGTCACGGGGACCCCCTAGGGGTCCTAGGATGCCTTATCACGCGTTAGGACCCTTAGGGAGTCCCCATGACCCCTTTTGACACATTTGAATGCTCAAGTGTGTCTTGAGGGCTCTTAGGACCCCTTTTGACACATTGGAATGCCCAAGTGTGTCTTAAGGGGTCTTAGGACCCCTTCGGACACACTTGAGAATTCAAATGTGTCAAAAGGGGTCATGGGGACTCCCTAGAGATCCTAGTATGCCTTATCACGTGTTAGTACACCTGGGGAGTCCCCATGACCCCTTTTGACATATTTTAACACTCAAGTGTGTCTTAAGGGGTCTTAGGACCCCTTTGGACACACTTGAGCATTCAAATGTGTCAAAAGGGGTCATGGGGACTCCCTAGGGGTCCTAGTATGCCTTATCACTTGTTAGGACCCCTAGGGAGTCCCCATGACCCCTTTTGACACATTTGAATGCTCAAGTGTGTCTTAAGGGGTCTTAGGACCCCTTCGGACACACTTGAGTATTCAAATGTGTTAAAAGGGGTCGTAGTATGCCTTATCATGCATTAGGACCATTAGGGAATCCGCATGACCCCTTTTGCAACATTTGAACGCTCAAGTGTGTCTGAAGGGGTCCTAAGACCCCTTAAGACACACTTGAGCATTCCAATGTGTCAAAAGGGATCATGGGGACTCCCTAGGGGTCCTAGTACACCTTATCACTTAGAAATGGTAGATAAAGAAAATGAGATAAACCAAATTTATCAAATTCTTGCAATCCACAGCTTCTCTCCGAGGGCAAAATGAGAATTCATGGAGCCAAAATTATGGTGAAAATTAAATTATTCAAGTAAGTCATTCAGAAATGCCTAGAATACTATAACACATGATGATTTACAGAGAATTTATGATGGAATATCTATGTAAAAGCCTGCAATCCCTGCCATATCTCAGATTACTGATGAGAAGCAATGGAAAAAGTCTGAGACAGAGGTGGTGCTGGCATTGAAGCAGCAAGACATTCTTCATAATATCAGGGCAGCACCATCAAAATGGAAAGGCTTTCCTCATATTGTCGCACCACCACTAATCTCTTCTTTAAATTTATTAATGCGGTTGGTTCTAGGGTGCTTGCATAATTTCCAGTACAGCTGCTCATTTTACCAAACCCTTCCCCACTCTCCATAATCTTTGACCAGTTCAAAGATCCATCTGGTTGTTCTTGTTTAACCTCCCAATGACTCTGTTGAGCTACCAGATTATCAACAGGTGTGGTACAATTATCCGGTTCAACTAGAATCTATTTCGAGAACCTTTGCAATTTAGCGTTCCAGTTGAAAAAGAAGGGAAAGATACCATTTCACAGCCACAGGTGGTGGAAACAGAGTGATTCTCTTTCCCTTTGCTTCTCTAATCTGCCTTCAGTGAACTATTCTTCAAAGCCTCCATTTGTACGTAGCTAGGGTTTACGACACCTGTAAAAGGCACAACTATGCCCCTGTAGGGACTCATGCTCATGCTTAGAATCATATTATTTTCATGCATTCCCTAACATTTAATACAAAGATTTAGCCAGCCGCCTTTAAAGACCTAGAAGAAATGGAAAATAAAAATTAGTATATAATACATTAGTATATTATACATTAGTACATTAGTATATAATATAAATTAGTATATTATACATTAGTACATTAGTATATAATACATTAACTGGTATATAATAATACATTATAATACATTATATATTAACTAGTATATAATAATACATTATATATATCATATGCCTCTTATATATATATATATATATATATATATATATATATATATATTATATACATTAATATATGTAAAAGTTCAATTTTTTTCATTTGCTCCCGCCCTTTTTTTAATTTTCCTGGGAATATTAGGTACCCGATATGAAATTGGATACCTGATTTTTGATAGGTAATATTTGACAAAAATATTCCCTGTCCCCACAGACTAGACAATCATGATATTTTATACTTTTGTCACGTGTTGCAGAAAAAAAAACATGATTTGGGGCCCACTATTTGATTTTTGTTGACTTATTGTCTCACTATGGGAAGCAGCAGTCCTCGAAAGGCTAAACGCAAGAGGAAGCTGAGGGATGAAGAAATTCAAGCATATAGGGAAAAGGATAAGGAAAATCACTGAACAAGGAGAGAAGGTATGTTAAACATTAATCAATTAGACCCCGTAAATGTAGTTGTAAGTGAAGAGGATGTTGAATTTGAAAATGTACAGATGGAGATTGAAAATGTAGACTTCAAGAATGAAAATGATGCACAAGAACCACATGAACGTTACACATCTCCAAATTATATGCGAAATGAAGTCCCTTGCAATAAAGATAATCAAACTTCAAATTCAGGGCTTTCAGGAAGACCTAAATGGTTAATTGAAATTGAGGAGAACATTATGAATAATTGGGAAGGAAAGAGGTCACATAGAACCATTAGGTTGTGGGCTTCAAGACTTTATGATCAATTTTTCGGAAACAAGATATTGGTTGAGCAATGTCAAATTTTTGTGCAATTGTTAAAGATGCAAAAGATGAGACCCATGCTTGTGAAATTGAAGACTCATGTGAACAAAAAAATGGAGAGAAATGCCATTGTTGTGAAGAATCTTTTCAATGCTCTCAATAGCATTGGGAAGACTAGCAGAGAAAAAGACAAGAGAGTTGCTTAGAGGATTATTACAACCTCCTTAGTAAGTCATCAGTTGAGAAAGGCTCGTTTGATGAGACAAACTTGTGTTGACTTCACTATAGACCATAAAACTGTGGGTAGAGCACTTGCAAGAAGAGAAAGACTTGATGATCCACTTCAAATTGATACATGGGCTTATGGTGGGAGACTTCCATGTTTTGATAAGAAGCTAACAGATGTTGTCAAGGATGAAATTCAATAATTTTGGTATGCTAACTCAAGAGTGTCACCAAATGTGAAGGATGTCTTGAAGTTGAGAGTTGGAAAGTGAGACTGCACTCCACATCCTAAACATTATGTGGAGGTAAGTCAAACAATGTTGTATAAAAAATTTTGTGAGACACATCCAACATTGAAAATATCACAAAGGTCTTTTGAATCCGTGAAGCCATTTTATTCTGTACCCCTTAAGATTTGAAATACATGTTGTTGCAAATATCATGTTGAGTTTTCAATGCATCATGAATTATTATGGTCCATTCATTCTACTTTGCATACTAATTAAATGCTAGAGGATTGTGGTGCAAGTGGTCTTCCCAAATCATCAAGAGACTTGCTAGATCAATTTTTATGTCATAGAGATGATGGTTGTTTATTTTATAAAAAAGATTGCTTAAATGCCAAGTGCTCAGAATGTGGTGGCTTGTCCAAGTTTAGAACATTTTTTCATGAGGGTTTGGAACACAATTTTGGAAAGACACTTATCCAAAAAAAGGAATATGAAATGGTGAAATATACATTGAAGAGTGGAGGTGAAGGCTCTAGATGTGAGTTAGTTGCAAAAGAATACAATGTTGCTGATTTTATCTCAGCTTTCAAGACAAATCTTTTTTACAAGTATGCAAGGCACAATCATAGGTCTCAATTGTTGGATCAACAATTCAGGACATGTAAGGACACTTTCCCCATTGGAACTATTATATCCATTGTAGACTTTGTGGAGAACTATACATTGCAGCCCCAAAATGAGACTCAAGCTCAATATTACAATTCCATTCAGTTTGCTATTTTTGTACACATCACATATAGACATTCCCCTGATAGCACAAAAGATGAGTGAAAGATAATTAGAGAGTACCATTTTTATATGAGCGATGACAGGTCTCACTCTCATGAGTTTGTTCAACATTGTTTCTAGAACTATTTTAACTTCTTGCAGGAAAATGGTATTGCTATGGATAGGCATCTCATTTGGTTGGATAATTGCACCAGTCAATTTAAGAATGCCAAAATGTTTTATTGGTTGTGTAGAATGCATGCGGAGAGATGTGTACCTCATATTTGGAGTTTTTTTGAGTTAGGGCATGGGAAAGGGGAGCATGATGGAGTAGGTGCGTGTGTGAAGAGAGCTCTAGTTAAGGAGAAATTGAGGATTTAAGGTGTTGTACTTCTTGATGCTCATTCTATTGTTGATTATTGTACTTTAGCATTGTCACAGGGGGGACTCTTGATTCTATAGTGCGTAGATTCTTCTGGCTGGTTGAGGAGGGAACTATAGGAGATAGATTGGATTGTCAAATTGTGAAAGACTCTTCAAAAATGCATTCATTCCGAAGCTCCAATAGTAGTGCATGGACCATTTGGACACGGGAGTTGGCTTGTTTTTGCCCCATGTATTTTCAGTATGATTGGGATCATTGTGAGTCAAGTGAGTGGGTGGATACATGGGTTCCACAGTATCTAACTCCTTTATCTTTGACACTCTCTATAAGAAATGATGACATGGACACTCCAGTTGACTATGACCATCTTTCAGATCTTTTGACACTAGGAAATGTTTTTGCATTGGTTGCACCACAGGGGAATGATGAGAGGTTAGATTATTGGTTAGTACATTGTGTACAAGATAAACATAAGCTTGTACAACTGATGACAGATGGTAATGGGTTCACATATCCTATTGGTTCAGTTGCTATTGCGGGAACATGGCTATGAACATACATGATTAGAAAGAATGGAATTCCCGCATTTGAAGACTATGAGAAGCACAAAAGTATTCTCATGTATTCACACCTTGTTATAGAAACAAATGTCAAGTTGTCAAAGCATCAAGGAAGACCAAAGACAAAAGAACTTTGGACTATTAATACTGCTGATCATGAAGCACTATTGGAGACCCTGAAGCAAAGAGATGACCCTTCAGGAACACTTGACTAGGTAATAAGTTAACTTAGTGCGTTGTTTTCTAAATTCATTAAGCTTAATTTCAATACATTAATTTCACCTTTCTTAGATTGTATTTTGAGTCAATAAACTTGGTTTTGTATGTGGATTGTAACTTGTGCAGGAGCACCTATGAAGACGCCTATGGTCACCATGGATCCAATCAGAGATAGAAGGACAAAAGGATCCTTAATGGTTAATTGAGATCTTTTGAAGCCTATAATGGCAATTTGTAACAATCAATTTGATTTAAAAGTTAAATGTCCTAAAACTCTTGATAAGAACTTATGACCAAAATCATGTATGGGTGGCCAATAGTGCCAAGAAGGGATTTTACATGTCATTTACTTATGTCATTTACACGGTTTGAATTCTTACATGTTTGATTGTTGTTTATAATCCTTTAAGGATATTATTTTTTATCATTTCAAACAATCTATAAAAGTTAAACCTCAAACATAATAAGCTTCACAGTTCAAATTTCACAAGCTTAATCATGATTCATTTCACAGTTCAAATTTCAAACATACCACTAACAGTCAGTTGAAAGAAGCTCAGCAGTGTATCTTTCAAACCATTTGACCTGGCATCAAACTGTCTACTCCATCAGCTCTGGTTGGCCAGGCAAATGCCAGTGACAACCCCATTCTACCCACGGAGTCACGGGAATGCTTGCGACCACACTCGACCCAAGTGACCCCAAGGTGCACTAAGTACAATTGGGCAGCAATCTTCTAGAGCTTGTATCTTGGAGCTCATGAGAGGTATTGACAAACTATTAGGGGATATGGGATTGTGTTACCAAGGTCTACTATAACCTCTCTCTATTTTGGGTGATTTGACTTCGTTTACATTTGGCAAGGCGATCTCAATCAATGCCAAAACTTACAATGAGGGTTAGTTGAAAGTGGCTCAACAGCATATCTTTCAAACCATCTGACTTGGCATCAAACTATTTTCTCCATTAGCTTTAGTTGCTTGAGTAAATTCCAATGGCAACCCCATTCTGCCCACAGAGTCATGGAAACGCTCGTGACCATGCTCGACCCAAGTGACCCCAAGGTGCACTAAGCACAATTCGGTAGCCATCTTTCATGTCTTGTATCTCGAAGCTCGTGAGAGGTATCAAAAAAACATTAGGTGCTACAGGATCATGTTTTTGAGGTCTACTATAACCTCTCATTTTTGGGTGATTTGAATTCATTTGTATTTGGCAAGGTGATCTTACTCAATGCCAAAACTTGCAGTGAGGGTCAGTTGAAAGTGGCTCAGCATCATATCTTTCAAACCATCTAACCTGGCATCAAACCATTTTCTCCATCAGCTCTGGTTGGCCAGGTAAATGCTAGTGACAACCCCATTCCTCCCATGGAGTCACAGGAAAGCTCATGACCACGCTTGACCCAAGTGACCCCAAGGTGCACTAAGCACGATTGGGCAGCAATCTTCCAGGGCTCATAACTTGGAGCTCATGAGAGGTATCAAACAACCATTAGGGGCTACAAGATCATGTTTTTGAGGTCTACAATAACCTCTCTCAGTTTTGGGTGATTCAACTTTGTTTGCATTTGGTAAGGCGATCTCAGTCGATGCCAAAACTTGCAGTGAGGGTTAGTTGAAAGTGGGTCAGTAGCATATCTTTCAAACCATCTGACCTGACATCAAACCATTTTCTCCATCAGCTTTGGTCATCCAGGTAAATGCTAGTGACAACCCCATTCTTCCCACAGAGTCATGGGAACGGTCGCGACCATGCTCGACCCAAGTGACCCCAAGGTGCACTAAGCACAATTGGGCAGCAATCTTCCAGGGCTCGTATCTCAGAGCTCATGAGAGGTATCAACAAACTGTCAGGTGCTAAGGGATTTTTTTTTCAAGGTCTACTATAACCTCTCTCAATTTTGGGTGATTCAACTTCATTTGCATTTGGCAAGGCGATCTCAGTCGATGCCAAAACTTGCAGTGAGGGTCAATTTAAATTGGCTCTGCAGCATATCTTTCAAACCGTCTGACTTAGCATAGAACTATCTACTCCATTAGCTCTATTTGGCCAAGTAAATGCTAGTGACAACCCTGTTCTGCCCACGGAGTCACAGGAATGCTCGCGACCACGCTCGACCCAAGTGACCCTAAGGTGCACTAAGCACAATTGGGCAGTGATCTTCTAGGGCTTGTATTTCAAAGCTTGTGAGAGGTATCAAAAAACCATTAGGGGCTATGGGATCATTTTTCTAATATCTACAATAACCTCTCTTTGTTTTGGGTGATTCAACTTCATTTACATTTGGAAAAGCGATCTCAGTCGATGCCAAAACTTGCAGTGAGGGTTAGTTGAAAGTGACTCAATAGTATATCTTTCAAACCGTTTGACCTAGCATTAAACCGTCTACTCCATTGGCTCTGATTGGCTGGGTAAATGCTAGAGACAACCCCATTCCACCCACGGAGTCACGAGAATGCTCACAACCATGCTCGACCTAAGTGACCCCAAGGTGCACTAAGCATGATTGGGTAGTGATCTTCCGGGGCTCATATCTTAGAGCTCGTGAGAGGTATCAAAAAAATATTAGGTGCTACAGGATTGTGTTTCTAATGTCTACTATAGCCTCTCTCAGTTTTGGGTGATTTGACTTCATTTGCATTTGGCAAGGCGATCTCAATCGATGCCAAAATTTGTAGTGAGGGTCAGTCGAAAGTGGCTCAGTAGCATATCTTTCAAACCATCTGACTTAGCATCGAATCATCTAATCCATTAGCTTTGGTTGGCTAAGTAAATGCCAGTGACAACCCTATTCCACCCATGGAGTCACGGGAATGCTCACGACCATGCTCGACTTAAGTGACCCCAAGGTGCACTAAGCACGATTGGGCAGTGATCTTTCATGGCTCGTATCTCAGAGCTCATGAGAAGTATCAAAAAATCATTAGGTACTATAGGATTTTGTTTCCAAGGTCTTCTATAACCTCTCTCAGTTTTGTGATATTTGACTTCATTTGCATTTGGCAAGGTGATCTCAGTCGATGCCAAAACTTGCAGTGAGGGTCAGTTGAAAGTGGCTCAGGAGCATATCTGTCAAACCATCTGACCTAGCATCAAATTGTCTACTCCATCAGCTCTGTTTGGCTAGGTAAACACTAGTGACAACCCCGTTCCACCCATGGAGTCACAGGAAAGCTCGCGACCATGCTCGACCCAAGTGACCCCAAGGTGCATTAAACATGATTGGGTAGTGATCTTCTGGGGATCCTTCTTAGAGCTTGTGAGAGGTATCGACAAACCATTAGGTGCTACAAGATAGTGTTTCTAAGGTCTAATATAACCTCTCTCAATTTTGGGTGATTCAACTTCATTTTCATTTGGGAAGGCGATCTTATTCGATGCCAAAACTTGCAGTGAGGGTCAATTGAAAGCGGCTCAGTAGCATATCTTTCAAACCATCTAACTTGGCATAGAACTATCTACTCCATCAGCTCTAGTTGGGTGGGTAAATGCTAGTGACAACCCCATTCCACCCACAGAGTCACGGGAAAGCTCGCAACCACGCTCGACCCAAGTGACCCCAAGGTGCACTAAGCACGATTGGGTAGAAATCTTCTGAGGCTCGTATCTCGGAGCTCATGAGAGGTATTGAAAAATAATTATGTGTTACAGGATCATTTTTTTGAGGTCTACAATAACCTCTCTTATTTTTGGTCGATTAAACTCCATTTGCATTTGGCAAGGCGATCTCAGTCGATGCCAAAACTTGCAGTGAGGGTTAGTTGAAAGTGGCTCAGCAGGATATCTTTCAAACCGTTCGACCTGGCATCAAACCGTCTACTCCATCAACTCCAGTTGGCCAAGTAAATGCTAGTGACAACCCCATTCTACCCATGGAGTCACAAGAATGCTCGCGACCACGCTCGACCCAAGTGACCCCAAGGTGCACTAAGCACGATTGGGCAGTGATCTTTCGGGGCTTGTATCTCAGAGCTCATGAGAGGTATCAACAAACCATTAGGTGCTACAAGATTGTGTTTTTGAGGTCTACTATAACCTCTCTTAGTTTTTGGTGATTCGACTTCATTTGCATTTGGCAAGGCAATCTCAGTCGATGCCAAAATGTGTAGTGAGGGTCAGTTAAAAGTGGCTCAGCAGCATATCTTTCAAACTGTCTGACATTGCATCAAACCGTTTTCTCCATTAGCTCTGGTTGGCCTGGTAAATGCCAGTCACAACCTTATTTCACCCATAGAGTCACTGGAACACTCGTGACCATGCTCGATCCAAGTGACCCCAAGGTGCACTAAGCATGATTGGGCAGTGATCTTCCATGACTCAAGTGACCCCAATATGATGAGTTATATACATAGTGATTATATACATAGTATTCAAACAATATAGTACTAAGTGGCTCAAGTGAGTATATATAATGGTATGAAACATAAGAACATAGGAAATCTATAGAAGTTAAACCTCAAACATAATAAGCTCCATGAACAGGGTAATCCAGAGTAAAGAAAAACAAATGTAACTTCAACAAGATATAATTTCAATCATAATGATAATCATAGTCAAGATATAACTTCACCATTCAATTCCATAATCTTGAATAATAAATATGTATATACAAAAGATGATGCAAATATAACATATAAATGAACATGTTCTATATATACAAAGTATCAAATGTATCAAAAGTATCTCCATATACAAATATGGCACATGCCATTTCAAAATGTCTACAAAATCAATGTTTTAAGGTGTACAATGTGGCATATATGCCATCTCAAAATGTGTGAAGTGGCATCTCTAAATGACCACAAAACTAAAACTACATCCTATGTCATAGGGGGATCATCAAAATGTAGCCTCTTTGAAGAAGTTTTGGGCTCTGATTGATCCTGCATAAAAAATGAGTTCAAACCCAAGTTAGATTGCTTACTTTATATGATTTGTACATATATATATAGTTCATAATTCAAACACTAACTTAATTAAAATTATAACTGAATACAAATATATGTACCTGGTCTCTTAGTCGCCTACCATGATCAGGTGGCCTAGCATAAGTCCTGGGTAACGAAGGGACCATGCCAACAATACCAACTGTGACCTATAAATATATATTTGCAATAATGAGATTAGTAGAGAGGTGCAAAATAGAGTAATAAATCTACAAAATAGGATGATAGCATAATAAAATTACAAATTGATTGAACCAAAATTAAAACTTACATCTGATGATCCCTCCTCTGGAATGGTGGGCTGGGTCAACAAAGATATGAAAGATTCTTGTGGGCCCTCCCTCACACTCGAAGTAACCTATGAGAGTAAAAATATTGTCAATTATATATAAATGTACATCATAGCAACCCTGGTTACAAAATACAAATAACATTATTTAAAATTCTACATACAATCAAGCTATCACTCCGAATCGAGATGCCTATAACCCTACGCTACCAAACAACGATTGGGACGTCATTAATAGCCACATCCTATACAATAAAGTGCAATTAAAATATTTATTACTACACACAAGTGGCATACATGTGCATGCATAATTAATCTTAAACAATTAACTACCTTTCCTTTGTTGACACCTGATGAAGGAACCCCCTCGTGCCCCCCACTGATATCGGTTGTACCCAGCAAGAACACAATCAGATGACAATATATAAGTAAATGTATGAATTTTATTGCTCTAATTGATAAATATTTAAGCATGTACACCAAATGATATTAAAAAAAACTAATGGGTACATAATTTATAATATATCGTATAGTCATCAAGGCCAAATGAAATGGCCAAAAGTGTGGACGCATCCACCTGTCTCACCTCCTCCTGTGTCATCGACTGAACATAAATGGAAAAAATATATATACATAAGTGCATGCAATCATTAAAACTAATCTAAATAAATAAATTATTTTTAAATTAAATAAGTCATGTGACAAATTTATTTACAATGTTTACTCTTACCATATCAACAGGAGTCAATGGCTCTACGTGCACCTCCTGAGCACTCTCATGAGATGTAGATGCTCCATGAGGTGTTGCAGCCTCTGCAGCTACGTCTCCTGTATCCTCCTCATCAATAACATCAAACTAATATGTATCAGAATCAGTAAGCAGTCTGAGGGACATATGCCTGCACATAATGCACATATGGGGCTCGCATACATGTGAACTCTGATGAGATGTTGATGTGCCAACATCATCCACACCAGGAGGCAACACTGACTTGGTCTACGTGATTAACTGACCACTCAGTAAATGAATGGCCCTAATAGTCTCTGAGGCAGCCTCTACAATGATATCGGGATGCTACACTAGAGGAGGCGGTGCGACATCAATGGGGGGGACAAAGGTAGTGGCCTTTCAGCACTGGGTAAATGGCCTAGTCTAAGGAGCTCCTTTGCCTATGCCCATGTTGGGCCTCATACTCCAATAATCAACATGGTGACCAAGCACAAACTCAACATACAATTTTTTAATGAAATAAAATGGGACCTCCAAATTGCTATGGGGTGGTTTATCAAAAACCATCCACCAGTGATCCCAAAAGTTTGTGCGCATTACTTCATTTGTGCACCATTTTATTGATAATTTGGGCTTTTTGGGGTCAACTGGTATTCCAGTTTTAGGATTGACAAAAAGGGCAGTTATATCTTCCTTAGTTATATTAAGGGCCGCAATCCCATCATGGTCAAGCCTGTCATCAAATTGGGCATGCATATCATCACGCCAATGAAGAGCAGCATTATGTTACTACGTGAGTGTGTCAATATTTCCAACAATTGTATTTAGTGTGGCAAGCATGGGACCTAATGTAGGTATATTTTGATACACGTTTTCAAAACGTCGTATTGTGTTCAAATTTTCTTGTATCAAATCTTGTAAAGATTTAGGCTTTAGATATGGGGGATTGTTTTCGGGATCATTATTTGGTGCGGGAGGGTTATTTTTTTATTGTTGTCAGCCATGCCTGATTAAAGAAAAAAAAAATCTAAATTTCAATCTAATTTCATATATTATGAAAAATATCAATACAAAAACCTATTTTTAAAAAGAATACTACATTTAGCATGAAAATGAAATAAAATAATAAAAATATACAAATAATTACTTACCAAATATGCTCGGGAGTCAAATTTGTTGTTTCCCAAATCAGGTATTCAAAAATATATCGGGTATATGATATATCAAGCCATTTTGGGAAAGAAAAATGTGGAAATAAATGAAGAAAAGGGCTCACGGGTTTCGGATTTATGCCATAGTTATTGGGTACCTGATAATATCAGGTACCTAATGTTATCAAGTACCTGATTAGGCCTATGCTTTGGTGTCAAGTTTGCGCAGGTGTATGGACACCCAGGCCTACTAAAAATTCAACAAGCATTTTCATGCGCTTTTGGACGAGTGAAAAGTGAATACTTTTCACATCACCACTTTTTGGCCCCTCATGATCTTGCACATAGCCATGATCAAGATTTGTTTAGGCTGTATCTTTGTTACTCCCATTGCTAGGTTCTTATAGTTCATGGTTTGAATCTATTATGGTTGTGTAAGGGACTTGTAGATGCTTTTTCTAACATAATTATTGGACACCATGATTGGAACAACTGGTTGTTGGCTATTGTACACATGAATCATATCTGTCAATGGTTCTTTGTGTTCAAGAATTCGTTGATCAATCTTTGAGATTTATTGTCCTAGCTTTAAAAGAGTGATAAAAGATATAGTGACTGCTATCTTTTCCAAGTGTTTTGTGGGTTCCATTATCTTCTAGGAGTAATTGCTGGAACCAAATTATGTTATTTGCCTCTAGCAAATATTGCAGACACAACCATCTTCTTGGTGAAGGGTTTCTTCCATCCCCATGAGGCACTATTGCATGGTTTCCATTCCCTTGTAGTTTACTGAACCTAATTTAATACAAGTGTGCACTATTTTGGGTTCCATAATTTATGGCCCCTACACTGTGGTTGTTAGCCTAATTAAGATAGGCCTACCTTTTCATATAATAAGAGGCCAACATGAAACAAACATCTAGAGGTTAGGGGGTTTTTCCATATCCATAATTTATTATTTAAGTGCTAAGTGATGATGGGTATATCATGTAATTCATATGTAATGTCCCCTATCGGGACCTTACTTAATTTATCCTAAATTTATCAATTAGGTTTTGGATTGTTATGTCCATGATAGGATTAGTCATTTTATCTCATTAGATTTAGTTATCTTTAACACTCATATCCAACCTTATTACTATTTTAACTCCATGAAGGGAAGCGTAAACATTATCCAAGGTGCCTAGAGACCAACTGCAATGGGCTCCCTCAAATTTTATAGGTCCAAGCCCAAACTATTGGGACGCTAACCCCCACCTTATTTTGGGATAGATAGCCATTGCTTGGATTTAGACAAGCCCCTCCTTGGTAACACTTTAGTCTTCCTTCTTAGCTAAATAGTAATAGGTTCTATATATCTCTTCTTATTTTATTTTAATTAATATATATATTATCAATGTAGATGTTTACTCATTTATGAGCGCTATATATATAAATATATATAAATAATCTTGATTATCAATAATGATATATATTGATTGTCATTATGAGAATATATATATATATATATATATATATATATATATATATATATTAGATCATTGGAATATATAGTATAGATTATTTAGATATATAATTCAGATGTATATTTCATATATATAATTTCTATATCAGATACCACTAACAAGGGATTATATATTTATAATCACTCAGATCTATGCTCTGCCTTATACACTAATAAGTGATGTATATGTTTATATATATATAATTTTGTATACTACTGGACTGATATCGATTCTCTTATATATATATATATATATATATATATATATATATATATATATATATATATATATAATAAATAATGTCTGATATTCATTCCCTTATATCTCCCCCATTAGTTGTGAGATTGTATAATATATATACATAAAGTTAAATCCTATGTGTTCTGGTTGTCTGACTTGTTGCCAGATGTTGAATACAGATTTATTAATCTGTCAGTATTTTCCTCTATAATGTTCTCTTCCCTACGTAGGGTAACAAATATATTTTATATTCTCTCTTCTTCGATGCCTGAACTAATGATGGAGAGTGCTTTCTTATATCTTATGCTTAGGATGAGTAGTCATGTAAAAGACACGACTCATGTCTCTTCATAAATTGTATATCATTCCTTTATCAATACTAATCACTATTATTAGTCTAAATTCTACACCATTTTATGAAATCGTATTTGTCATTGCACTTATGTGGCACCTTTTCTGCCAACTTGTCCTTGTTGACTTTGTTTGACTTCAACAATATCACTGTTCATTATCTTTCCATCCCACTCTAATATTAATTTAGAATAATTATTAATTTTGTTTAATTAATAATAATCTATGCATTATTAATATATTGTTGATATATGACTGATTAATATTTATTTTAATTATTAATTTTGATAATTATTCATTATACATTCATTGATTGATAATTATTTATTTCAATGTTCAATATATATATTATTATACAATTATCTATTTGTTAATAACATTGATTAATGTGATAAATATATTTATTTAATATACTTTTGATTATTTGTTAATTTATTATTATTAATTTATTTATCAAATTCTTAATATAGACGAGGGATATCACATCATACCTAGTGTGTCTCTTTCTTTCTCTCCACATTTCACATTAGGAGTATATGTTATAAAATACTAATGAAATCAACTATAGGTCAAATCTAATCAAAATTGCAATATAAAGATGAAAATAGATCTTGAAGAAATATGGGAACCATTTTTGACAGATATTGTACAAACGAAGAGAATACTCCAAAAAGGAAATGCTTCAATGTGGAACAATTGAAGGACAATATTTTACTTTTATATGCACATCTACAATGTTTTTGATATATTTCTGAGATACCAAAACCATAGAAAGAATAGCATATAGAAGAAAGTAAAGAATAATGATCATACTTTGAGATATTTTGGAAAATTAAAGGAAAGAATGCTTGGTGGGGTTATCATGCAATCACTAAGTGATCCTTCATTCCCCTCTTCTAGTGACCCTTCAAAACTAGGTTATCATGCAATCAGTGAGTGATCCTTCATTTTCTCGGTCTGCCCTCCATCCAAACATATTGGAAATACACAATACAATGATAACAAGTCTTTGAAAATCCCCCTTCCCTCAAGGAACACTATCAACCATCCCTTCCACATAGCATTTCACTGTTGTATGAGTGGATTGTGCAGGAACAGTTAACATTAAACAAGGAGCAAACTCCTCAACACATCTTGGAAACCATTGAATTCAATAATAAATGAAACCTAACACCAACACTATTCCTTCCATTCACTTCTACCAAGAATAAATCATTTAATCCATTCAACATTACATATAATCATTAGACAGTTACATTTCCTGACTGTGTAGAGGAACAGTCATGACCAAAATGATCAAAACTACTTTCACCCTTGCGCAAGCTATTCCAAACTTCAAGTAAAATGAGCAATATGCTATATCAAATCATTCATATTCATAGTAACCATTTGAAGGATCATTTTTTCAATGAACCCTCTGATTGTACGCCTACAGTAGAGAAAGGAAACCTCAAAATAGAGAAAGGAAACTTAGTAAAACTAGTCTATGCTGATGTTTTTGAGGGAAACTTAGTCACGACATCAAGTATCATCTCATCATGGTCTATTCACCATGTTTCAACACCCCATTCACTCTGATCTATTCAACTTACATCATTCTTCTTCTCCAAGACTCAAAGGCTTGAAACAGTATATGTGGTAAAAATTCATGAAATGCTAAAGAAGACCTACTATTTGTCAGACATATCTTCATTATCCCCCACAAAAAACTAAGTAATAACTACTCTACCCTTAATTTTTTTAACAATGCACCATATTAGATAAAGTAGGTTCTATCACACATGGCATGAACTCTCTTCAAACTCACAATATGTATCATGATTTTTTTAGCTAACATTAGATAATTGAATTACATATGTAGGTACCCAGACTCCTTTCATGAGCATCCCACACAATCTCATGGATCGATAGGTATAAGTCAATAAACCCTATAGAGATTAATGTATTTCTCATTTTGAAAAATATCTCACATTACTTGCTATCTCTCTCATTTGATGGAGTGCAGGTAGTAGAAAATAGTTATTTGTCAGATGTGTCTTCCTCGAGAGATGAAAGTGAGTCATTTAGTATGTCTGAATTAGGAAGATCAACTAGAGGTCAAAAGACTAGAAGGAAATTCAATAGATGCATGAAATTTTTCCTTGCTCAAGGGGGGTCATGTTCTTATGATGATGAGAGAAAAGGCGACATCGAGGTGCCCTCTAGGTACCAAAATCTATAGAAACAATGGGTCCCCAAGGAACTTCCTCCAATAAACATTGATTTTAGTGTTAAAGGCAAGATATATCATATTGCACCATCGTCAATACATGGTTTGGGCTTATTTTCCATGGGTGGAATAAAGGTCTCTTACAACAAAGTTGTTGAATTGATGGAGTATGTTGGACCTTGTTACTTTTACAAAATTTGGATGTGAATTGTTCAATATAAAAAAAGTATGCGTAGGTATGCACTCTCAAAAAATTATATTCAACAAAAAGACAATGAGAAAAGTAAAAGAGTGGCTATATACATTGATGGAAGGCCAAAAGCATCTGGGAATATTGTAGGTTTTATAAATAGAACGTGACCTCTATCAACTATTAAGCAACCCAATTGCATATTTGAGGTGCGCAAGGGAAATCATGTATTTGTATGTGCAATAAAATCAATAAGTGCAGGGGAAGAGTTGCTTATTTATTACAATTTGAATCGCATAGATACAAATGATGTCACTATCATTAGGGTGCAGGTACATACTATGTACCATTAAATAATTGAGTTTTTTTGCCAACTACATTTAGAGAGTCTCCTCACCATCCACCTCATTTCCATCATCATCTTCTAATGAAATTTATTAATGTAGTCCTTTCTAATTATTGGTTAACTTTAAATAGTAACACAGGACCACAATATGGAGCAACCACATAGTGGGGAAAATGATGATCGTGCATGCACTTCTTCCTAGCAGGTAAGCCTCTTTGTTATTGAACTACAAATTAGATAGAAGTAAAATGTTAAATAAAGTTTTTTATTATATTCTTTTCATCACTGTTTCAGATTAATTCTAATTGTGTTAGTAATATTGTTGTCACAGACAGGTGGTTAGCAGAGAAAGGGAAAGGAACCTGAAGAGGAGTCCTTTGACAAGGACCTAGTTGTTTATTTTGGTGCTTGTGATGAGCCGGCCTCTGAAATTAAAAAATGCCTCCACAAAATTGGAAATAGATTGGCTAAATTGGCATTTATATTCCCTCCGACTCTTGAGTGACAAAAGAGGGCAACTAAACTAATGCACCTATCTCAAAATTACCGAGTAAGTATTGATGTAATTTTTAATTATAACAAAAGTTCAATAATAGTTTTTATGCTATAGTAGTCTTTTATGTCATTAAAAAATAAGCGGATGTGTTGCTTTTATAGCTTTTTTTGTGTAATTTTGATCCTTGTGGCCATGACGAGGGTACTACAACTGGTTCAGGTAGATTGCATGTTGGACTATATTTTTTTTACTCTCTAACAATATTATCCATGCTAATCATTGGTTTTATTATGCTCTAACAATCTTATTCTTCAGCACATGTCAATGATCATTTACTATCACCGCCTCATATGATGGCAGGCTCAAATGTATCGCATCCTGTAATGTCGACAACATATATAGAGCATGGCCAAAGATGCCATGACACCACCTACTCATACACGTATTTTATTTTCTTTATCATTATATATGTGTTTATTTCCCTTGAAGTGTTCTTTCTTAGGGCCATTTCATAATGGATTCAATTTATGCAATAGGGGCTGTAACACTTGATGGTGATTTTCCTAGATGTACTTGTATTGCTAGTATGGGAATAGTGAAGGATTACATATTGCTTGTGTCCAAAGGACTTCCCTTGAAAATAGAAAAACTTCCAGGTACTTTAAAGATTGGACCTTTCTTTTACTATACAATCATATGTTAATTACACCTTGCATTCAATATGAGAAGCTTACATCTATTGTGTTCTTATTTTATACTATTATATCCTTTGACTAATGATCCCATGATTATTTTATAGGGAATGATGTTTTTTATAGTAAACTTAATGATGAGTGTTTGCGGATATTCAGGCCCACCATCTGTAGAGGGTGAAACATCGTATCCGAACTAAAACCCCAATCCACTATTTTGATTTCATATCATTGCTAGGATAGTTATCATTACATCCATTTTTGAATCTAACACTATTTTCTTTCTTAAAAGGTGGAAAACCCAAAATCAAAAGTTAAAGGATGATCTCGTAGAGAGTATGACAAACTTGTTTGGACCTTGTGCATTTGAGAAGGGTAAGCTCCTTCAAAGAGTCGGGATATGTTTAAGGTATATTAGGGACTAGTACAGGTGTACATTAACCAAAAACACACATTACCAGTGCCCCCCTTGCATTCCTGATTTAGAGTGGAAATCTATTATTCTGGATGCGAATCAGAAAACTGAAGTAAAAAAAGGAAATACACCACCAGAGAACAAAAGAAGGTATGTGATACTGTTAAGAATGTAATTGTGTACTAAATACTCTTCATATTTATATGAACTAAAATATTTCAATCTCTTCATAGATTGCCTGACACATCAAAGGCAACAAAGGCAAGATTGCAAAAGCACAGGCAACACAAGCTAGGCTCTGGTGGTTATTTGAAACTTGCTGCACAAGTTGTAAGTGTTGGAAAAATACAATCTTTACATGGCTTTTAACACTGAAAATAATTCTTTGATCTTTAAATATTTATTTATAATTTGAAATTTTTTTGTTTTGATGAAACAATAAAATAAAATTTGATGATACCAAGCAAAAATGCAGGGTGTGGAGTTCAATATAAGTCTCACAGAAAAGGACAAGAGAATTGGCTTCCAATAAGGCTATAAAGCTGTGGCAGAAAAGAATAAGAAGTTCACAAGGTTCTACTAATGGATCTGTCAGGGTAAGTAAGCTAAATAGATGATATTTCAAATTTAACTATTGTCGTACACAACCTGTGGGTGTTGATGACAATGAGGATGTGCATCACAGTAATACAATTAAACATTTTAAATTTATTGGTGTAGTAATACAAATTTAATTGAAATTGGTGTTTGGATTAATGTAACAATTTGTATTGTAGCTGTAGAGAGTGTAGAGGCTACTGTTAATGAGCATGTTGAGGTTGAGGCCGAGGCCAGACAAGCTAACCTCGATGTTGATGATGTGACTAGATCAGGTAAAGAGCTATACGATTGTGGCCTGTAAAGTACTGAAATGCATTAAAATGTTTAAAATGTTTTTAATTATAATAAAATGTTTTTAATTTAACCCTTTTATATGTTATTGCAGATGACCCCCCTTTGCATCAACAGAGAACTAGGTGTGCATTGAGATCTAATGAGAGGGTAGATGATCATGATGATGATATCGATACTCATCTTAACAATTACATCTTAAAAACTAGAAATCAAAAGAAAAAAAAGAAATGATTCTCATCTATGCACTTTAATTGATAATGACTAATTTTTATATACCAATGAATTTAATTATGTGGTAGTGAATGTTCATAAATTTTATAATGTGTTAATGAATGTTATTGTGTGATAATTAATGAATGTCACATTTTATTAATGTGTGAATAAATGTTAGATGTTAGATGAACTTTAGAATGTTAGATGAATTTTATTAGATGAACTTTAGATGAATGTTAGATGAATTTTATTAATGGATGAAATAATGAATGAATGTTAGATGTTAGCGAGGAATTTAGAGTGATGTTGGCGGGGGGGGGTGGGGGTGGGGCCAAATGAGCTTCCACCTTCACATGGTTGGCCCTGTTTAGTATAGAATATAAAACTATTCTCAAAACAAAGTGAAGCTCAATAAGTTTGTTCCTTATATAGGGTCTCAAGTGTAGCTTTTACCCCACTCTCAACATTGCAAGGCTTCAAGTGGTGTTTTGATATTGGTTTCTCCATCTCCCACTGACATCTTGTCTTTCTCCTAAGAACTCTCACTAAGCTATGATACATGGATGAGTAGAAGATGTCCCTTATAGGCTACACATATATAATATGGTAGATCTAGGGAACAAATATACTACAACATAGAATGAGTCAACTTGAATATATAGTTTCTTCATTCACAATGAAAATTCAAATTACAAACCATATTTTAGATTTAATATTCATATTTATCTTCATCATGATCATAGCCATCATGGTCAACATTTGGTTCAACTTCATTTGAACCACAGTCCATGTCAAGTACCATTATAAGGCATGAAGTGTGGTCATACCCATGTTACCATAATAATGAGTTAGCCTATAAAATTATGAATAAAATACCTCGTGTATCATATTTATAATACTGCAGGTGCACCTGGGATTGCGCTAGGCACCCAAGTTCCTACCAAAGGAACCCAAGTCAAACCCAGAGGAGAACAAAAGGAGAATTGGAACCCAGCCTCAAACAAAGAACTAGATAACTTAGCTTTTTTCTAATTCAAGTTTATTTCTGAATTCTTCTCCAATTCCAAACTAATTATTCCATATTTTGTTTTCCAATTTTCCTTCTTCCTTGCTCCAAATTCAATGATCACCACCCATGACTTATGTTGTAACTTGTTATTTCCTTTTACTAATTGTGCTATTTCAAGGATCACCACCCATGACTTGGTTAAGATGATGAATGCTGGCAATGCCTTTATTACCAAGGAATCACCGCCCACCATTAATGAATATTAATGATCATTGTTTCCTAAGGGTAATTGTTGTTTGTGTATGCTGATCACCCAAGTCTTTGGCTATGATTTGCATGCTGTGAGGTTTGTCAGAAGTGGGGGTATGACATGCTGGTTGGATTATAACATATTGACACTTACACCATGAAGAAGACAAATGATTAAATAGAAAGAGAGGACCAATTGAACCATCTTGTGGTCAGTCTATATCACATTGAGAAACAACGTCAAGACTTGAGAATCAAAACAATCAAAAGTTTCTTCAAGACCATGAATGATCAACAACATTCCATTAGAAAACAAAACACTAATCTATATTATCATTAAGCCATAAAATATGTCTTTAAAGTTTAGAAGCATCACAAGAACTTTCAAGAAACATAGTACTATCCAAGGACCAAAATGAATACCCTTCAAATGATTATGATTATGTTGATGTTGATGTCTATAATTTATGTCTAATGATTATGATGATGTTGATGTTGATGTCTATAATTTATTTCACTTACTAATGCTTGCCTAGATTGAATTTTGAATTGCCAGGCTAGAGAATGCTTTCAAAGTTTAGGGTCTATTCTACATGATACTCTTAGTTACAGCTCAAATGCAACTCAACATATTTTTGATGCTGGGCAACCCACTACAAAAACTCATCTGCAGGTGAAATTTAATGCTGTGAATCTTGGCATTGTTAATGTTATTACTTTTCCTCACATTTCATATTTGTGAAAATGTTTCTTGGCACTATCTTATGCTTATTACAATGTTCTTTGTTGTGGGGCAGGAGGTCAATCTTCATTGTCTTCATTGTGGGGGATAGTGAAGATTTCTCTGACAAATAGTAGGTCTTCTTTAGTATCTTATAATAACATGCTAAACTGATAAAGGTGTTATGGGCATTTAATCTACAATTACTAATAGACTAAGCATATTATTACTATGCTTAATGTTCCATTTAAATGCATTTAACACAAAAAACAAATTTACAAAACTGAACCAATGGCATGTTTACAACAAAGATGTGTTGAGGAGTTTACTCCTTGTTTAATGTTAATTGTTCCTACACGATCCACTCATACAAAAGTGAAATGCTATGTGGAAGGGATGGTTGATAGTGTTCCTTGAGGGAAGGGGGATTTTGAAAGACTTGTTATCATTGTATTATGTATTTCCAATATGTTTGGTTGCAGGGTAGACCAGGAGAATGAAGGATCACTAACCAACTGCATGATAACCTAGTTTTGAAGGGTCACTGGAAGAGGGGAATGAAGGATCACTCAGTGATTGCATGATAACCCCACCAAGCATTCTTTCTTTTAATTTTCCACAATATCTCAAAGTATGATCATTGTTCTTTACTTTCTTCTATATGCTATTCTTTCTATGGTTTTGTTATCTCAGAAATATATCAAAAACATTGCAGATGTGCATATAAAAGTAAAATATTGTCCTTCAATTGTTCTACATTGAAGCATTTCCTCTTTGGAGTATTTTCTTCATTTGTACAATATCTATCAAAAATGGTTCCCATATTTCTTCAAGATCTATTTTAATCTTTATATTGCAATTTTGATTAGATTTGACCTATAATTGATTTCATTAGTATTTTATAACATATACTCCTAATGTGAAATGTGGAGAGAAAGAAAGAGACACACTAGGTATGAATTACATGATATACCCATCATCACTTAGCACTTAAATAATAAATTATGGATAGGGAACAACCCCCTAACCTCTGGATGTTTGTTTCATGTTGGCCTCTTATTATATGAAAAGGTAGGCCTATCTTAATTAGGCTAACAACCACAGTGTAGGGGCTATAAATTATGGAACCCAAAATAGTGCACACTTGTATTAAATTAGGTTCAGTATACTACAAGGGAATGGAAACCATGCAATAGTGCCTAATGGGGATGGAAGAAACCCTTCACCAAGAAGATGGTTGTGTCTGCAATATTTAATAGAGGCAAAGAACATAATTTGGTTCTAGCAATTACTCCTAGAAGATAATGGCACCTACAAAACACTTGGAAAAGATAGCACTCACTATATCTTTTATCACTCTTTTAAAGCTAGGACAATAAATCTCAAAGATTGATCAACGAATTCTTGAACACAAAGAACCATTGACACATATGATTCATGTGTACAATAGCCAACAACCAGTTGTTCCAATCATGGTGTCCAATAATTATGTTAGGAAAAATATCTACAAATCCCTTACACAACCATAATAGATTCAAACCATGAACTATAAGAACCTAACAATGGGACTAACAAAGATACAGCCTAAACAAATCTTGATCATATTCCACCCTATTGTAAGGCCCAAGAAGTAGCTCTATCTTAAAGCTACACATTCCTCTAGATGAAGCTCAAAGGTCAGGTAGCTGAAGCATAAAAATACTTGAATGAATATAGGAATAATTTGATGTATAATCATTTGCTAGCTTGGTTTGTGGGTTTTCCACATAATATTTTCCCTTTAACCACATTTATAGTTTGAGAAAATCAGAAAAAATTGTTTCAAATTTATATTATCCTTTTGAACTAGCACATTGCCATCAAAATGCATAATCATTGGTCATCTCAAGAAAATTCCTATTGATTAGTAGGATATCCTTATAAAAATTTGATGCATGGATTTCTTGTGAATTATCGACTGCTATGTATCCTGCAACTATGGAAGGCATAGTGTTGGTGTTAGGTTTCATTTATTGGTGTTGGTGTTGGTGTTAGTGTTGGTGGAAGGCATAGTGAATTCAATGGTTTCCAAGATTTCCTAAGGAGTTTTCTCCTTGTTTAATGTCAACTGTTCATGCACAATCCACTCATACAATAGTCAAGTTACAAAACTAAACTGATGGCATGTTTACAACAAAGAAATAGAATGATAATAATATGCTAAAAATTCTATTCTATTTAATACATGCCAAAGGACTGCATTGTAAATTGTTGTGACTGAAATGACCACATTCTACTGGTGTCATGCCCTAGCCCATGCTTTAACTCCATTATTTGATGTTATTGGTGCTTGTGCTCAAGGATATCCATTTTTTTGAAATGTTGATTGTGGTTATCAAATGGATAGCCCGTGAGCTTCTAGCTAGGCACCATTTGTATTGATAGCTTAGGGCATCAAATGTATTGTATTGATAGTTGATACTTTTTTAAAAGGAAATATGACAAAGAATGATTTTTATTTAGTTTCTCTCTTTTAATCCGTAAATGGCTTACAACCCTAGAGAAGTATATGCAGATTTATGGATGTAGTTGCAGGATACATAGCAGCCGATAATTCACAATAAATCCATGTATCCAATTTGAATAGTAATTAATACAAAGAACTAGGGTCCTCCAATGTCCCAATCATCCAGACCTTGACTGTCCCCTCAACCAGTGACCCTTCAAAACTGGGTTATCATGCAATCCGTGAGTGATCCTTCATTCTCCTGGTGAGCTTCTAGGTAGACACCATTTGTATATTTGATAGCTTAGGGAATCAAATTTATATTGTATCATTGATAGTTGAGACTTTGTTAAAAGGAAATAGGACAAAGAACGATTTTGATTTAGTTTCTCTATTTTGATCTCTAAGTGGCTTACAACCGTAGAGAAGTATATGTAGATTTACAGATGCAGTTGCAAGATACATAGTAGCTGATAGTTCAAAATAAATCCATGCATCTAATTTGAATAGCAATTAATACAAATAAATAGGGTCCTCCAATGGCCCAATCAGTGGGACCTTGACTATCCCCTCAACTAGTGACCCTTCAAAACTGGGTTATCATGTAATCGGTGAGTGATCCTTCATTCTCCCAGTCTACCCTGCAACCAAACATATTGGAAATACACAATATAATGATAACAAGTCTTTCACAATCCCCCTTCCCTCAAGGAACACTATCAACCATCCCTTCCACATAGCATTTCACTGTTGTATGAGTGGATTGTGCAAGAACAATTAACATTAAACAAGGAGAAAACTCCTCAACACATCTTGGAAACCATTGAATTCAATAATAAATGAAACCTAACACCAACAATATTCCTTCCATTCACTTCTACCAAGAATAAAGCATTTAATCCATTCAACATTACATACAATCATTAGATAGTTACATTTCCTACATGTGTAGAGGAACACTCGTGACCAAAATGATCAAAACTACTTTCACCCTTGCACAAGCTATTCCAAACTTCAAGTAAAATGAGCAATATGCTATATCAAACCATTCATATTCATAGTAACCATTTGAAGGATCATTTTTTCAATGAACCCTCTGACTGTACCCCTGCGACAGAGAAAGGAAACTTAGTAAAACTAATCTATGCTAATGTTTGTGAGGGTACAGTCATGATAAGTGCCTCTCAAACATCTCCAAACATGTAAGATTGTCTTTAAATACTTTATTGATCTCTTCTAAACATTAACCAAATCAAACCTACATTTGAATCCACACACAATAACCCCAAAATGAAGGGTTTTATATCCTTTAATGAATCTTAGTCACTGGTAGCACATGGACAATCAAACCAATACTCTCCGAAGAATTCAATAAGTGACTAGATTGTATTTAATACACACTATTCCTTCCATTCACTTCTACCAAGAATAAAGCATTTAATCCATTCAACATTACATATAATCATTAGACAGTTACATTTCCTAACTGTGTACTAGAGGAACAGTCAGGAAATGTTACTGTCTAAATGATCCAAATATTTGAAAATAGTGAATTGATATCCTTGAGCACAAGCACCGATAATATCAAATAATGGAGATAAAGCATGGGCTAGGGCATGACACCAGTAGAATGCAATCATTTCAGAGAGCATTCATGATCAAATAAAATGCAATGCATTTGAAATTTGTAGTTGAATATGATGCCAGATGCTCGAAAGATGAAGAAATCACATACCTTCTCTCGCACTCAGCTTTCACTCCTCTATCCAATCAAAATAAAAATGATGAGGCCATTTCATTTTTTTTTTCATAGCCAAATCTTCCTTGTACCACACGAAGAACATGCCATTGGTTCAGTTTTGTAATTTTTTTTTTGTGTAATTAGTAATTGACAGATTAAATGCAGATAACACCTTTATCAATTTAATTAGCATGTTATTATCATATGAGATAAAGTATGTTTAAGAATTGTTGGGACTGGTCCTTTTGCGTGTATTAAACATTATAAAATTTTCAGCATATTATTATCAATCTATTTCTTTGTTCTAAACATGCCATTGGTTCAGTTTTGTAGATTTGTTTAATCCATTAAATGCATTTTTCATGAGGAGGGGTCTTGTTCTCAGGAGATTGATGAAGATTGTGCACCTCAAAAACTAATTCATAAGGTACCAATCATGTTTCCTATTTGCTTATATTTTTGGATTGGTAAATCTCCTTATAAGTTTCATGTCCTTTCTATTGATTACTATGGATGAGATATATATCTTACATTTAACATTCAACTTCTTTACATTTTAGAACATGTAGTGTGTTTTTTGAGGATTTTACCAAATCAACTTTTAACATAAACTGATATCTTGGCCTTTCAACTTGACAAAATATTTGCATTTGACCAATAACTACAAGCAACTGAATGATAAATCCACATAACTGTATCTTTGTAAAATACTTGGAACATTAAAAAGATGGCTAAGTGGCTACCGCCATGATTTTTATCTATTGAATATGGGAAAAAAATACCAAAAAAAATTGAATAGAAAACATGATTGGTCATTTCAGAGAGCATTCATGATCAAATAAAATGCAATGCCTTCTCTTGCACTTGATCAACTTTCACCCACTCATTTTCTCCCACTCCTTTTCTCTACAAATGAAATAAAAATGATTTGGCTATTTCAAAATAGTGATTCGATATCCTTGAGCACAAGCACCAATAACATCAACTATTTTGATCTGTGGGTACCCTAATGTTGGCAAGAGTTCTTTTATTAATAAGATTACTCTACAAGCTTGAAGAAGTGATATATTTTGGCAAATGAAGAGTAGAAAGATGATGATATTCCTGAGATCATGGATGGACACAATGTTGCAGATAGAATGGGAAGACATCTTTCTAGACTGGCCCTGGATCCTTCAACAATTGGGGTAGGATCCATACCTAGGCTAAAAAGATGTCTTCCTTTCTGTTGTGGAATTATCCCTTCTTTGGCCTGCACTCATTCCTCTTCTCAAAAATGGTTATCTAGAAACTTTGGATACTATTTCTCATCCATGCACGAAATGTGCTAGTAATCGTATAAAATTACTTTAGGCCTCTAGTATTGATGAGATGTATGAGTGTAAAATGTTTTTTTCGAGACTGGGATCAATTTGTGTAGTGTACATAATTGCAAGGCGGTGATTATTCTTGACGATCGACAGGTAGATAGGATAGTAGCTAGGACTAAAGATAAAACAACTCAAAAGACCATCATAGGTTCTCTCTTTCTTCGGTCTATATTATTGACAAAATGTTTTACCTTTCATTAGCTCATCAAATCCGGGGATTTGAAAGAATTTAATAGAATATTTTCATGACAACGTATATTATTTAAGTTGAAATTGCATGAATTTATCTACTTCGTGCACTTGTAGACTATGAGGATGGCAATAAACAAGCATGGCTATCCATAGCCATGCTTGTTTATCGCCATCCTCATAGTCTACAAGTGCGCGAAGTAGATAAATTTGTGCAACATCAACTTAAATAATATACGTTGTCATGAAAATATTCTATTAAATTATTTCAAATCCCCATATTTGATGAGCTAATGAAGGGTAAAACATTTTGTCAATAGTATAGACCAAAGAAAGAGAGAACCTATGGTGGTCTCTTGAGTTGTTTTATCTTTAATGTGTATATCCATCAATTTTTTGACAATTAATAATTAATTCTAACAGAAGTGCTACGCATTTGACATATCAAATGTCAGAGAAAACTAATTTACAACAATAGTTCTGACAATAATGCTATACATTCAACAGGGAACCTATCGGAGAAATGCTAAAGGATTGTCGCTCTTCCTAGTTTAAGTGTCGCAAATAGTCAAATTTCGATAGATATTATGACATTAATACCATATCTCTGACAGGTGTATCTATTGGAATTAGGTGGAAACTATCGCTATTCCAATAGTTATAATGTCGAAAAGGATATGTTTGTGACAGTTAATTCTGACAAAGATTGTATATTCTAATAGGTCATTTTGTCAGAATTTTGATGGATGAACCACAGAAAATGCCATAACAAAATTGTTTCCATGTGCAAGTTTTCGACGTGAGATGATGTCGGTAAACTAACAGATAGGTCTTCTGTCACAATTTCATATGCAAAAATGGCGACGGACTCATCTGTCAAAGTGCTGACAAATTAGCGTTGCAAATCTGACAAATGGCCATTAGAACTTGACCTCAAATGTAGTAGTGGCCAATGACAAACCCATTCCACCTACGGAGTCACTGGAATGCTCATGACCACGCTTGACCCAAGTGACCCCAAGGTGCATAAGCATGATTAGGCAGTGATTTTTTGAGGCTCATATCTCAAACCTCATGAGAGATATCAAAAAATTATCAAGGGCTATGGGATCATGATTCTAAGGTCTACAATAACCTCTCTAATTTTTTTGTGATTTGACTTCATTTGCATTTGGCAAGGTGATCTCAGTCGATTCCAAAACTTGCAGTGAGGGTTAGTTGAAAGTAGCTATGAAATGTATCTTTCAAATCATTCATCCTGGCATCAAACCGTCTGCTCCATTAGCTCTGATTGGCCGATTAAATGCTAGTGACAACCCCATTCCTCCCATGGAGTCACTGGAATGCTCACAACCACGCTTGACCCAAGTGACCCCAAGGTGCACTAAGCATGATTAGGAAGTGATCTTCTGAGGCTCATATCTCAAACCTCGTGAGAGGTATCGACAAACCATCATGGGCTACAAGATTTTGATTCCAAGGTCTACAGTAACCTCTCTCTATTTTGGGTGATTTGACTTCATTTTCATTTGGCAAGGAGATCTTAGTTGATGCCAAAACTTACAGTAAGGATCAGTTGAAAGTAGCTCTAAAGTGTATCTTTCAAACCATCCATGCTGGCATCAAACCATCTACTCCATTGGCTCTGATTGGTTGGGTAAACACCAGTGACAACCCCATTCTACCCATGGAGTCACTAGAATGCTCACACCACGCTCGACCCAAATGACCTCAAGGTGCACTAAGCATGATTGGGAAATGATCTTTTGAGGCTCGTATCCTGAACCTCATGAGAGGTATCAAAAAATTATCAAGGGCTACAGGATCATGTTTTTGAGGTCTACAATAACCTCTCTCGATTTTGGGTGATTCAACTTCATTTGCATTTGGAAAGCCGATCTTAGTCGATGCCAAAACTTGCAGTGAGGGTCAGTTGAAAGTAGCTCTGCAGTGCATCTTTCAAACTATCCATCTTGGCATCAAACCATCTACTCCATCAGCTCCGGTTGGTTGGGTAAACACCAATGACAACCCCATTCCACCCATGGAGTCACTGGAATGCTTGTGACCATGCTTGACCCAAGTGACCCCAATGTGCACTAAGCACGATTGCATAGTGATCTTCTGATGCTCGTATCTCAGACCTCATGAGAGGTATCGAAAAACCATTAGGGGCTACAGGATTGTGTTTCTGAGCTCTATAATAACCTCTATCATTTTTGTGTGATTCAACTTCATTTTCATTTGGCAAGGTGATCTCAGTCGATGCCAAAACTTGCAGTGAGGGTCAGTTGAAAGTAGCTCCATAATGTATCTTTCAAACTATCTGTCTTGGCATCGAACCGTCTGCTCCATCAGCTATGGTTGGCTAGATTAATACTAATGACAACCCTGTTCCATGCACTGAGTCAGTAGAATGCTCGTGACCATGCTCGACCCAAGTGACCCAAGGTATGTGACTGAGGACAACAAATCCATGACATCTATTAATTTATTACACTTGAGTAAATTATTACATTAGGGTAATTTATTACATCTATTATAAAAAATTCAAACAAATTGACCTATAACTTCAATAAGATATAATTTAAATCATAATGATAATCATAGTCAATATATAACTTCACCATTCAATTCCATAAACATGAATAGTAAATATGTATACAAAAGCTGATGCAAATATAACATAAAAATGAACATGTTCTATATATAGAAAGTATCAAATGTATCAAAAGTATCTCCATATACAAATATGGCACATGCCATTTCAAAATGTCTACAAAATCAATGTTTCAAGGTGTACAATGTGGCATATATGCCATCTCAAAATGTGCGAAGTGGCATCTATAAATGACCACAAAACTAAAACTACATCCTATGTTGTAGGGGGATCATCAAAATGTCACCTCTTTGAAGAAGTGTTTGGCTCTGATTGATCCTGCATAAAAAATGAGTTCAAATCCAAGTTAGATTACTTAATTTATATGATTTGTACATACATACATACATATTGTATACACCTAAAAATGGTCACCTAGACTATTAGACCCTTTTGCTAAATCATAAATTGCTTATTCTTGATCAAATCCTAGCTCTATCATTTATTCAATTATTTTCTATGGGCTAACCATCTTATCTTAAGTCTTTATTTATTTAAAAGTAATATTTCCTCCCCTTTTAATAAATAAAAAGCCCCCACTTTTCCTCTTATCCTAAGTTGCACAAATAAAGCATTATTCTTATTTTATAAAAAGGGAAAAAGCACTTTTTGTCTCATATGGACACAAAAGTCAACTCTTATTTTCCTATTGGAGGATATTTGTGCACAAGGATCAAGCTTCTTTTTTTCTCCACCGTTGATTAAATCTTTTTCCTCTTAATCTCCATGGTCCATTCCTTCTCATTTCTTATAAAAGGAGAGCTCTCTTCTTCATTCTAGATCCCCAACTTTTTATGCTAACTTTATGCTGCAGGATTTCTAGGTCACTTTGGAGCTTTTCAAGATTTGGAGCATTCTTAGCATCTACATCTCATTCTTGCATTCTACATCTCATTTATGCATTCTTAGCTTAGCTTCATATTTATGCTTTCTTAGATTAACTTCATTTCTATGCTCTAGATTAGCTCACATAGATTAATTAGCTTGGGTTGTAACACTTGCATATTTCCTTTCATAGCTTAGCTTGCATTTCCATTTCTAGCATAGCATTGCATTGCATTTTCATTCTTGATTCTTGAGGATATTGGCATTCTTTCCCTTGTCTTCATTGAATCTCCCATTGCATAGTTTACTCGCAAGGTTATAGGCTAAATAGCTCTAGCTGAGAGCATTCTTAAAAGCCCTTGCACTCCATACCTAGGGAGCTATGGATTGATTTGTGAGGGCTCATTCTTGAGTTTCCTTGCATGTAATGATCCATAGAAGTGTGACACATTTATAGCACACACATACATACATACATACATACATACATACATATATATATCTATGTGTGTGTGTGTGTGTAATTCATAATTCAAACACTAATTTAACTAAAATTATTACTAAATACAAACATCTTTACCTAGCCTCTCAGTCACCTACCACGATCAGGTGTCCTAACATAAGTCTTTGGCAGCAAAGGCCAATGCCACCATAACCAACTCCGACCTATAAATATATATTTTCAATAATGAGATTAGTAGAGTGGTGCAACATAGAGTAATAAATCTACAAAAATAGGATGATAGCATAATAAAATTACAAATTGATTGAACTAAAATTAAAACTTACATCTATTGATCCCTCCTTTGGAATAGTGGGCTGGTTCAACAAAGATATGAAAGATTCTCGTGGGCCCTCCCTCACACTGGGAGTAACCTATGAGAGTAAAAAGATTGTCAATTATGTTTAAATGTACTTCATCATAACAACCCTGGCTACAAAATAAAAATAACAATATGTAAAAGTCTACGTACAATTGGGCTATCACTCCAAATCAAGATGCCTATCAGCCTAGGCTCCCAAACCCATGTCGTGACATCATCAAGAGCCACACCCTATACAATAAAGTGCAAGTAAAATATTTATTACTACACACAAGTGGCATACATATGCATGCATAATTAATTTTAAATAATTAATTTCCTTTCCTTTGTCGACACTTGATGAAGGAACCCCCTCGTGCCCCCCACTGGCATCAGTTATAGCCTGCAAGAGTATAATAAGATGATAATATATTAGTAAATGTATGAATTGTATTGCTCTAATTGATAGAGATTTAAGCATGTACACCAAATGGTATAAAAAAAACTAATGGGTACATAATTTATAATATACTGTATAGGCATCAAGGCCAAATGAAATGGCCAAAAGTGTGGAGTCATCCACCTGTCTCAACTCCTCCTCTGTCATTGACTTAACATAAATGGAAAAAATATATATACATAAGTGCATGCAATCATTAAAACTAATCTAAATAAATAAATTATTTTTAAATTAAATAAGTCATGTGACAAATTTATTTATAATGTTTACTCTTACCATATAAATAAGAGTCCATGGCTCTGCATACACCTCCTAAGCACTCTCATGAGATGTAGATGCTCCATGAGGTGTTGTAGCCTCTAAAGCTGCATCTCCTATATCCTCCTCATCAATAACATACTGATATGTATCACCATCAGTAAGCAATCTAAGGCACATATTCTTTCATATAATGCAAACATGGGGCTTGCATACATGTGAACTCTGGTGATATGTCGATGTGCCAGCATCATCCACACCAGGAGCAAACACTGGCCCGGTTTTCATGATCAATTGATCACTCAGCAAATGAATGGCCCTAATAATCTATGAGACAACCTCTGCAATGATATTGAGATGCTACACTGGAGGAGGGGGTGTGACATTAGTGGGGGGGACGAAGGTAGTGGCCTTTTTGCGCTGGGCAAATGGCCTAGTCTAAGGAGCTCCTCCACCTATGCCCATGTTGGACCTCATGCTAAAATAATCCATTTTTAGGATTCCCAAAAAGGGAGGCTATATCTTCCTTAGTTATATTAAGATCCGCAATCCCATCATGGTCAAGCCTGTCATCAAATTGAGTGTGCATATCATCACGCCAATGAAGAGCAACATTATGTTGCCGCATGAGTGTGTCAATGTTTTCAACAATAGTATTTAGGGTGGCAAGCATGGGACCTAATGTAGGTATATTCTGATATGTGTTTTGGAAACCTCGTATTGTGTTCAAATTATCTTCTATAAAATATTCTAAAGATCGAGGGTTTTGAGATGGGGAATTGTTTTGGGGATCGTTATTTGGTGCGGGAGGGTTATTTTCTTCATTGTTGTCAGCCATGCCTGATTAAATAAAAAACAAATCTAAATTTCAATTTGATTTCATATATTATTACAAAAATAAATACAAAACCCTATTTCAACCAAAAAAATTACATTTAGCATCAAAATAAAATAAAATAATCAAAATATATAAAGAATTTACTTACTATATATACTGCGGAGTCGAATTTGTTGTTGGGGAAATCAGATACCCAAAAAAATTGAGTATCAGATATATGGAGCTATTTTACATACCAAAAACAATGAGAGAAATGAGAAACATGGCCCGTGGGTTTTGATTTATGCCACAAGTTTTGGGTACCTGATGAGGATTGTGCTTTGGTGTCAAGTTTGCCCAGGTGTACTAACACCCAGGCCTACTAAAAAGTCAACACAAATTCTCATGCACTTTTGGACAAGTGAAAAGTGAATATTTTTCACATCACCACTTTTTGGCCCCTCATGATCTTCCACATACCCATAATATTGTTCACTTACCAATAGTGTATGCTCATCCTTGATCCATGAAATTTGATAGGGTTTTAGATGTTTCAACCTTTCCAACTGCAACTTTTTAACCATTTCCTCAGCTGCCAAATTTTTCAGGCTTCCACTATCAATAATTACCTTCCACACTTCATCATAAATGCTACATCTAGTCTTGAACAAACTTTTCCTTACCGGATCTTCCTTATTACTTTCACTCCAAAGTGCTCTCCTGACCATCAAGTTCTTTTGTTTCTCTGGTTCATTCAGTGAGTCTTCTTGCACCAAAGCATTTCTACTGCTACTGACCTTCTTACTTTCATGTGTACACTCAAATGACCTATGTCCTTCTTCTCCACAATTGTAACAAGTTCCTCAGAATCCACCTCTACTATAACCACCTCGGTAGTTATTGCCTCTTCCTCTAATTGAACTTTCACCTTTCCACTCGGTCTTGCCTTTATCCAGATTTTTATGTATCTTGATCAGATCTATTGTTTTCACCATAGGATCTACCTCTTCCTCTAGGGAATCTACCACCTCCTCCTCTTTGTCTTTTCTCATGTCTTTTGTTCAATTTCTCCTTAGCTTTCAAGGAAAATTGATAAGCTTCCTTAATATTTTTTAATTTAACCAAACTGATTTCTTCTTAGATTGAAACTCTCAACCCATTCAGGTACCTAGAAATTCTTTACACTTCATCTTCATCATGTCCAAATCTGATATCTAATCTATAAAAGTCCTCAGTATAATCTTTTACTGAGCTATCTTTCTGCCTCAAACTTTGCATTCATCTAACTAGGTTAATTTGATAATCAAAAGGTAAGAACTTTCCTTTCAACTTATTTACCACCTTATTCCATACCTTGATCTTTTCTTTGCCTTTCCTTTCTCTGTCCAATTGTAGATGTTCACACCATAAGGATGCATAACTTTTCAACTTTGTGTTTGCATTTTTCACCTTCTTTTCCTCAGGAACATTGCCATACTCAAAATACTTCTCCATCTCAGTGATCCAATCAATCAACTCATCTGAATCCATCTTTCCACTATACTCAAGAGGATTGGAATGAGGTGTAGACTTGAAATTTTTCAAAGCCTTCACTAATCTTTCCTCACCCTGATCCATCACAGGTGCAGGTTCTACATCACCTTGTTCTTCTTCAATTTCTTCATCACTAACATCCTCAAGATGTCTTCCTCTATGTTGGGTTGTCTCCATGGCTTCTAACCTAGAAATAACTTGTGTCAACATGTTTTCCAACCTTTAATCTACATCTCACCTCCCAAAAACCATCTTGAAATCCCTCTACAATTGCAGGGCTAGATCACAATCTGCTACCCCACAACAAAGATCAGCTAGGGTTTAACAAGAAGGAACCCTCAATCTAAACTCGCAAGTTTAGATCTAGATCTCAACCTTCACTCTGATACCACTTGATGCAAGGTAGGACAAGAAGAGGGGCCAACAACACACCCTAATCTAAATTCTCCTTGCAAAGATCACACATGCAGAAGCAATTATTCAACAAGTGAGAGAGAGAATGCAGAATATATCTTTATTATTCATCAGATCACCTCATACATGTTCGGTTGTAAGGTCTTCCCAATTAGGGACAGTACATCAAATTCAATTACAACAGTCCTCCAACATGTGAGGATTTAGAGCTATCTTCAAACTTCTAAACTGATACCTCTAATCAACTACCTCCTAAAAACTGATGCCTAAAACTACAACCAACAACTACAACTATCTTTAATTTTTAAAGCACGTGCATGTACACATGTTATGAGATCATCTGGAGAATTTTTAATTTACCTATATATATCTTGGTTGAATGTGTGTATTATCTTAAAAACATGTACACATTTATATATAATTTAAAAGTTCAACATGACAAAAAAATGAATGATATCTTCAAAGTACATGTACATGTATATATATGGTTCAAATTATTCATGTAGGTCCTATCTATGTAGGCAAGAACTTTAACTAGATACCCATTTGAAGTGCATGTGGAACTTAACTCCAGGTTAGTTCTAAGTAAATGTTTGAAAGTTATCTAATATTAACTAGTTCATTAAAACTAGGAACTAAAAGTAACCTCGTTAGTTCTAGGTTTTATGTATGGTTAAGTGCACCTGAACTAAATGTATGTATGTATGTATAACTTGATTTTTTTTAAATGCATAGAAAGTTTATTTTATATGTATATAAATGGGAATTTAATGAAACATATAATGTTTGAAATGATTGAAAGTGAACTTGAACTACATTAAATAAAAATTAACAAGTTAAATTTAAATTTACAATGTATGTAGATTTAAAATCTAGAAATGTGACAAAAAATTGAATGATATTTATAATTCAAGCATATATTTAAATGCACGTGTATGTACACATGTGTATGTATATACATGTAAATCAAAATTTTGTAAAACTTTTAAAAACATATATAAATATAAAGTTCATAAATGTGTATGTATGTTTTGGTTTTATTTAATTATTCTAGATTAATTAGGTTTGAAGAATGAAACTAACTAGTCTCTAGATAACTAACTAAATTTCACTAGGTCTATTTTTTAAGCTAAGTTCAAGAAGCCAGGTTAACTAAGTTGACTAGGTTATGTTTGGTTGAAAGTAAGGTTAATTAGGTTAAATCTAAGTTTGACTTTAAAGTTTTAAAACTAAGTTTGAAATATACATGTCCAACTTTAACTACCTGGTTATTTAAGTATTTAAATGAATAGGTTTAAATTGTAAATGGTTAACTATGACATAACTAAATTTGAATAATTTATCTCTAAAGCTAAGGTTAACTAAGTTAGTTTGATAAATATGACTAAATTAAAAAGTTAAGGTTAACTCTAGGTTAGTTAGATCTACAATTAACTAGGTTAACTATGGTTTAAAATAGATTTCAATTATGGTTTGTTATATCTGCAATATGTATATCTACTAATTTTTTTACATGTAACATTTAAATGTTATGGCTTGAACAAATTTCTAATGTTTCAAATGATTCAAAGTGAACTTGTTAAACATTTTACAAATTAACATTTAAAAATTAAATATGAACTACAGATTTAATCTAAATATGACAAAAAACTAAATGATAAATTTATAATTCAAGCATAAATTTATATATATGTACATGTTATCTAAATTTCACTACGTTAACTAAGTTAAGTAGCTTAACGAAATTTAACTACGTTAACTAAGTTAAGTAGGTTAACGAAATTTAACTACGTTAACTAAGTTAAGTAGGTTTGAAACATCAAGGTTGATTAGGTTAACTAAATTTCACTAAGTTATACAGGTTAACTATATTTGTTCAGGTATAGTTAACTAGGTTATCTAAGTTTGACTAAGCTAACTAAGTTTGAATTATGAAAAGTTAACTAAGGTTAAAATTAATTTTGTATAGGTTTGAATTATGGTTAACTACGTTAACTAAATTTGAATAAGATAGCTCAAAGTTAACTATATTAATAAAATTTAACTAAAGTTAACTACGATTAACTAAGTCAACTAGATTTCAACTATGGTTAATTAATGATAACTATGTTAAATAAAACATATTAATATACATTATAAATCTAACATAACTAAAAATTATCCTAATAATAATCAAATTAACAAATATACGTACACACGCAATGAAAAAAATTTAATTTTTTAAAATAAAAAAAAAACCTACCTGTCCGATCGAAAGACTCAAGAGCTCCTCAATCTATGGAAAGCCACTATGGATGAAATGAGGAGCTTAGAGGGATCAAAAGAATATATAGCTTTTTCATTTTCGACAGAACCATGTTTCTACTGAAAATGGTTCAACCGAAGTGGTTCCGGCAGAAATCTTGGTGCCACTTATTTTTGGCCGAAAAGTATTCAGCCGAATATGTTTTGGCTGAAACATGCTTCAGCCGAAACATCTCAGTTGTCCTCTACTGCAAAAAAGGTGCGTATGATCACACGTGTACGCTTTAAAGAAATTTAATAGTGGACCACTAGAATGTATGTTACTTGATGTTATTCTGACTATGTAACATGCGATAGGAAATCATGCGATTTGTATATTAGAGTTGAATATATGTTAGTCCTACTTGAACAATTAAATGTGACACTTTGTGCAATTCAATGATTATGAAATATTTTTTATTGTAGGAAAAATTAGGTTTTAAAAGGGACCTGAAACCCTGTACAAGTAGAGCTCAAAAGATTACATCGTTAAACATGCTAAAAAGAAATAGGACTAGGAACCAGTCCACTAGAACCAAAGCCAGCAAAAAAAAAACCAAAAAATCAGACACCAAAAAAACCAGTAACCAGGGAAACCAAGAAAAGGACAACACCAAGACCCAAGAAAAACTAAGAAAACTCCTTACAGATTTTGTCTGCTTCCTTCTTCGCCTCTGAGATCTTCTTTATGGCAGCATTGAAGTCAAAAAGCTCCAGGATTCTATCTTGGATCTTTTTTCTCTTAGCCGACCGGGTGCATTTACCAGGACCCTCATCACCTGCATCCTTGTTGTCCTCCTCAGGTTTCTTACTAGGGGAGCTGGCATCTAGCTCCACTTTGATGGACATAAAACATTCCATGGCCGAGCCCATGAACATGTTATTATCTTGCATATGCTTCTTCATGGCATTCTCCAGATTATCAACTCTAGCTTGCATATCCTGCACCTTCTTATCCCTCTCATTGTCCTTGTTGCCATCCAAAGTCTTCGAGCCAGTCTCCAAAATCTCCTACAGGAAGTCAACCTTAGCAGAGATAGAATGACATTTTAAATTCAAATTTTTTATTTCCTGAAAAACCCATTTCAGCAAGGGAAATGAGTACATAGATGTCGCCTTCATAGTCTGAAGAACCCTGAAAGGAGGGTCAATTTTTTCATCCATATCTTCTTTGAGAAATTGCACATTCCATTCTTGCATATCAACAGTTTTGACAAAGGGGATGTTCTAAGAGGTAGAAGGGACATTATCTTTCTCCGCAGTAGGGGAGTCCTTCTCCACAACAGGGGAATCCTTCTACATATCTGAATGGACCTCCATGATAACTTCCACTTTGGGGGAGATGGGCACATCATGATCCTCTAAACTATCATACTCCACCAAAATGGGGACCGACTGGCCTCCCACATCCTCCTCTTTCCTGTCATCCTCATTGTTATCCTTGACCGCAGGGATGTTTCCCGCCTCCATAGTTGACATAGAGCTCTCCCCTATTTAGGAAACTTGATAAATGGTCAGACCTTCAGTGTTACTCTGAACCCCAAAGTGGGCTTAGGAGAGTGCTCTACACCTTTAAAGATCCTAAAAACAACACACTTCCACTATCCTCACTAGAGGATACAATGTCTTTAACCAGCTTGTACCCCCTTGGGTTCTACTGGTGCTTGGTTGACACTCGTTCGATGCTCAATGCCTATGTTAACCAAGTGGGCTCAGTAGCTTTACCAAGTAGTTTCTTGACTCTCGGTAATGCTTACCGCAAAGTGCCTTACTGAATTTTCTTTCAAATGGGAACCTACAAATTTGGTGAGGGGATGGAAAGGTTCCATACACAAACAAGATGTCTACTATGGGAGTGATTTCCACACACACTACCGGATTTAACTAACAAGTTCAAGAGTCTAGACCTTGTCGAGCTTGTAGCCTTCTGGATGAGGTTCAATGGTTCTGGTTCCAGATCCTTACAAGAATTCTATGGAAGCTAAGTATATTTAGACACCCTTTTTTTGACTTGTAACAAACCTCCCGATCCTAAGATCCTAAACACAAAGAACAACACTTAACAACTCCTGGTCTACTAGTCCTAATAGGGCTAATTGACTCAGTTAATGAAGGAAAACTTTACTAGTTGGTTTCTCAAGGTTAATTTCCAATTGCAACGGTGTTGGGAATCCAAAAGAGACCATAATTTGTCTTTAGATTGCTATTATCCACCCCCAAAGTGCTTCTACCACTTCACTTCTTCATTTCCTAAACCAAGCACATAGAGATGCTTGGTGTAGAATCTGCAAATAGATTTCTCCAAAAAATCCCCCTTCTTCTACACTTTTGAAGAACTAAAATACATTTCCCCTACTTGCATTTCCCAACCTTGTATGGGGACCCCACAGAGGAAATACAAGTTAGGGCATCTTAGGCCAAGACCCTAGTTCAGGGGGGTTTCTTAAAAACCTAGATAAACTGATTCTTCTAACTTTTGACTTTGATCTTCAAAATGATTCAAATTAAATGCATCAGAGTCCTAGTGCATAACATGTATCAGATTGATCAAATTTATTCTTTGTACTTCCATACAAATCCATACACGAAATGTTTCAATCCAGAATTAGAGAAAAAAAAGGATCTTTTATTGATTGAATACAAAATTTACATAGATTTTCCTTATTTTTCAACACCCATCTCTATCTTCCACCCTCGTTTAAGGGCTCTATGAAGACTTTCCTTAGTGGATCCAACCATTTTTCAAAGGTTGTGACCGTTGGGTAGTTATTTCACAGGTCGGTAGCAACTTTTCAAAGAAGTTGCTGACAACATTTCTTGTATTTTGCAACTTTTTACAAAGTGTTGCATTCTTTCTCCTAAATATCCTATAGGCCTAAGCCTTTGATCCTACTGATCCCAAAAATTATTGAAATAACTTAAAAATAAACCTAGGAAACCTAACATCCTAAATGTGCCTTTGGACCATAGTCAAAAACCCATGGTTTATAACCACACTGAGGGTGACTAGGTCTTACAAGTTGGCTTATTAAAACTTAACCTATCATTCTAAAAGTTGTGAAGAGTGGGGAGTGTTCCTTGGGTGCTCATACACCATACTCCTATGTTTTATAAACTCAAGTCCCACTTGAGAGCAGTTTCTGAACCGAAGTTCCATGCTTGTCCAACTTTAGAGTCTAAAATCTTGTCCAACTATAATGGTTGGCTCGATGGAAAGTCCTTTATCCATTTGGCCTATTTGTCTTCAATATCCTAAAAAGTGTCATTAGATCTTACATCACCCTTAAAAGGAGTGAGATCACAAATGTTAAAGATAGGAGTAGTAGAAATAGTAGGGGGTAAATAAATTTTATAAGCATTATTCCCAAATTTATGAAGTATTTGGTAGGGACTGATCCTCCTCATCTACAGTTTGGTATGTCCCCTAGGTAGCCTTTCCTTATTTAGGCATGCCCATACTTGGTCTCCTACTTTGAAAGTAACATGTCTCTTCTTCTTATATGCCTATTCTTTTTACTTCACATTATTCTGAATCAATGTATCTTAGACTTGATCATGAATCTGTTTGATCCATGCAAATAGTTCTTCTCTCTATGCACTAACTTTAAAGTCAGTTGGTAACTCTCTTAGTTCCATAACTCCTCTTGGATGGAGTCTATAATTCACTTGGAATGATGTCTTCACTGTTGACCACTTTACTGAATCATTGAAAGAAAATTCTCCTTGAGGAAGGATAGCATCCCAAGTTTGTCCATATTGTTTTGTTAGACACCTTAAAAGGTTTCCTAATGATCTATTTATGACTTCAGTCTGCCCATCGGTTTGTGGATGGTATGTAGAACTAAATGATAGATTTATCCCCAAAATTTTCCAAAGGTTTCTCCAAAAGTGCCCTTGGAATTTCACATCTCTATCAGAGATAATGGATGTTGGTAATCCATGAATTCTAACCACTTCTTTAAAAAATAAGTTAGTAATATGTGAACCATCATTAGAAACTTTACAAGGAACAATGTGTGTCATTTTGCTAAATCTGTCAACTATAACAAAGATACTGTCAAATCCTTGTTTAGTTCTCAAAAGTACTAAGAAAAAATCCATACTCACACTATCCCATGGTTTTGTTGGAATAGGAAGTGGTTGATAGAGACCTTGATTGGTCCTAACTCCTTTAGCCCTTTGACAAATAGTGCATGATTCAACAAACTTCCTGACATCCATTGGTAACCGAGGATAATGATAGTTTCTCCTTACAAGTTCAAGTGTCTTATCTATGCCAAAGTGACCTCCTAGTGTACCACAATGTTTCTCTCTAATCAAATTTTCTCTCATGGAGCATTTAGGAATTCAAAGTTGACCTCCTTTGAACAAAAGGCTATTCTACAATAAATATTCAGAATAAGTAGTGTTATATGCATCTGATAGAGTAGAGAAAACCTGATAGATATCACCAAAATATGAATCATCCTTGTATAGGTTTTTGAGGGCATCAATCCCTATGCTTTGTACCTACACTTCTTCAACCAAAATTACTCTTCTACTAAGAGCATCTGCTACTTTGTTTGAATTTCCTTTCTTATGTTTTAAGGAAAATGTGAATGCTTGGAGTTGTTCAACCCATTTCATATGCCTGCAGCTTAGCTTGTCCTAACTATTCAAAAAACTCAAGGCATGATTATTTGTAAAGACAATAAATTCTTTAGGAAGCAAGTAGTGCCTCCATTTCTTGAGGGCTTGAACCATCACATACAATTCCAAGTCATATGTGTTGTATTTATTCTTTGCTTCATTTAGTTTTTCAAAGAAGAAAGCCATTGGTCTTCCATCTTGACTGAGGACTGTGCCTATGGCTAGATTGCTAGCATCGGTCTCCACTCTGAACAATTTGTCAAAGGTCAGTAGTGCTAAAATGGGATATTGTGCTACTCTTTCCTTCAAGTATTTGAAAGCTTCATCTACTTGTGTTGTCCATTGGAATTTTTTTTTCTACCACCCTTGATGGTATCAAGTAAAGGTGCACAAATGTGACTAAAATTTTTGATAAATTTCCTATAAAAGGTAGCCAATCCATGAAAGCTCCTGACTTCTCCTAGAGTCTTTGGTGTGGGCCAATTAATGATAGCCTCTACCTTTTTAGGATCCATTTCGAGTGTGCCCTTTGAGATTAAAAAAACCCAAAAATATCAACTCTTGTTGCATGAATGTACACTTTTCCAAGTTGATAGACAGTTTCTTCTCATGTAGTTTTTGGAGAAATTTATCCAAATGTCTTATGTTTTCCTTCATAGTCCCACTAAAGATTAAGATGTCATCTAAATAGACCACCACAAACTTTCCTATGAAATCTTGAAGCACTTCATTCATTAATCTCATGAAGGTGCTAGGAGCATTGCTAAGGCCAAATGGCATCACAAGCCATTCATGCAATCCTTTAGTGGTTTTGAATGCAGTTTTCCACTCATCACTGGGCCTTATCCTTATCTGATGGTAACCAAATTTAAGGTCAATTTTTGAGAAGTAACATGCTCCTCCAAGTTGGTCTAGAAGATCTTCAATCCTGGGTATAGGGAATCAGTATCTGACTGTGATTTTTTTTATTGCCTTGGAGTCGGTGCATAGTCTCCATTTACCATCCTTTTTAGGGGCCAAAACACTCAGGACTACACAAGGGCTAAGACTCTTCTATATGAGTCCTTTACTCAACAATTCACCGACTTGTCTGGTGACTTCAACATTCTGATTAGGAGTGAGTTTATAAGCAGCTTTTTTGGGTAGGGAAGCACTTGGGATAAAATCTATTTGGTTGCAGATATCCTTCAATGGTGGGAGTTCATCTGGTGTGTCTCCTGCAACTATTCCTTTGTACTTCTGTAGTAGACTATCTACTTCCTTCGGTACTTCTTTGTGCACTGTCTTCTCCTTTGTCTTAAGGACTAGGGCATATCCTACCTCAGAATATTGAATAGTACTTATCATCTCTTATTCTCCTGCAAGCATGACTAACTATTCTTTTAGTTTTTCTTGTTGAGGATCAGGGAGAGGGAGCAAATTGTATTTGTGACCATTCTGAATAATTTGGTATCGGTTTGTGACTCCATCATGTTTAGCCTGTAGATCATACTGCCATGGACATCCTAACAAAAGGTGACATACATCCATGTCTGCAACATCACAAAGGACTCTATCCGTATAGTCTTTAATAGAGAAGTCCAGCCAAGCTTGTTCATTTATGAGGGTCTGCTGCCCTTTTGTCAACCAAGATACATGGGATGGGTTTGGGTGGGGTATCTTTTCCTGTTTTAATTTATCTACCATCTCTCTAGATACAATATTTTTAGTAGAACCAAAATCAATTACTAACTTGCATACCTTTCCATGGCTCTTGCAGTTTGTTCTGAAAATACTTTTTCTTTGGGGAGGTTCCACCAGTACTGGTGCTTAGATCAAATTCCTCTTCATCATGAGGCTTACTCCATCTTCTCCCATATAGTCTCTCACACTATCAACATCATCTTCTTGTACTAGGTTGGATCTTCTTTCACCTTGGTTATTCTGCTTCTCTCTATCCAGACACCTATTGGTGTAGTGCCTTGTCTGATTGTAGTTATAACACCTGATTTGTCCATTGTTTCTTCCTCCATTTCTACCCCTTCTGTTTCCTCTTCTACCTCGGTATCCACCTCTTGAATTTCTTTCTCCTTGGGTGTTCTCCTTATTAGATTCTCCTTGTGGTCTATTGTTTTGTCATCTTCCTCCAAAGTTTCAACTTCCTCTTTCATTATTAGCTTTTGTAAGAATTTTCCTAAGGCAAAGAATAAAAGCCAAGATCTAGAAGCTCAAGAGATAGCACAAGAGAGATAGGAAAAATGATCAAATAATTGATTATAGCCAATTGAATTGATTACAAAGTAGGAGTGCCTAAATATATAGGAAATGCAATAGGACTGCATGATAAGGAGATGATAAGATATCACCCACATAAGGTGGAATCACATGTCCACCAAAGGTGGATCATCCTCCATTGTACATGAAAGTATGTGAAGCATGTGCAAAAATGAGAGGATGATAATGTGATAAGAGAACTAAAGGTGGATCTCACACACAAAGAGGTATGTGATGACAACTATCACACCTAAAGTGGAAATTCTGCTAACCATGTGCTAAAATGAAATGCAAACTCCTAGGTGTCACAAATGACAACTAATATGCAAATGCATTATCCTAAGTAAACTTAAGTAAAGTGTAATTAGTGAATATTTAATTACACCAACACCCCCCTTAAGTGCAACTTAGGGGAATGCACTTAAGCTCACAATGCAAGATGGGTCCTAGCTACTAGGCCATGTTAGGTACCCATGTACAATATGCAAGAACAATAGATAATGCAATCTCTCATAAAGCAGAGAAAGAGGGAAAACCTCATGGGAAAAACCCTCCCCCAAAAAGAGAGATGAATACAAGATGCATGCATGGATGGAGTAATCAAGACCCCCCAATTATGACATACATCATGCATATACAAGAAAAAATCCCCCCAAAGGAAGGAAACAAGGAGACATGATATCCCCCCCATAATGAGTAATCTCCTCCAAGGATGGTAAGTGCTTGAAGACAAAACATAGTCCAATGCCTAAAAACAACATTTCTCCTCTTAGGAAGAAGATACATCAAGTATAGATGTAAGAAGGCTTCCCATTGTGGATGGGAAGTAGCAAGGGGAATCCAAATGAAGTATGATGTCTCTGAAGTATGCCCAAGTGTCACCATGTCCTTGGTTGATGAAGATGCCATGAACCAATTAGGAATAAGCTCACTAGAAGGTGACAAATGAAGAACCAATGGTAACTAATCCACGTAAGAATTTGGATCAAACTCCAAAGACAAAGATGCCTCCTCAAATGAAGTAGGAAGAGAAGAAAGAAAGCTCCCCCTTGATGTAGAATGTACACCAATGATAGGTGTGCCTGGATCAATATAGAAAATGCACTAAGAAAATTGAATAATGTTCCTCCCCTTAGGAAGAAACAAGTCCATAGGTGTATCAATGAATCCTCCCCAATCTCTAGGAAGAATCCTCAAAATGTATGATGTCTTAGGAAACTAAGTAGGAATCTCCAACACATGAGCATAATCAACTTGAACCATGCAATGTGACATCTCAAGTGAAGTTTGAGACTCATGAAAACCAATCTCTAAAGACTCAAATGTCTTCTTTGAAGTTAAAGAGACCTCCTCCAAATTTTGTATCAAAGGATCCATAATCATGTCAATCTTGAAAGAATGATCAAGTAGAGAATGAAGATGAGGGTCAACATACTCCCTAAAAACAACTAAAGAAGGATCACCTTCAACAAAGAGAAGATAAATATCATCAATGAAGTCTCCCAAATCTAAAATGTAGGACTCCACAAACAAACTTGCAATGTCTATCAAGTAGTCATCCAATGGAACCAAGTCTGGAAGAAAATGAATATCATGTTGCACTAAATCACCTAAACCCATGGCTATGTGAATGCAAGAATCATCAGGAGAAACACTATATGTGATATCAATAGGAGGAGAAGGAGCTGCAACTGGAGGTTCTAGACATTTTGGAAGTGGAGGAATATGTGGATCTCCATACATTTCCCAAAGAAAAGTCCAAAGATTAGGAATATTTTATGTCTCATCATCATAATCATCAAGGGAATCTATAACATCCATAGCCATATTCCAATAGATAACCTTAATAACTTTTGAGTAAGAGTCCCAATTGAAAGAAGGATTTTTAGGTCTAAGCTCATACAAATAGGGCAACAAGTTATGCTCAGTAAGATGAGCAAGAACCAATTCACTCCATTTCTTATAGTTTCCTCTTGTCAACTTAATTAAACCATCCATGATGTACTTCTCACATGACACAATGAGATCAAAAAATCAATGCACCCCCCAAAATGCAATGAACTAAAGAACCCCCCCAAAATAGATGATTTTGGCACTTTATATATAGTGCATGTACAATTGCCACTTGCCAAAATGAACCAAAGTGGACTTCTAATTTTGATGATTACAACAAAAAATATGAAGCTATAATAGACTCAAACAAATAAGACACAAGATCTCTCAAGGATCTAACAAATTACAAGTGCCAAAAATAGGCCAAAATAGACCAAATTCTAAAAGTACTATGTCTACTTAGAATTTTTCTAAACTGATACCAGATCTGGAAAGTAGACAAAAAATCATGAACTTTTAAAAAAAATAGCACCTAAAAATGTGTCCATATGAGCCCGAACAAAGCCTCTAAAGTTGTAAAAATTAGGATTTACGATTTCCAAAAAATATCAGAAATAGAGATCAGAAATCACCTACACCATTGTGTAGATCGTGAAATTCTACCCCAAAACAAAAAACATTGCTCGAAAAAAGGACTCCGAATGACTGAGATATCGCTGTTTGAAAATCGCCTCTGAAATTATTTTTTCTGAATCGCCGCCGCTGAACCTTGAAAATTCAAATGGCTCTAGATTTGGCTTCAGATGTCCAATTTGGATGAAACAAAATTTGATTTAGGGGTTTTTGGACCTCCTCAATGTGATGCCAACCTTTGATTTGCACCAGCAAGGTCCAACTTTGACCTACAATAAAAATCTCTCAAAATAGGCTATATAATGAAACTCCTATGGCTCTGATACCATGTGTTACAAGTAGAGGTTGTCATTGCACCAAAAGGTCAACATGTTAATGCCTGATATAATCACTAGACTTGTAGAAGACACACGAGGTGATTAAACCATGTCACGAATCTCGAGGGGAGCACTGGCCATTTTTCCAACAATCTCCCCCTCAGTGTTACCCGAGGAGATTCGAACCTGTGACCAAGCTTTGATACCATGTAAGAATTTGCCTAAGGCAAAGAATAAAAGCCAAGATCTAGAAGCTCAAGATATAGCACAAGAGAGATAGGAAAAATAATCAAATAATTGATTATAGCCAATTGAATTGATTACAAAGTAGGAGTGCCTAAATATATAGGCAATGCAATAAGACTACATGATAAGGAGATGATAAGATATCACCTACACAAGGTGGAATCACATGTCCACCAAAGGTGGATCATCCTCCATTGTACATGAAAGTATGTGAAGCATGTGCAACAATGAGATAAGAGAACTAAATGTGGATCTCACACACAAATAGGTATGTGATGACAACTATCACACCTAAAGTGGCAATTCTCCTAACCATGTGCTAAAATGAAATTCAAACTCCTAGGTGTCACAAGGACAACTAATATGCAAGTGCATTATCCTAAGTAAACTTAAGTAAAGTGTAATTAGTGAATATTTAATTACACCAACAACTTTTCCTCTACCACTCTGTTAATTCCTCCTTTTGAACTTTTCTTCAACTTTTAATGCCAATTGATAGCATTCATTCACTGTGGTAGGGTTTGTCAAACTGAGTTCATCTTGAATTGAGACCCTTAGGCCTTGTATATACCAAGCAAGCTTTACACATTCTGGTTCAGCAAGCTTGGATTTCATCACTAATCTCTGAAATTCTTTAGTATAGCTAGAGATGTCCATCTCTTTCTTTCTTAGACTCATTCTTCTTTTATGAAGTTGGACTTCATAATCTTTAGGGACATAAGTTTCCCTAAGAAAGGTCACCATCTTCTTCCAAGTGGTGACTGGATTCTTTCCATTCTTCACCCTATCATCTTGAGTGAAGTTCCACCATGTGAGTGCAGAGCCTTTGAGCTTTGACTTAGCAATCTTCACCCTCTGCTTCTTAGGGATGTCTTCACAATCAAAGAAACTATTTAGGGAATCCACACAATCCATTACAGAATTTGGGTCCATCTTCCCATTGTATGTAGGCAACTCAAGCTTGGCATCCATGGTTCTCCTCTCCATAGATTTTAGAGTCTTCATAAGTAGCCTTTGGTCTGTAGGACATTCTTCTTCCTCCTGCTCAAGGGGTTCTTCATCAATCCTTACTTTGACATTATTAGAGTTTCCACTACTTTTCTTTTGAAGCTCTTCCCTCAACCTATCCATCTCTTACCTCATCTGCTACATCTCGGTGTCTCTCTGATCATCATGTTGTGTCCTTTTCTCTTTCAGGTATCTTACTATCTCTTCATTGGTCATCCTTGATGACAATCCTCCTTCATCTTCTCCTTCCATGGTGCTAGTATATCTTTACCCTAAGGATCTTAGGTTCTCTGATACCACTTGATGCAGAGCTCTCCCCTATTTATGCAGCTTGGTAAATGGTAAGACCTTTGATGTTACTCTGAACCCCAAAGTGGGCTTAGGACAGTGCTCTACACCTTTAAAGATCCTAAAAAGGGTACACTTCCACTATCCTCATTGAAGGATACAATGTCTTTAATCAGTTTGTATCCCCTTGGGTTCTACTAGTTCTCAGTTGACACACGGTCGATGCTCGATGCCTATGTTAACCGAGTAGGCTCGGTAGCTTTACCAAGTAGTTTCTTGATGCTCGGTAATGCTTACCGCAAAGCACCTTACTGAATTTTCTTTCAAATGGGAACCTAAAAATTTGGTGAAGGGATGGAAAGGTTCCATACACAAAGAAAATTTCTACTATGGGAGTGATTTCCACACACACTACTGGATTTAAGTAACAAGTTCAAGAGTCTAGACCTTGCCGGGCTTGTAGCCTTCTTGGCGAGGTTCAAGGATTCTGGTTCCAGATCCTTACAAGAACTCTATGGAAGATAAGTATATTCAGACTCCATTTTTTAGACTTGTAACAAATCTCCTGATCCTAAGATCCTAAACAAAAAGAACAACACTTAACAACTCCTGGTCTACTAGTCCTAATAGGGCTAATTGACTTGGTTAATGAAGGAAAACTTTACCAATTGGTTGTTCAAGGTTAAATGCCAATTGCAACGATGTTGGGAATCCCAAAGAGACCATAATCTATCTTTAGATTTCTTTTATCCACCCGCGAAGTGCTTCTACCACTTCACTTCTTCATTTCCTGAACCAAGCAAATAGAGATGCTTGGTCTAGAATCTGCAAACAAATTTCTCCAAACAATCCCCCTTCTTCTGTGCTTTTGAAGAAATAAAATGTATTTCCCCTACTTGCATTTCCCAACCTTGTATGGGGACCCACGGAGGAAATACAAGTTGGGGCATCTTCAACCAAGACCCTAGTTTAGGAGGGTTTCCTGAAAACTTGGATAAATCGATTCTTCTAACTTTCGACTCTGATCTTCAAACTGATTCAAATTAAACGCATCAGAGTCCTAGTGCATAACATGTATCGAATCGATCAAATTTCTTCTTTGTACTTCCGTACAAATCTATACACGAAATGTTTCAATCTAGAATTAGAGAAAAACATGGATCTTTTATTGATTGAATGCAAAATTTACATAGAGTTTCCTTACTATTCAACACCCATCTCTATCTTCCACTCACTTGTAAGGGCTATATAAAGAATTTCCTCAACAGATCCAACCATTTTTCAATGGTTGTGACTGTTGGGTGGTTGTTTCACAGGTCGGTAGCAACTTTTCAAAGAATTTGTCGACAATATTTCTTGTATTTTGAAACTTTTTACAAAGTGTTGCATTCTTGCTCCTAAAGAGCCTATAGGCCTAAGCCTTGGATCCTAGTGATCCCAAACATTATTGAAATTACTTAAAAAGACACCTAGGAAACCTAACATCCTAAATGTTCCTTTTGACCATAGTCAAAAACCCATGGTTTATAACCACACCGAGGGTGACTAGGTCTTATAGGTTGGCTTATTAAAACTTAACCTATCAGTCTAAAAGTTGTGAAGAGTGGGAAGTGTTCCTTGGGTGCTCCTGCACCAATAGTTCCAACAACCTCCTCCTCCTTGTTCTCATTATCCCCAAAAATTGTATTTGACATCGACAGCAAAGCTTCACTATCATCCTCGATTGAATTAGTCATGTCAGCATAACCCTCAACACTTTTAGCAATAGAGCCCGTGTCCATACCAACATCCTTATCATATTTTAATTTTTTAATAGAAGAAATCTCCTATTTTCCAACTGTCTCCCTCATATGTTTCTTAGCCGAACTAGAGGCTTTGGGTGAGGAAATAATAGGGCTAGAAATGGCCTTTTTCTTGATATGTTCCACAATGAGGAGAATAAGCCTCTCATGCAGAATGGGTTTCTTCTCTTTCCTCCTATGGTTAGAAATGCTAAGGCAGAGGGACTAAAGGAGAAAAAAAGGTAAGGACACCCTAATCTTGTGATGGAAGTGACAGATTAACACAAAATGGTATGAGTGGGAATGTTTATACCTACCATCCAAGGTAATGTACTCCATGATTTTCGTCATGACCATCACCTAGATTTCCTTGAAGGCAACAACGTCATAGTAGCCGCTAGAATCTTTCACCAAACTCCGCGCTTCAACTTTTCTTTTGCGAAATCGTTGGATGGCCCTTTGCGAAACTCTCTTATCTCTATAAAATTTAATACCCTTGATTCTCAGTCTGAACACCTCAGCAATAAGTTCTTCCATAATGTTCACAGTAAGACCAGCAATGGTCACCACCCCATCTTTCCAAGACTTAGCAAACACCTTCGTTGCTTTGTCTATAAACCCATGCAGATGCTCCATATGTGTAGTAAGGCCACCCTTTCTAAGTTTTTCCTAGACTTCCAACATGTTTTTCCATTTCATACAATCCTTTAGCTCCCTTCGATTAAGCCTTCCACCCACGATATTGAAGAGAGAAATAACAACAATAGTAGCAGAGAACAACCAAATGTAGATGAAAAGGGCAACTTTAAAATACACGCAGATAAACTTGTGTCTACATTTAGTAATCTCAGGAAAGGCACCATTTTCTGTAATCATATTAACTTGTTTAGCAAAAATGTGTCTTATCATCATAATTTCTTGAGATACTCCCAATCCACCCTTTTTCTATGAATCCTGTCAAAAGCCAACTTTGCTTTCATATCAACAGTGAGATTTTTACCTTCATGCCAAATCATAATGTCCTTTGCCCTAACCGCAAAGTTGGCCAATTCATCAATAGTACCATTCACTTCCCAATAAGCATGGGAAATGATGACTTGCTTAAAGGAATTAATAATCATTTGGGCCTCCTCAATAATCACCTTAATGGACCATGATGGTTTAGTGATATTATTGATGCAATTTAAGATATTCATTGAATCATCTTTGATCCACACGTTCAAAGCCATATCTTTTTTAATTATTTTAAGGGTTTGGAGAAGAGCCATGGCCTCCAAAACATGATTGGTTTGCACCCCAATGGGAAGCACCACAATAGCAAGACAATTTTCCATGTCATCTCTTATGAGCCCACCACAACCTACCGGACCCAGGTTACCCTTCGCAACACCATTGAAATTGATTTTAATCCATCCCGGAGGAGGGGAAAGCCAAATGGAATTCTTCTATTGGTTAGGAGTTTTATTTTTGGAACCAACACTGTAATCACCCGCAGTGAAGTCCAGCTTCAAACCAGTCGACGAGTTGTAGTTCTCCCTGAGACTTCTCTTAATCTTTTCAACGATCACCACCGATGGTAGCTCAGTATTTCTAAAAACTCTTTCTTTGCATTTTCTCCACAATCTCCATATAACATGAGGTGCAATAAGATTCCACAACTGCTTATCCATGGGGACCTCCGCTTTTCTCCATTGGGTACAAAAATTCTCCATGTTGTTAGGAAAAAACCAATTAATCTGCTAGCACTTTAAGGTAAGACACCAAACTTCCCAAGAATAGTTGTAGTCAATGGCCAAATGGAAGACCGATTCTTCCACCTTCTTATAAAGAAAGCATCTATTGCTCAAAATCGTACCACATTTCTGGAGGTTGTCAATGGTAAGGATCTTATTCTACAAAACCATCCAAAAGAAAATGTTAATTTTAGGAATTAATCTTTTGTCCCAAACCTGGGCCCAAAAGGGAATAGGATCCAACTACTTCAATAATAGTTCAGAGGCCGAGACCATAGTGAAGACACCTGAAGGAAGAATTCCCCAAATCAGCTCATCATCTCTGGATGAATTAACCTTCCAAATCTTCAAATCCAACAGAAAAGGCTTAAGGGTCTCATCAATTGAAGAAAGATCAATCCAGGATCTATTCCTCCAGTAGTCCCTGACCCTTGAACCAAATCTTTGAATACAGGAATTAATGAAAGGTTGAAAAGCAGTAACAAAGCTAAGAGGAAAATCTTTGAGCCAGCAATCATCCCTGAACTTAATTCTTCAACCATTGCTTAAATACCATTTAGCCCCTTTAAAGGTCATCTCCTTAGCTTTTTGGATGTAATTCCAAATGGAGGAGCCCTACACTTTCAGTTTCATTTTCATAAAATCAGAGATGTGGGGAAAGGAGTAGAGATATTTATTGTAGATAATCTCATTCTATTCCATCTTTTCCCCCAAAATCCTCCAGATTTGTTTAGCCAGGAGTGCCTGATTGGTCACTCTTAGGGGGTGAATACCTAGCCCCCCCCTGCCCCCCACTTCTTAGGAATGCAAACCTTGTCCCATGCAACCAAAGCCAGTCTCTTTCTTTCTTCAACTCCAGTCCACAGAAAATTTCTTTGAATTCTTTCAATAATGTCTGCATGTTTGCCAGGGACCTTAAAAAGGCTAAGAGCATAAATGGGGATACTCTACAGAAAGGTCTTCAAAATTTGGAGTTTTCTCACTTGACTAAGTAGTGCCCCTTTCCAACCAGCAAGCTTCCTATTGAATTTGTCCACAATGCTAGCCCAAAAAGAGTCAGGAGGTTTGAGACCTAAAGGAAGGCCAAGATAGGTAGCAGGAAAGGTATCAATTCTACAACCAATGATTCGTGCAGTTATGTTCTACCTATCCACATGCATGTTGATAAAGAACAAAGAGCTCTTATCCCAGTTGACAATTTGACCAGTACCCAAGGAGTAAATGGAAATATCATGTTTGATAACCCTAGCCTTCTGGATGGACGAGTAACCCATGATGATAGTGTCATCCATGAATTGTTCATGACAACATGGCCTAGAAGAAGAAGGAGAGATGCCCTTGAAAGAACCAATAGAGACTAATTTCTAGAGATAATGACCAAGACATTCAACCATGATAGAAAAAAGGATAGGAGACAAAGGGTCTCCTTGTCGAAGCCCCCTAGAAGGTTTGAAAAATCTGGAGGGGGAGCCATTAACCATGATAGCGGTCGTGGAGGTACTGATGAGCTAGAAAATCAACTTGAGAATTTTTTCACATAAGCCAAAAGATCTTACCACCTTGATCATCAAATCCCAGTCCACCCAATCATAAGCCTTAGAGAGATCAAGTTTCAACAGGAAGCCAGAGTTGAGATAGACTTGAGTGGAATGAATAACCTCATGAACCTTCATAATTGAATCAAGGATCTTCCTACCAGGAACGAACCCTCTTTGCTGAGGAGAAATGATCTTCGAAAGAATAGCCAACAGTCTAAGGGTAATAACTTTGGATAAAATCTTGTACACAGAATTACATAGACTAATTGGTCTGAAGGAATCCACCGAATTAGCGCCAAGCTTCTTCAATATCAGAACAATAAAAGTAGCATTAATTTCTTTCAACAAAGATCTTGAGCCAAAGAATTCTTTAACCGCATTACAAATGTCCTTACCAATAATATGCCAAAATTTGTGAAAAAAGAACATAGAGAACCCGTCTAGACCCAGGGATTTTCACCTTCAAAAGAAAACACAACAGACTTGACTTCTTCCGAGGAAGGGATAGCAATAAGGACTTTGTTGGTAGCTTCATCAACAATGGAAGGAATGGAATCAAGAAGAGCATCTTGATTCTCCAAGTGAAGATTCAAATCTTTAGATTTTATAAATGAAATGTTACTTTTGAACATACGCTTAATAAGGGAAAGTCAAGATGATAAATCAAGTTTTGTCCATTGGCTTATGTTGTGGATGAAAAGGAAATGATTATATCAAGAGATAGATAGAGTGGATGTCTTATATGATTCTATTTTATAAATATAAAAGAATGAATGAACTTAGGAACATTTGTCTTGGGACTATAAATGAACGTAATGAATGACATGTTATATGTTCTTATGTTACATTTTATTGTTGAAGGATGAAGGATTGGTTATGCTTTAGTTATGTTACTTCTAGTAGTGATGTTAGGGAATCTTGAGAGGGGCTTGGGTTAAGCAAAGGTTTATTATTACATTAATAAAATGTTCTTTAGGAAATGCAATGTTACTGTGTGTACTTTGTAAGTGAATGAGATAATTATGTCAAGTTCATAATGCAATTGTGTTCAAAGAGTTTGCATTTGTAATTTAAAAAAAAAAATTGCATATGTTTTAGACTTAGAATAGTATTTCCTCTCGGGTTCCCTGGTGGGACGTTATACAATCAACACACTTCTTATGTTGTTGAACTTAATAGAAACAAAGTATTGTCAAGGACTTTCCAAACTTAGAGAACTATTAAGGAAGAATGTTCTTTAGTTAATTCCATAGATATAAGATAGCAATTAAGGCTATTCATTACCTAATGATGAAAAATAAATTTCATTATCTTCTTAAATAATCACTTCACCAAAATAAGACAATCTTCTTGAGCTACATCTAGTTTTAGTTTAATAAAATCATAGTTTAAGTTTTTGCATTTTATATTCCATGTTCATATTCTAGAGACAAAAACTCCTCTTAGTATTGCATACAATCCTTAATTTTTTTAATGAACATATCTTGAGATTCTATATATTCTTCTAATAATATTTTGGTCACGATGTATTTTCTATTTTAGATCAATATAAATCTCCCAACAATTGAATAGACTTGCACATGAAATTCAACATATTCAAACATCATAATTATTATAATTAAATTTATTGGACCAAAACTAAAAATCTACTCATTATCAAATACAAACAATAAAAATGTTTTCAACAATTTATATATATATAGACACATTTACAATATTTATTTCTAACAAAACTATGAACATACCCATATGAGTTCAATATTAATCCAATTATATTACCTACCAACATACATGAAATCAAATAATGGAAAGAAAATGCACATTCCAAATGTGGTAAATTTGTGAAGGAAAACCCAACTTTTGAAGAGTTTGATCCCTTATAAACATTCATTTATTTTAAAAAAAGACTGTTTTATAGCACATTGATCAGGTTGGAAATGTTTTTCTCGTTAGCGCTTGGAGCACTTTGAAAAGGTGGGCCATTAATATGTGTCACGTTGATCACATTGAAGTTTTCAGAGCAATTCAAAAGTCATTTATTTGTGGCACGTGTATCACATGAAGAATGTTTTGCTCATGTAGAGCGGGGCCACGTTGGAAATATTTGCAATCTATCACGGAATTTATTAGTCGTATGATGTTTGCAATTTAAAAACTCGCCTACGTGTACCAATTTTTGAGTTGCGTCTGTTTTTAATAGTGTTTGCACAGTCCTAACAGTTCTTAATTATTTACATTTATAAGTTTGTCTCTCTTTAGATATGAACTTAAGTTTTCTTTATATTCATTCGTGTTTAAAAAGATGTCATGAATGAATAGAATTTCTTGTGAGGAAATGGTACTAATACAATGATAATATGTCTAAGTACAAATGATACCATTATAAAATTACATTATTGAAATGGTTTATCTCGTGTACAAATGATCATATGTCTGAGTACAAAGAAGAACATAATAGAATTGTATCATTGAAATGATTTATTTTATGTTTATATGGGTTACTTAAGAGTATTTTCTGTTTTAATTTATTAGATGAAGTGTTTTTATTTTACAATATATTGTCAAAAATTGTGATATATCTATTAGAATTGAGGTGAAGTATTGGGTTTTCTCATGTGCTTAATCATGGAGTTTCTTTCAAGATTAAGTCCATTTAACTTGCTACTTCATTTGTAAAACCTTCAACAAATGTGGTGTCTTAGGAACCATTCATTATAGAGCCCCTTAATGGTTCACAAGGAACAACACTTGTTGGAGGTTTTGTAAATGGGGTAGCAAGCTAAGTGGGCTTGACCTTGGAGGAAACTCCATGATGAGTATGCTTGAGTTAGAGATGTATCGATATGAGTGACCTCCTGAGAAAGCTCCATGCTTCACCATTGTGAGCATCACCTAGATGCATTAAGTGATTAATGTTCCATTCATTCTCATGATAGATGTGTTCTTGTGAATCGCTACTCATGAAAAATGGTTCAATGAGTTTGATTTAAAACTGCATAATTAAATCTTGATAGCAATATCAAAATTTGACTTTTTGTGAAAAATATCTCCCACTTATTGATTGCGAAAAATGTCACTAGAATTTAATTTTCTTTCCCTCTTTTTTAAAACTTCTTTTTAATTTTTTCTCCAATTTTAGTACAAACTATTATTAATTTATCATACTTATTTAAAATAACTATTTAAAAATACCTAGGAAAAAAATGATATTCATTGGAAAACCGATTCTACAAATAATTCCTAAATAGGTTCAAAATTAGCTAATCTTTTATGTTTCCAAAACCATTTAAAATCCTGACATTTATTTCCAACATGGAGCACATCTTCATTTTAATATGGCTTAAAAAGTGGAGAAAGAAACTATCATTCAAATCCGTGTATAACACCTCAAATCTATTAACCAATCGTAATGAGGAAAAATATTTTTAAGAATTTAAAAACTTAAATAACATGAATGTAAACTTTAGAATAATAAAATAAATTTGAAAAATCAAAAAACAATTACTTATCATTGGTTCATATGATTGTTTTTTAAAAAAAAGGAAATCTAATTCTATCTTTTACATAAGTTTTTTTTCTGTAGGTGTGAAGTTGAGGAAAGGAAACTGAAATTATTTGAAAATAAATAAATGGTAATCATTACCATAGATGTGTATTAACTATGAAACATTTGATTCCTTTAAAAGGAAGTGTATGTGTGGAGATGGACCATTTCAATAAATATCAAAGAATAGGTTTGGATTTAACAAATTTTTCAATTATATCATCAATTTTTTTAAGTATAACATATCTTTATGATTGTTAAATGACTTTATTTTTCATTGTAACTTAAAGTTATCCATTTATTGTTGATGAAATAAAAATATTTAAATTGAATTAACATTTTAATCATTGTTATTAATATATCTATCCTTATTTTTTTAATATAAAACATGCACAACAATATCATTTTTAATTTTTTAAAGTTAAAATTTATAACTTAAATGAAATATATACATAAAAATGAGATCTCTAGGTACTCTATCAAATGGTTGTTGAAAGAGGGAATTCTAGACAAGAATTTGTGTTGTTTGCATTTACCAATCTTTTCAAAAAGGTGTAAGAACATATAATTTTACGTTGTCACAATTTTCTTGTGAGGAAATAGGACTAGGGGAGAGGATCGGGTAGTTGAGCACCCTAATTTTGTCCTTCTTAAAATCTTAGAAATTTCAAATGACTCCCAAATTTTTACAGTAGCTTATTTGGCAAGTGCCATACTTATAACTAAGGTGTCAAGGCCACATCATCACAAGTGATGCTCCATCAACATACTTTTTGCCAAAGTATTCAGAATAGCCCCCCAAAAATGAGACAAGTGATCCTTCAAAAGGGAGACCCATACTTGTACAATTGATGTGGCATCACATGATTGATTGCATTTTGCAACTAAGGATACATTTCTTTTAATTATAGCAGTATCAACTTTAAATCACAACTATTGGTACAATGTTGTCAAAAAAAAATTAGATATTAAATCAACAAATGTAGATATTAAATTAACAAATATGAATATTAAATCAACAACTTCTATCACAACTATTGAAATGTATTTAAATATTAGATCTTCCCCAAGCACAAATTGTTTTCAGTTTTTGGTAACGAAATCAAAGAGAATCCTTAAGCTTTTGAACATCCTGTCTTCAATGCTGCTTCAAAACCGTAGTTTGCTGCAGCTTCCAAAATAATTCGTTTCACTGTTTCGCTTTCCATTTCTGCCCCAAATTTCTTCATCTACACAATAAAACAAAATCTAACCGGTAAGTAACACACAAATAGCCCGTCAGATTAAACAATATACTAGAGACCTCAGGATTTTCAGTACCTTAATAATGGCTGTTTTGATAATCTGGCCGTCAAATGACGTGAGATTGGCATTCTGAAAATCCAGTTGAAGGGATTCAAGAGCTTTCGTCAGATCAATAAGCACGCCTCGCCCTTTCTTGCAGTAGATGCGTATGTGAAATATGCTTTCCTCCACCTTGGTAACATCCAGCTGAAATCATTCATATTATAGACGGAATTCTTTAGATAATGCACTGGAAATGGAAAATATGAAAAATGAGAAAGGAAAAGGGGGAAAAAGAAAAGTCCGCTTACTTCGAGAATTATTTTTCGCCCTGGTTTGTTTAGGTGGCTACTAGTGCTACTCATTTCAAATGACGCAAATTCAAGATCAACGTCAGTCGCCACTGAATTTCCGTCAACAAACGGAGAATCTTTGCGCATGACATCAGATTCGAGCTGTGAGATCTCGGCCTGAATGTCCTTCACTTGTTTCTGCAAGTCCTGCACATAGCTGATTGCGTCCCCTACTATTGACGCCTTATCCATCTAAGCACAAAAATCACAAACTTTAAATTAGATCTCTCGATTTGATATTTCCGATATTACATGAAAATGAAATGCACCAAAATAAATCTGTGAAGCGAGAAAATTGTATTTCAACTTTCATAATTTAAAATCCTTTTCTGTGAAAATGAAGCACATCAAAATAAATCTGTAAACCTTTAGGATAAAATTTTATTTAAGTCTCTGTGATCATTCTTCTGGCCGTATTTATCAGGCAGGTTAACAATAGGAGGTACTTATTAACTAGTCTCATATAAGACAACAAAATGAACATGATGATTAAAATCTCATTCTATAAATCTAGACATAATCGTTCAAAACCTTTAAAAAATTCAAAATTTACTGGACCGTGAAAACCTATTGCCTGTAATGAAATACCTTAGTGATTTTAGGAACAAGAGAGCGCAGAGTATAAAGCCTCTCATTCAGGCGGCCGCGCCGTCTTCTCTCGGAGATCAAAGTCCTGCACTCGGAAGAACGAGCAGACTGACTCGATTTAACCGATCCTTTCTCTTCCTCATTCATATTTTCTGTGTCATCGGAGGAATATCCATATTTGACCATATCTCCACTGCTTTTGTCTCCCTGAGAGCTCGAACCGAAGCCATTATAGGGCTGCTGCCATTGAGCAAGCTCGGAGGGACTATCAATGGCGTGGTCCTCAAGATCTGGCTTTGCAGGCAAGTCGTGGGAAGACCACAAGTTGTCGGTGGGAAAGCAGGTCCAACCGTGTTCTGCTACACAGTCGAGATCTGTGAAGAGAAGTCCATCATCTTCTTCCATGGATTCCACCATTACGTTGAAATCCAGAAATGGGTTGTTATTCTTTTCTCCTGATCTGTGAGTCTCCATTGATGTGATTCTGAAAATGGACTGAGAGGCAGGGTTTCCTTTGAAGTTTGAATACAACTCAACAAGAAAATATTTTTGCTGCTTTGCCCACCGACTTGCCCGCTTTTTATCCTGAGATTTGAGCATAAAAAATTCAATAAAATTTTTCATTGGCTGTGGAGGGATGAAGCATCCTTCTCCTCTGCACCAAAATAATATTATTTAAACTTCATGTTATTTTACTTAATCTCAAGTCCTTGAAGCGAGCATAATAAGTTAGTTTGAAAAAATAAGATTTAATTTTCTTTCTATAATTGTTGTCTAACACGTCCCTCGAACGCAGCCCTAAGTAGAACAGTAAATATATACAGCCAATATGGCTGTGTGTATATATATAATATAAAATTTTAAATTAATAATTTCAACATCAATATCTCACCATATAATACCTCATCATATTGTATTTAATATATAAGAGAATAACTTACCATGTTAATTATTTTGGTAAATTTACATTATTTAAACTTATTTATTAATTATTGTTATAGGCATTTGTATTTTGTGTAGTTAGTTATTAAAAAACATCTTTTTAACTAATCTTATGTGAGAATTCTTTTAATATTTTTTTTTTTTAGTGACCAAAGTTTAGATGTTTACTTGAATCTAAGTAGTCCATAAATTCAACATGAGCCAATTATATGAAAATTATGAACTATATAAAAATTTTAACACTTAAAATCATTGTAACTTTTAAATTTGACATAAATATAATATAAATTAAAAGCATAACAACTAAAGTATAATATTATATTAAAATTTTATATTATATATTAATATTATTGTATAGTATATTATTATTATTTATTATTATAATATAGTATTTTTTATTAAGTTCAACAACCTAACAAGGGGTGTTGGCATTTAAAAGTACACACCATTAGCGATGCATTAACATTGAATTTTGAATCCTTCCTTATAAAAGTCTAAAAGGCCAATAACAACACACAACCAAAAGACTACTACAGAAAGAAAACCCAGTCTAAGAAAGGAGTGACCAAGTCTTGACATCAGCAAGGGAAAGTGCAATCCCAAAAACAACACAAAACCTTAACCAAAAACAATCATAGGCTAGAAAAAGCCCTTGAAAACTAGCAACAAATGTTTGACCATAAAAAGAAACCCAGTATCTATGCCATAAAAAATAGACATTCTATCCTAAAAGACAAAATAAAGACTAGTGGCATTGATAGAAACTACCGCAATCTAGAACAAAAGGACAAAAGACCTAGCAATAGAATCTAGCATAAATTCCATTAGAAAAAACTCAGCAAGAGAAAGACACAACCTGCCAATCTTGACAGGTTCCAAAGCTTAACCATAGAGTCTCACATCCCTATCTATTAGAAGAAACTAACCAAAGCAAAATAGTGTCATACATGAGCTGAATCAACTCCAATCCTGCATCGAAGTAGCCACAATCAAAAGAATACTACATAGAGAAGCCATCATCCTCCATCCATAAGAAAATCCCCAATTCCACATGAGATGCCACCACCTTGATAAGGAACAAGAGAGAGGACAATAGAAGCACCATGCACCAAATCCACAATCGAACCACACTTAGAAACCCCACCTCTATAGGGGCCGACCCCACCTCCATGGAAGCCATACAGGATAGAGTCCAGTTAGGATCAATGAAATCTTAGTAACAATGGACCCCAAGTTACATAGAGCCAATAAAAGAATTCGCATGCCCTAGAAAAGATCTAGAGCATCACATTCCCATCGGTTAAACCATGGCTTGCCAAACTTCTAGTTACCACAAAAACATTATTTCCAACACCAAAAAAATTTGTAAAAAAAGGCCAAAAAAGGCCTTAAAATAAGCACCAAAAATTATAGCTTTAGTAAATATCTAAGGCTTCCCCCAAAAAGAAACCACAACCAAGCCAACCACTACTGGCACCCAAAACTAGTCATGGGAGAAAAACCCCAAATGACCATTTTTAGAAAAGGGGAAAATGACCCAATCTACAGGTTGCCACATGATACCGTGCATGCAAAAATTCCTTTACATCCCCACTGGTTTCAACCAAAGGGAACATGTTCAACAACCAATAATAAGGATCATTGTAGAAACACAACTTACCAAGGAACAAATCTTAGAAACCAAAGAACACCCAAATTGAAGTTTTACATGAAAAGAATCTTCCAACTAGGAAAACCCACAACTACCATGAGCCAACCAAAGATGTACATGAAATAGTGCATGGACCACACATAGGAAAAATCATCCTCGATTGATTGTGTGTGGCAAAAAGCCTATCTAGTGAGGAACACTATCTCCACCATGAATTCAACTTGGACGTCAACAAAACTAGCACAACCACTAAATTTTGGCAAAGAAAGCCCACTAGTATTGTAGAGGCAAAGGGGAATGACACCCCAATAGTAAAATATTTTGTTGTAAGCCATACTTCACCTCACAAATAGGCATGATAGTTGGGTAAAAGAAAAAAAATGAATCCAGTTAAAGGAGAACTTATACACTTAGTCATCTTCCTAAAAAAGGAGTTTACAAAATGAGGTCTCACTTGTAAAAAATAGGGTCACATTACAATTTGGGGTTGCTAGTAAAAATTCAAATTGGGATCATGTGAATCATGGGACCCCAAGCCTAACTTCATGAAACGAGACCCCATTTTGAAATGGGGTCTCATTCCAAACGTTACCCCATTTTGAAATGGTGTATTGTTTGGAATGAGATTTTGTTTCTTTTATGTATTTATTTTAACCTGCTAGGTAGGCCCTTTTTTAAATTTTTTGTGTTTTATTGTTATTTTTTAGTAATTTATTTGTTATTTTTTAGTATTTTTGTTATTTTTTATTACAAAAAAGAAGTATATATGTTGAATTTACTTACTTTTATTTTGTAAATGTTATAAAAAAGGTTTCATATTTGTATTTATATTTTTCATGTATTTAGTATAATTTTTATTGTATTTCTTCCTGAAAATATAGAAACCACATAAATTACATGATGAAACAACAAAAAATTAAAAATTAAAAATAAAAATAAATGAGAAAACTAGAATACAAACCTTAAATGAATAATAAATGAGTAGTCTTAGGACCCCTTATTGCCACTTAGAAAACATTAATGTATCATAGGGCCCATAATGTATTCTAGGATGCCTTAGCACTTATTATATATCCTAGGACTATTAATGATCCCTTAGGACCCATAAATGGCTCATAGGATCCCTTATGACACCGATGACCCCTTAGGACCCATTAGGACCCCTTAGGACCCATTATTTATCATAAAGGGTCATAAGGGGTCATAGGACCCATTAATGGGTCACAAGACCATTTTGAAACCCTTAGGACCAAATAATGCATCTTATGACCCCATAATACCCAATAGGACCCTGTAGGAACCATTATGTATCATAAGGGGCCCTAGGAGTCATAGGTTATAATAATGGGTCCTGGGAATATTTAGCACCCCCTAGGAACCATTAATGTGTCCTAGGATCCCTTAGAATGCATTAGGGCCCCTTAGAACCCATTATGTATTATAAGGGGTCTTAATGGAGCGCAAGACCCATTAATGAGTCCTAGCACAATTTAGGACCCATTAATGTGTCCTAGGACCTATTAGTACACATTACAACCCCTAAGTACCCAGTATGTATCCTAAGTGGTCACAAAACATATTAATGAGTCTTAAGACCATTTAGGACCACTTAAGACTCATTAATATTTCCTAGGACCCCTTAGTACCCATTCGGACTCCTTAGGACATATTATGTATTGTAAGAGGTCTGAAGGGGGTGTAGGACCCATTAATGAGTCTGAGGATCATTTAGAACCCATTAGGACCCATTATTGTGTCCTAGGACCCCTTAGTACACATTACGAGCCCTTAGGACCCATTAAGTATCATAAGGGGTCATATGACCCATTAACAAGTCTTAGGACCATTTAGGACCCCTTAGGACTCATTAATGTTTTATGGGAAGCCTTGGGACCCACTATGTATCATAAGAGGTCCTTAAGGGTCATATGACCCATTAATTAGTCCTCAGACCATTTAGGACCCATTAATGTTTCTTAGGACCCCTTAGGACCCATTATGTATCATAAGGGGTCTTAAGGGGTAATAGAAGCCATTACTAAGTCCTAGGACCATTTAGGATCAATTAATGTGTCTTAGGCCCCCTTAGTAGATAGTAGGACCCCTTACTATCCATTTTGTTTTATAAGGGGTCCTAAGGGATCATATGACCCATTAATGAATTATAGGACCATTTATTACCCCTTAGGACCCATTAACATTTCCTAGGATCCCTTAGTATTCATTAGGACCCATTTGGACCTATTATGTATCATAAGGTTTCCTAAGGGGTCCTTAGGGTTTTTAAGACCCATTAACAAGTTCTAGAACCATTTATGACCCCTTAGGACTCATTAATGGGTCCTACAACCTGATAAGGCCCCTTAGGACCCATTATGTATCATAAGGAGTCCTAAGAGGTCATAGGACCTATTAATAAGTCATAAGTCCATGTAGGACCCCTTAGGAACTATTAATGTGTCATAACACCCTTTATCATGAATTAGGACCCCTTAGGGCCCATAATGTATCATATGTGGTCCTAAGGGGTTCATATGGGTTGTAGTACCCAATAACAAGACCTAGAACCATTTACAACCCCTTAGGAATCATTAATGAGTCCTACAACCCGTTAAGACTCCTTAGTATTCAATAGGACCTCTTTGTATTCATTATATATCATAAGGGGTCCTAAGGGTTCCTTAGTGGTCATAAAACTCATTAATGAGTCTGAACCATTTAGGACCCCTTAAGAGTCATTAATGGGTCCTACAACCTATTAGGACCCCTTAGTATGCATTAGGATCCCTTAGTACTAATTATGTATCATCAAGGGTCCTAAGGGTTCATAAGACCCATTAATGAGTCATAGGACCATTTATGACCCCATAGGACACATTAATGTGTCATAGGACACTTTATACACATTAGTGTTAGGAATAGTCCCAAGAGATAACTAAGAGGGGGGGGTGAATCAGTTATCTACCAGATACAATTCTTTATCCAATTAAGTACAACAGAACATTAAGCATAAACACAATATAAGAACACTTAACACAACACCACAATTTTGGTTATGGGGAAACCCAAATAGGTTAAAAGCTCAGTGGGAATTGACACCCACTAAGAACTGCGCTAGTGTATTATGATCCCTATTAAAAGATCTTAAAACCCTGTTAGGACTTGATCCTTACAATGCAATAAGTACAGTGACCTAGTGAAGGGTCAGACCCTGTTAGGAGTCTTATACAATGAACCCTATTAGGGGTGAGGACACATTGTCCGGGAGCACACTGCTCAAAGGGGTGAAGGTTGCAACCTTCTGTTTAACAGATACACACTATATCTGAATCTTGGTGAACTGCATTTAGACCTACTACCTTGATCAGTTCCAATGAATAGCATATACTCTCTACTTTGTCACATAGACCTTCTACTGATGGCTCAACACTTCACACCTTCTACTCTTCTCTTATCTTTCAATTCTCTGCCATACCTAGCAATCACAAATGACTGCCTATAAATATCTTTCCTCTAAATTATATAATCAAGTCAGCCTATTAGAACCATCTTGAAATCATATTAGAGAAACAATACAACTCTCAAACAACATCTTAGTTAGCTCTACTAAGCACGCAACCCAAATGAGGACCGCCCAACTCAATGTGAGAAGACATGTCGCTTCATACTATCGGCTCCACCAAATTAACTGATACTTTCTTCTTATGCTGAATTATGTCATGCACTCTCAAAAAAACATTCTTAACTCTTCTCTAAGCACTAATCCAAGCATGCATATCAAATTGATAAGCGCAACTACTACAACAATAAAATCAATGTTGGCTCTACCAGATAAACTTAGGAAACTATGACTGTCAATAGGAGACTTCATAACTCAACCTATACTGCATATCTAACTCTGCATCCATAAACATAGTATCATACATATGTATATAACATAAATCTAAATGTGCAAGGCTCCATTACATCCATACTATAAATCACATACAAAACTCTTTCTGGGACCTATCAGGAACTCTCACTGATACAAACTGATCTAGGAAACATATACTTTTAGTTCTCTCTATCAGGCTTCCACACATGATGCTTACCATATGTTGTCATCAATGACAAACATACAGTTAGCACTCTGGCTTGCTAGAAAATCTCCAACAATTAGGACCCATTATGTATCATAAGGGGTTCTAAGGGGTCCCTAGGGGTCGTAGGACCCATTATCTAGTCCTAAAATCATTTAGGACCCTTTAAGACTCATTAATGGGTCCTCCAACCCCTTATGAGTCCTTGCAACACATTATGACCCCTTAGGACCGATTATGTTATTTTCAACAAAAGTTTCCCTACTTTAGAGCATGATCTCGTTCCTCTTCCAACCAAACTAGCTTTTAGGTAGACCCATTAATGGGTCCTAAGATGTATTAGGATCCATTGGGACCTATTACTATGGCCTATGACAATTAATGTGTCCTAAGGGTTCGTAATCGATTATAAATGATCTTAGGACACTTAGAGCCCCTTATGTATCATAATGGGTCTAAAAGGGTTGTACGACCCATTAATGAGTCCTAGGACCAATTAGGTTCCCTTAGGACCCATTATTGTGTCCTAAGACCTCTTAGTATGCATTGTTACCCCATAGGACCCATTATGTATCATAAGGGTCCTAAGGGGTTCTTAGGAGTCAGTCCTGTGTTTATGGTTTCTCCAGCATCATTTTGGCCATGTTTCCTCCGAGTTTCATGTGTGATGCTGGGGAAACCCAACGTGTCTTTTTCACATTCGTCCTATGCAACACTAGTGACAAGGTCTTGTGTTCTTTCATAACCTTGGCAGGTCTCTAGCATTGTTATATCAAACTAGGTTGTGCTCTCTAAAAAATCCAATGCATGGAGCTCCCTAAATCCCCCATCCAGCATCATATAGATTAATCTTGCATCTTTCATATAGTTGCATCTTGCATCTCACCATCATATTGCACTCATGCATCTTTGCTCTTGGAAGTTTGGTTATTTATCCCCCTCCTTCCTCCTTCCCGTCCCTTTCTTCCTCATAAACTTTCGAGAAAATTCCACAATGTTTCCTCTTTGTGTTATTTTCTCGAGGGGGCACAATCCCTTATTCCTCCAAATTCTAGCCTAGGGCATCTTGTTTTCTTGTCTTTGACACGACCCCACTTGTGGCATTGCATCAAAGAGGAGCAAAATGCAGACACCTAAAAATCCATTAGAAAATAAAGTATTTTTATTTTTTGAAAAACCCCTGATGACATCATCATTTATTAATTAATTAATTATTTAATTTATTTATTTATTTTTATGCCATTAAATCCCTTTATCTTAATTAAGAATGTTTAATTAAGAAATCCCTTCTAAAAATGTTTAAGTCTCATTTAAACATTATTTCCCTATTTTATTAATTATTTAATTAATAAATTGACCAAAAGTCTTTTAAATAAATAAAATATTTATTTAAATCTTAAACCTTGGAAATATCCTAGAGATCCTTAACCTCTTCTAGAAATTCCTAATCTCACTTTAATTTTAATTAAAGGGTGTTTCCACCACTTCCTAAGCCTAATCCCATCTCAAAAACATTTAAATCAAATTTAAATGTTAAACCCTCTTATTTTTTAAATCTATTTAATAAATGAAATCCTCAACCCAAAAGCCTTTGAAATGAATAAACATTTATTTATTTCCTAAACTCCTAAATATCCTAGAAAGCCCTAGACTCTTCTAGAAAGTCTTCAATCCTTATCCTAAGTCTTGGTCCATTCAACCCCTTTGAAAGTCAAACCTTATCCCCTTGACTCAACCCCTAACCAAACCCCAAACTCTAACCTTCCTCCCAACACAAGCCCTTCCCAAATCCTATAAATACCCTCTCTCCCAAGAGCAATTCATTAGCTTAGTTTTTATCTTCAATGCATTGTTATCATGCTCATTTACTTCTAGACTTAGCTTAATCAATCCTAATTGTTAGATTTCATTATTTTTTTCAAGCTTTCTAACACATCATAGCTTAGCATAATGGATGAATCTAGGTTTCTTTCATTTTTTTTCATAGCATATAGCATCATATCACATATCATTTAGTCTAAAATCAATCATAGATTATACATTTCTAGCTTAATCTTCATTTCAGGGTCATTTGGATCCTTGAGGCCTTAGGGGCAAATCAGGTGTTCTATACTTGTTTTGTGCCACTATGGGGTTCTCATGGTATCTAATCAATCCCAATCCCCCCTAATCATCATTAGGTACATGCTCCATGTGAATAGAGAGCACACCCACATCCCTAAAGTGAGAGAAAATCAAACAGTGACAAGGTGCTCCTGTTTAAGCTCTATCTGAGTGTCTTTGCATTGTTCTTTCTATTTAGCGTTAGATATATGCTCATAACTAACATTTGAATGTCTACGCCTTTCAAGACAAGCTAGCTCTTTGCACTAGTCACATTCTGGCATGCCCGACGGGACCCACTTCACGAGCTCATTCAATATCTCACTTATTTTGGTATTTTTCAAAAATTTGGAGCTTGAAGGTTGAGGAAACAACTAGATTCATTCTCTTGTCTATAAACACATCTTTCTTCTACTTCTGTCTATTCACCTTTTTTCTACTTCTAAGAAACTTGCCTTATTCTTCCAAAAAATCCCTTAAAAAATCTCATTTTTGACAAAAAAACATGTATTTTATGTGTAAAAATTTCGTGTAATGTATTTAAAATTGCCAGAGGATCTCATTTGGTAAATTCATGGTAGCATCCAAGATTCTGGATCGCATCTGGGGCCTACACCATTTCCCAGATCACATTTGGTTAAATTCAGGGTAGCATCCGGGATTCCAGATTGCATCTGGGGTTTACACCATTTCCCGGATCGCATCTGCAGACTACACCATTTCCTGGATCACATCTGGTAAATTTAGGATAGCATCTAGGAACACTTCAATTTGGGGTAAAAATAAACAAAACAAAGGCATAAATATCTTATTTTAGTGCTTAAAATGAACCCCCAAATCACTCTTGAATGCATTAAAGACTAAAACTTGCAAAATATTCTAACAAACAAACAAAAATCAATCGAATCAATTTCACCCTTTCAACATCAAGGTTTTAGATGCATTCATGCAAAGTAGGAACATTTCATGATTTGGGAGCATAAAAAGAACATCAAGTTTGCATTGCAAAGCTAAGTGGTTCCTAATCAACTCAAAAATCATCCTAAGTGGTCCTAAATAAAAATTAAAATGCATCAAAGAGAGCTAAAAACAACTTCATTTACAATGTCTTCAAGTTTTGTTAAAAATTTCAAAGCAAACTAGGAACAAAATCATCAAAATCTTTGCTAATCTTTTCAAATTTGGTTCCTAAACATTCCTAAAGGTTTCAAAACTTTCCTAAATCAGTCCTCAAGCTTTTTTATTTATGTGAACAAGTCTCTTATTGCAAAATATTGAATGCCTTTCAAAGTTCATGAATCAAAGATAAATCTAGGAACTTTCCCTTTGGAGTCTAAAAAGTGAGCAAAAGGCAAACAAATCTTGAATGAAGCTAAAAGAATGAACCCAAGTCCAATTGAGTCATTGTCACTTTGAAAATCAAACACAATCTTGGATGATTTAAAAGAGAAAGAAAAGCATCTCTATTCCTTCCTCTTTCTATTTTTAGTTCACGCGCAAACTCAATCTTGAATGACTTAAAGATAAAAAACAAAGCACTTTTCAAATTTCTAAAGAAACACGAAAACTCAATCTCGAATGCTCAAGAAAAGAACTTGCAATCACTCAAATGTTTACTTTTTGGAGAAATAAAAACTCAAAACCTAAACACTTGTGTCTTCAGAAGATTTTAAATTCAATCACTTAATCGATTTTTGGGAGAGAACATTTGGTTGATGTGCATCTAGGAGTTTTCAATTTCTTGCAAAAACTTTGTTAAAATAAGCAACACAAAACACTTGAACTTAGACAAGTTCACTTGTTTTACTTTTAGTGAGGCCTGTCTAGGGAGAAAAGCACTTCCTCTCTAGAGAAAGACCTCAAACCGGTATCTTCCCTGACTAGTATAGAAATAAAGCGCTAAGAAAACTCTCACTTATATCCCCTCAAGCTTAGGTGAGGTGTGTTGATGGTAGCCCACGGTAGGTGAATAATCCCTACAATTTTGGCATGGTCAACTAGGCTCTTAAGTGAGTCATGCATGTACAACTGATTGGGAGGACTCCACCGAACAACTACAAAATTAATAAAATAGAGACTACCCTATCCACATCTGAAGGTATCAAAATCCTTGTGCAAGGACCCATCCAAGGGGTTTACCGGATCACCTTAAGATACTCACCATATGTATCCCCTTTTAGTGGGTATCAAGCTATGGTCAAAGATTTTGATACTCACCTTCCTTTAGGTAGTTCTGCTTGATGTGTTTTTTTTCAAAGTTTTAGACTCAGTGCAAAACATTTTTTGAAACATACACAAATGAAGAGTCCTATACATTGAATCCTTTGCAATATCAATCAAAATCAAGATTTCATCCAAGCTTTCAGAATCTTAATCATGATCTTCCTGTCATCTTGCATCCAGTCTTGTCCTCCTAGGTTAGCAGAGTCATCTTGGTCATTCCTCATCCCCTTCTATCTTCCTCTGGAGTCAGTCTTTCCTCCCATCTTGATCCAAATCTGATCCTAGTCTAAGCTTTTCAGTCATCCTAATCCAAAAATTAGTCTTCCAAATCCTTCTTCATCCTTCATGCAATTCATTTGCAAGTCAGCATGTCTCAAATATATTACAATAAGTCTGGTTGTCATTTCTTTTCTCCCACTCCATCCTATCCTAATGATGATCAAAACATTGTAGATCACAATGCGTACTTTGACAATCTTAGCAAGCTTGCCCCAAGCACCTTCCAGCATCCAACCATTCCTCCAAACTATCCTATCATGCCTTCACACATATCCACTAGCACTCCCTTTCATGTTCTTGGCAAGGGAAACCCATTATCCTATCCATCCACAACTTCTTCCTATCTTAAACCTACATATCCTCTATATGCATCCTTCATACCTCCACCTTCATCTATGGTCATATCCCAATCACCATATTCGCATAAAAACACTTCACGCTACTTCCCTTACCTAAAACCTCCATCTACTCATCCTCCAAATCACTCTCAAATCCAGAATCCTACCCTTCCCATCCTTTTTCCGAATCCTCCATCTACTTATCCTCCAATCCAGTTTCAAAACCAAAATCCTACTCTTCCAATCCATTACCCTACTCTCCCATCCTATCTAGATTCACCATCCACTATATCCTATTCAAATCTAGCATCTTCCATTCTCACCTACATTGCTGCAAATACCCTTTCACAAAAGGAATGCATCCCTCAATCCGCTTCATATCCCGTATCTCATCCCATCTCCCCTATCTCACCAAAAAGTCCATCAAGTTCACAAGCTTCCTCAAAACCTACCTATGTGAACTATCTAATCCCATCATCCTCTAACTCCTCATCTACACCACCATCCCCTCAACCAGGTTCACCATCTTCCACCCCATCTTCATGTGAGGACTATCCTAGTTCTCCATCTCCTCCACATTCCAATCCATCATCTCCTTCAATCCGAAAGTCTCTAAGGAGTTTCACAAGGAAAACAAAAAGAAATCCACTTCCTGAAACTGAAGAGACAAGCCATCTCAATCCTTCATGTGAAGCCATCATTGATGAGGCCCATCCACCTCTCCCATTTGGTATCTATATTCCATACATCCCACTCTTTGATCATCTTCCATCTCCTAGCACCATTGAGTCATTTCCATACATTGATTCCATCCAAATCCCATCAACAACTCCCTCTCCTAGCATATCTGATAAGCCTCATGAGTTCAGCCTTCTTCCTACCATCACTGTTGTGGAATCTCTCATCCTTTCATCCATACCATCTGAAGAGTTCTTCCTTCATCTAGGCATCACAATTCTAGGAAATCCCATCCTTTCATCCATTCCTTCTGAAGAGTCCATCCATACATCCCCCATCACTCTATCCACACAAATCCTATCATGTCAAGATCTTGTCCAAAATCATGTTGAAATACTTGTAGAAGAAAATCAAGATCCAATCTCTTCACTTCCTCTATTGCATGTTCTATTGCATCCATCACCCCCAATCCCAGATCCTATTAGCTCAATTCCTCCAATCCAAGATTCCTAAATCCCAATTCTTCCAATCCAAGACCTTATCATCCCAAATCTTCCAATCCAAGATCCTACAATCCCTATTCCTCCATCTAAAGATCCATTTCCATCTCCTAATCCCAGTCAAGATCCCATCATCCCATCCTCTCCACATGAGGATCCTCCAATCAAAACTATCTAGCTACCATCACTCTATCATCTTGGTCCACTTACATTTGTCAGAGGTAGCCCACTTGAAGCAAAAGAAATAAGTTCCATATCTTCCATGATGAAACTGAAAATTGGATGTTTATCTTATTCCCCAAGTCAGAAATATCCTTGTTTGGATAAAATGCTCAAGAAATGGAATTATCAAGGAAAAGGCCTAAGTGCTCATGAACAAGGAAATCTAGAGCTCGTTCAAGATAAGAAACATCCAAACATGTGGCATTGGTCACACATTTGAAGAAGGCACTTCCTCCAGAAATGTTGGTACAACTAAAGCTAATTTCAAGCATCCTTCCAAACCAACCATCACATCTTCCAAAGCATACAATGCTATTCCTCCTCCTCCATCATTGCAACCGAAGACAACCTATCACATTCCTCCTTCATCCTCTAAATCCATTTTGGGTCCCTATGTCCTAAAGTCTTCCAGTGCATATCCAACACATACCAAATCAATTTTTGGGGCCTTACATCCCAAAATATCATCCCCCATATTATCCTACTCAGTCCTTCATCCAAAATCCAAACATCCCTAGTCAGATCAACAAAGGCACATTCCCACATATCATATCTACCAGTCTCCTTCCATCTCTCCATCCATGTTTCCTCCATCCCACACAGCTCTTCATATTCCTTCCAATGCTTCTTGCAATTTGGATTCCATATCCAAGATGCATAAAGGGAAATATCCACAAAAATCCAAAGATTGTCATGTCCAGCCTAAACGACATGGTCAACCAAAGAAAAATTCAATCAAGCAATTGAATGCATTCCAATGGTTACAAAGGCCCAACAAAGCACAAGTAAAATCCACTACATGGCCACAAAGGCCCAACAAAGAAAAAGAAAAATTTGTTGCATACCAATGGCCACAAAGGCCCACCAAAGATAAAACAAAGATGATGTGGATCCCAAAGCAAAAAGATGTAATGCATCTAAAAGAAATATCCATAATGGCATCCAAGGTTACAGATCCACCAGCTACTCATTCCTCTACTCCTTTTTCAAAATCCATTTTGGGTCCCTATGTCCCAAAATCTCCTAACAAAAATCCTCCATCACATCCACCTCTATCTTTCATGTCCTATCCACTTCATCCACCTTCTCCACAACATGTTCCAATGTTGGTCCTGACAGCATCTCCCTATCATGATCACCTTCCATCTTTCCATCCAGACACTTTCTACCACCATATCTCCCATCTACCTCATCCCATCCATGCCTTTTCATAATCCCTCCATCCTAAAAATCTTGAACCAATATCCAAGCACATTAGAAAGATTAGTGAAGAAAGGTAGTGAGAAATCAGAGAAATCAATAGGTCAGCAAAATCATAAAGTCAACAACATGATAGCACCAAATTAGAGAGTCATCAACAAATCAAAAGATTAGCACAAAGTCAGCAGAAAATCAGAAAATCCATAAAAATTGGAAAAAAATCAAGAGAAAAATATCAAAAAAGAAAAGAAAAAGAGAAAAACATTCATCCTATGGTAAAAAATTGACAATACAAGCACCTTGGACAAGTACCATGGTGAAAACCTAGAAAATAGGCATCATGCGTAGGTCCCCCCAATTCCTCTCTACAATTGGGGGTCATTCCCTTCTATCACCTCTTATCCAACATCTCCTCCATCCCATTTATCTCTCACCTCCTTCATCCTCCTTTGGATCTTGATGAAAAAATAGAGACCACCAGGTATACATGCTTTTGGGTACCTTTTTGGCAGCCATCACACCTTTTAGCCACTGATCCTCTATCCAATCCATCCTTCCTATTTTCCATCCAAGCATACCCCATGCCTCTAAAAATACATGAACTATCCTAGGCAGAGGGCATCTTATTCCTTGGTGACATATTCTTTGGAGACTATCTTTCATCCAAAATATCCCATCTCCCAAATCTCTCAACAAATCCGCCATCTAAATCCCCAACCATTCCTCTATCCAGATCCCTTAGCGGTTCCTCCAGCATCCATCTTCCAATCCTCAAGAAAAACTGCCATCCAATCTCCCCAAGCATTCCTCTATCCAAACCTCAAGTAAATCCGCCATCCAAATCCCCAAGCATTCCTCTATCCAGATCCCTCAATGGTTCCTCCAACATCCATCTTCCAATCCTCAAGAAAAACCGCCATCCAATCTCCCCAAGCATTCCTCTATCCAAACCTCAAGTAAATCCACCATCCAAATCCCCAAGCATTCCTCTATCTAGATCCCTCAGTGGTTCCTTCAGCATCCATCTTTCAATCCTCAAGCAAAACCACTATCCAAATTTCCTAGAAAATCCTCCAATCCTAAGCAATTCTTCCATCTAGATCCAAATCTTCCTCCATCCAAATCTCCCAGCAGTTCCATCATCCAAATCCTAAGCATTTCTCTCCAGCATTAGTCCATAAGAATTTTCTCCATCTTTCCATCACCCGGTATCTTCCCTTGTCATTGGTATCTAGCTATAGGCTAACCTCATTGCAATCCAATGCCATTCATCCCTAGCCAACATTGCTAGAAATCTTCCAAACATCTTCCAATCCTATCCATATCCTCTAGCCATTTCAACATCCAAGATCAAGCCAACCCATCCAATCACATCCTTAGTCTTGTAGCAAGCCTTGACCTCAATCCAAGCATCATCATTGGGATGCGTCCTTCCCAAATCCATATCATTTCAAGACACAGCATCCATCTTGGCTTTTCAGCCCAACTGGGGCATCATCTTGCATATCTTTGAAGCTTCAGCTTCATCCCTAGGCTTATTTGTACATATGTGTCTTTAGGTCCCATCCTTTTTGTCAGTCAACCCTTGTCGTTGCCTTGTTGTACATATCCCTGTTAGTCTTTTAGTAGAATTTGATCAAATATCTTGTCCCACCTAGCTTCGCACTTCAACAACATCAATTGTTGATAATCCTTGATCACTGTGACTATCTTTGAGCCTCATCATTTGCCAGTGAAATAACAAAATCTTCCACCAATCAATGGGTCTGCACAGATGTATACTTCTGTGTTGTCCATCCTAAGCCTAATCATGGATCCACACAAATGTATCATTCCTATCAGATCTAATCTTCCACCCAACACACTAGGTCTGTGTCGATGTATCCTTCCACACGTTCAGACCAATCTTCCCACCATCAATCAAATCACATCTCTCTCCTTGGAAAAGGTTATCTTTTGGAGTTATCATTATGACCTTGGGTTTTGTCCTTTGGGTCTTGTTTATCGTTTACGGCTTCTCATTGTTTTCTACTCAAATTCACCATGATCCTTTATATCATGGTGTGTAGTGAATGAGGACAATCTGGGGCAAGGTCTTTTAATCTTTTTATTTTTCCTATGAGTCAGTTGTGTGTTTTTGGTTTCTCCAGCATCATTTCAGCCATGTTTCCTTCGGGTTTCATGTGTGATGTTGGGGAAACCCTACGTGTCTTTTTCGCATTATTCCTATGCAACATTGGTGACAGGGCCTTGTGTTCTTTCATAACCTTGGCAGGTCTCCAGCATTGTTATATCAAACTAGGTTGTGCTCTCTAAAAAATCCAACGCATGGAGCTCCCTAAATCCCCCATCCAACATCATATAGATTAATCTTGCATCTTTCATATAGCTACATCTTGCATCTCACCATCATATTGCACTCATGCATCTTTGCTCTTGGAAATTTGGTTACTTATCCCCCTCCTTCCTCCTTCTCATCCCTTTCTTCCTCGTAAACTTTTGAGAAAATTCCACAATGTTTCCTCTTTGCATTATTTTCTCGAGGGGGCACGATCCCTTATTCCTCCAAATTCTAGCCTAGGCCATCTTGTTTTCTTGTCTTTGACATGACCCCACTTGTGGCATCGCATCAAAGAGGAGCAAAATGTAGACATCTAAAAATCCATTAGAAAATAAAGTATTTTTATTTTTTGAAAAACCCCTGATGACATCATCATTTATTAATTAATTAATTAATTTATTTATTTTTATGCCATTAAATCCCTTTATCTTAATTAAGAATGTTTAATTAAGAAATCCCTTCCAGAAATGTTTAAGTCTCATTTAAACATTATTTCCCTATTTTATTAATTATTTAATTAATAAATTGACCAAAAGTCATTTAAATAAATAAAATATTTATTTAAATCCTAAACCTTGGAAATATCCTAGAGATCCTTAACCTCTTCTAGAATTTCCTAATCTCACTTTAATTTTAATTAAAGGGTAATTCCACCATTTCTTAAGCCTAATCCCATCTCAAAAACATTTAAATCAAATTTAAATGTTAAACCCTCTTATTTATTAAATCTATTTAATAAATGAAATCCTCAACCCAAAAGCCTTTGAAATGAATAAACATTTATTTATTTCCTAAACTCCTAAATATCCTAAAAAGCCCTAGACTCTTCTAGAAAGTCTTCAATCCTTATCCTAAGCCTTGGTCCATTCAACCCCTTTAAAAGTTTATCCTTATCCCCTTGACTCAACCCCTAACCAAACCCCAAACTCTAACCTTCCTCCTAACCCAATCCCTTCCCAAATCCTATAAATACCCTCTCTCCCAAGAGCAATCCATTAGCTTAGTTTTTATCTTCAATGCATTGTTATCATGCTCATTTACTTCTAGACTTAGCATAATCAATCCTAATTGTTAGATTTCATTATTTTCTTCAAGCTTTCTAACACATCATAGCTTAGAATAATGGATGAATCTTAGTTTCTTTCATTGTTTTGCATAGCATATAGCATCATATCACATATCATTTGGTCTAAAATCAATCATAGATTACTCATTTCTAGCTTAATCTTCATTTCAGCATTGTTTGGACCCTTGAGGCCTTAGGGGCAAATCGGGTGTTCTATACCTATTTTGTGCCACTATGGGGTTCTAATGGTATCTAATCAATCCCAATCCCCCCTAATCATCATTAGGAACATGCTCCATGTGAATAGAGAGCACACCCACATCCCTAAAGCGAGACCAAATCAAACGGTGACAGGGTGCTTCCATTTAAGCTCTATAAGATTGCCTTTGCATTGTTCTTTTTATTTAGGCTTAGATATATGCTCATAACTAACATTTGAATGTCTATTCCTTTCAAGACATGTTAGCTCTTTTCACTGATCACAAGGGGTCGAAAGGGGTTATAGGTCCCATTAATGAGTTCTACGACCATTTAGGATCCCTTAGGACCCATTATCTAACATAAAGGGTCCTAAGGGGTCGCTAGGGGATGTAGGACCCACTAATGATTCCTATAACTATTTAAGACCCCTTAGGACCCCTTAGTATGCATTAGAACCCCTTAGGACCCATTATGTCATTTTCAACAAAACTTTCCCTTCTTTAGAGCATGATCTTGTTCCTCTTCCATCCAAATCATCTTCCAAGTAGGACCATTAATGGGTCATACGACCCATTAGGATCGCTTAGGACCTATTAATGTGGCCTATCACCATTAATGTGTCCTAAGGGGTCATAATGGGTACTAATGGGTCCTTAGGGTTCCTAATCAGTTCTAAATGGTCCTAGGACCCTTAGGACCCATTATGACCCCTTATGACTTACAACCCCTTAGTACATTAGATTAAATTATCTAATTCTTAGTAAAATTTAAAAATAATAGTTAAAAGTGGAATGCTATCCCATTTTGAAATGATGGAATTTTACCCCATTTCAAAATGGGGTCTTGTTTCAATTTAGGAATATTACCCCATTTCAAAATGGGGTCCCATTCCATTTTAGGAACATTAACCCATTTCAAAATGGGGTCCCATTTCATTCTAGGAATTTCAGCCAATTTATAAGCGGGACCCTATTCTGTTTTCCCCAAACTATCAATGTATAAATAAAGGAATGGGGTCATGTTCCTCAAATGCGGTAATGTTTGTAAAGAGGGACCTCATTCCTTAAAATTTCAAAATTTTGCCCCCAAAATTACTTTGGGCTTAGCCTTGGGAAAAGGCTCGGTCAACCGACCCCTAGCTTTGGATCTAGTTTGAATTGAACCTTAAAGGCCAAAAATCAGAATGGATTTTATGTAGATTTTTTGGACAAAAAAAAAACCATTATAGATCAGATTATCTAGATTCAAAATATGTAATTAGTTTTTAAATTTAATTGTTTTTTTCTTTTTTTATTAAATTTCTACTGAAATAGGTCTACAAACAAGATATAATAGGTTTCCTTGTTATTTTAATAATTGTTTTATTTGAAAGTTTCTTGCAAAATTATTTATTTGACATCAAACTAGAGACAATTCTACACGGTTTAAAATCTAAAAATGATATGTTTTGATCAAATTATGTTTTTCATACATGAGAGGTTTAAAAAAAAAATTATGCCTAATTAAAAAATAATTAAAAAAATATATTCAAGAAAAAATACAAAAAAAATTTGTCATCAATCTTAACTATGTTACATACCATTCACCAAAAGGATTCAGAGAAATACTTTCATTTAGGTCAAACTTTTCTTGTGGTACACGGTGTTAGTATTTTGATGTAAGTGATATGTTTCTTTATCACATAATTGTATTGTGGTGTTGTCATTACTGGAAACATGATCTGTTGATGTCAGGATATCAGAATTACCAATAGTGTTCAAGGATCAAATTGGAGAATCAACTAAGTGTTCAGTTAATCGATAAGAAGAAAATATGTAAGGTAAAGGAAACCAGATTTGGAGTTGGAGATTAATTTAAGGTGTGTTATCGTACACATATCATCTACAGAAGCATATTTGACTACTTCTATGATCACATGAGTTAGTTTGAAGAACTCAATAATTTATTGAGGATTGAAGTGACACTGGCAGTAAGTACAATGTATTAGTTAATACAGCTGGTTAGATTGGTGTTGCAGTCAAATGTAAATGATGGGACGACATGTTTTTAAGATTTAATATTTTGCGCCAACATCAAGGGTGTTGAAATTTTTTTTGGCATGCTCTCTGATATGTTTAGTTTGAAATTTATGCCAACTTTTAAAATGGTTTAGGATTCTAGCACCAACTTAGAACAAGTATAAAAGTGATTATTAAAATTGTTAAGTGTGTTTTTGCGATGGTATGTGGTGATAGACAAAGATTGTTGATGAAAGTAAAGATGTAGTAAAGTGTTTAGAGAAGTGCAATTGAGTAGATAATTGGATATATTTGGTAGTTTAGTGCTAATCTCATATCATGCATTTGAGTTCTTATGCTCAAGGAAAACTCTAATCACTCTGTGATCTAAATCCCTTTACAGGATCACTTCTAATAGTGTGAGAAAGATTAGCGCAGGAGCATCAAGAGGATACTACGGTCATATGGATGATTCAAGGAAAATGAAGACTAAAATGACCCATAAGGTCCTTAAATATTGTAATTTGGCCATTAGCGCCACTAGAATGTAATGAAAATGCAAAATGTGTAAAAATACATAATATTTCCAATATAGGAAAAATAAGCCTAGAAGGATAAATGTAAGGGATTATGAGATTTGGTAGTCAACTAGGTTGAAAAGGTCATTAAAAGACCTTTTGAATGTGATTGATCACAATATAAATAAAAAAGGATGCAAGAGTTTCCAAAGTTGACAACTTTGTTGTCAACTTGGCAACTTAAACTAAACATTAAATCTTCCAGCACTAATATTTATGAACTATCTCTTTCTAAAGAAGTTAGATTTGGGTTTGGGTAGTTATTAATAGTTGGTTGATGTTTTTGGACTATATAAAGTTTTTTTAGGTGCACAAATCTAGGTGCATGGGCAATAACCCAATGTAAGAGGAATTTTTTTTACAAATAAAGCTTGTGTTATGCATTTTCCTATGTTCTGATAAGTATTGCAGTGATTTGTAAACCACTTTGTATTGTTGAATGTCCATTTATTAAAATCCCATTGGTCAAGTATGTTAGTATTCTAATTTCTCTTCAAATCAGTCTTTGTTGCATTGAATTTAGTTGAGTCTTAAAGGAGATATCTAGTTTTGAAGTTTAACTAGTAACCCTTGATTAGATTAACCCAAGATATTTAAAATGTGATTCCTTTAGATTGCACATGGAATAATGCCTCTTATTTGGACAATGATGTTGAGGATTGTGTATATTAATTGTTCCAACAAGTTACAGACACTCATGCAAGGTTTGGCAAGTGTTTTGGATGGAGGAACGTAGTATTTGTTGGAAGACTGAATGAAATATTGTCTTAGAAAATAAATTCTATGTGCGAGTGAAATATCTCGCAAACCAACCATTGGATCTTATTAAGATTTGGATATTTTGGTGAGAACCTAATTTCACTAAATCACATGAGAGAGATTGAGGAATTTTGATTGGGTTCAAAAGTTACAAATGACAATGTAAAGGTCTATATGAATGAAACCAGTGAGTTCTTATTCCACAATATTAATTTACAATGAAGGCTTTGATCCAAAGTAGTATAATGAAGACTAACTTGGAGAATGAGGACAATGAAGGAAGGAATGTATTCAAGTTGTAGAGAGATTTGGAATGGTTTGAGAGCTAGAGATAAGATATAGACAAGGTAAGTTACAACATGTTGTGGGTTTACTGTCATGCAAGATAGAGAATAAGTTAAAGTGATTTTGTTTTAAGATTGACGACATTATATAATGATTCTAGTTTCTATAAGTTAAGTTTGAACCATTAGGTCTAGGGAATTGTTGGTACTATAAGAGTCCTAAAGTTCAAGTCCTTACGAGAGTAGGATAGTTGGTTACTTGTAGTTTGTGTAAAGGTGCAAAGGTATCTAGGCATCTTCCTTTTGAGGTTGGGAGGGGAAGTCCTTGTAGGGATTTTAGGGGTGGATGATCTGGATCAATTGGTATCATAGAAAGGAAGTAGGTCCTTCAAGGTTTGATATTGAGGATTGATAGTGGGTATGGCATCCATCATGGATGAGGAAGAGTTGGGTGAAAGGTACACCCATAGGTACTCTATATTAGGGAAACAATGTAAGTGCAAGGGTAAGGTTTGTAAACTTTTTGTTTCTAGTGGCTCATTTGAAAATATTGTTTCTATTTAAATGGTTGACAAGTTGAATCTATTGAGGATAGCACATGACATGCCTTACAAAGAAAAAAGAGTGGATTTTGAACACTAGATTGATGTGAAGGAGAAAGCATATGTTCCCTTCACTATTAGATCATATAGTGATGTCATTTTGTGTGACATAATACCTTTGAGGGATTTTCATTTGATCTTGGAAAGAGCATGGCAGTCTGACATGTTTTCTCTACATGATGGTTGGAAGAATACATATACCTTCAACAAGGATGGGGAGAAGTTTGGGTTGCATCAATTGAAGGATGATGAAGCATCATGAAAGTTGTCAAGAAGCATAGGTCTTGTTGGAAGGATATAGCTCCTAAGGAAAGAGGAACACAAGGAAGAAAGTAAAGAATAAGTTAAAGATAGTTTGGAAAAGAATGATGGTATTTTGGAATAGGTAGATGTGGATGAAGTTCGGACAAAGATCCTATCCAAGGGAGAGGTAAGTTTTTCACTTGAAAGGAAAGAGCATAAATGGATGCTGATGTAGGTTGTGAACAAAAGGTAGTTATTGATTAACCTTGTTATGAAAAGGTTCTTGATGATAAGAAAGAGATGGCAGAGAGTGTTGTTGATATGTGCAACAAAGATTCAATTTGTAGAGGTCTTGAAAAATGTGAGATGATCCAAGTGGGGACAATGATATGTCCTTTGGAGGGTACAATACAATAGGGTACCCTTATGTTAGTTGATGTGATGGATATGGATGCAACCATGGTGATGGATGATGAGATGGTTAAATTCCAAGATGAATAGTAGGAAAAGAAGGATGAGTTAGTGAGTGCTAATGTGATGGAGGTATCAAATGATGAAGGGACAAAGAAAAGTGAAGGCACGATGTTGATTGGTCATGAGAAGACCAAAAGTGTGATGAGTACTCCACATATGGAGTTTGATTATGTTTAGGTTGTTGATGTCGACACATGAATTTGTCCTTGGGATAAGAGTTTTCTTAAGTTACAGATATTTTCATGATAAGAGGAAGAAAAATAGAAAGGGGTTTGGATGTTGTCTTTGGAAGGAAAGCCTAAGGAAGATGATGGTGGTTTGAAGTGGTTGGTAAGGTAGAGGTGTGCCTTTTTTTGATGAGGGTATTTGGGTTTCATTTTTGGGGAGAATTCCTCATGATGATTAGTATGATGGAATGGTTAGTATAGAGAAAAGAAACACAAGGTTGAGTTTCATTGCCAAGGAAGGGAAAAATTACAATAAAGATGAGGGATACAAGAAGAAGGAGAAAGCATGGAGCGGCATGGCCAAACATGATGATCTATTAAAAAACAAGGTTAAAACAATGATTGTTTTATTTTCTTGTTTATTACAAAAATCACTTCCAAGAGGACTTAGAAGATTTTAAAACGTAGGGAGTATGGTGCAGGAACACCAAGAGGCTACTATGGTCGTATGGATGATCCAAGTAAAATGAAGACTAAAATGACCTATAAGGTCCTTAAATATTTTAATTTGGCCATTAGACCCACTAGAATGTAATGAAAATGTAAAATGTGCAAAAATACATAATGTTGCCAATATAGGAAAAATAATCCTAGAAGGCTAAATGTAAGGGTTTAGGGGATTTGGCAGTCAAATAGGTTGAAAAGGTCATTAAAATACCTTTTGAATGTGATTGATCACAATATAAATAACAAAGGATGTAAAAGTTTCCAAAGTTGACAAATTTGTTGTCAACTTGGCAACTTAAACTAAACATTATATCTGTCAGCACTAATAGTTATGAACAGTCAGTTTGTAAAGAAGCGAGAGTTGGGTTTGGGTAGTTATTAATAGTTGGCTAATGTTTTGAGCATGTATAAAGTTTTTTTAGGTGTGCAAAGCTAGGGGCATGGACAATACCCCGATGTAAGAGGAGTTTTTGAAACAAATAAAGCTTGCATTCTATATTTTCCTATATTTTGATACTTGTATTTCAGTGACTTGTAAATCACTTTGCATTGTTGAATGTCCATTTATTAAAATCCCATTGGCCAAGTATTTTAGTATTCTAAATTATCCACAAATCAGTCTTTGTGGCATTGAATTTGATCGAGTATTCAAGGAGGTATCTAGTTTTGATGTGTAACTCGTAACCCTTGATTAGATTAACCTGAGAGATTTAAAATGTGATTCCTTTAGGTTCCACATGGAATAATGCCTCTCATTTGGATAGTGATGATGAGGATTTTTTATATTAACTATTCCAAAAATTTGTAGACACTCATGCAAGGGTTGGCAGGTGTTTTGAATGGAGGAAGACAATAATTGTTAGAAGAGTGAATGAAAGACTCAGAAAATAAGTCTCAGTGTAGGGGAAATATCTCACAAACTAACTGTTGGATAATACTAATATTTAGATATGTTGGGGAGAACCAAATTTCAATGAATCTCACCAGAGAGATCGATTAAATTTGATTGGGTTAAAAAGTTCTAGGGTATGTGCAGGATCATGGTATGCCAAAAAGTGGCAATGTGAAAAAGAAGTCCTGATTGGTAGACTCTTTGAAAAACAAATATAACTTTCAAACAATATAACATTTTTTAAATCTGAAATATACATCATATTCTATGCTTCACCTAATACAATAATAATAAACAATTCTTTCAATTTGGTGAAGTTTATACTAAGTTAAGGTGGTTAGACACGACAATTTTTATATTCAGAAAAATTTGTAGCAGAAACATCATAATTAATTATTTACATGGAAAAAAATACAAAAAAATATATGTCACATCTAGACATGAGTCCAAAAATTTTATCTAGAATCTTATAAAAAAATATTATCATTTGATTTTGTTTAAGGTGGTCAGACATACACCTACTTGTTATCTTTCTAGTCATGATTGATAGAATTATTGAAAAATAGCTATAACTTTCAAACTGTATAACATTTTTGAAATCCAAAACACGTGTCACATTCTATGATTTTCCTACTACAAGAAAAATAACAAAATTTTTCAATATGATAAAGTTTAGACTAAGTTAATGTGGTCAGACATGAGATTTTTTGTATTCTAGAAAAGTTGTAGAAGAAAAATCATAATTATTTATTTACTTGAAAAAAAATTACAAAATAATATGTGTCACATCCGAACATGAGTCTACTACTTATATCTATAATCATGTAAAAAAAATTATCATTTGATTGTGTTTAAGGTGGTCAGATATACACCTACTTATTTTCTTCCAGAAATTTTCATACTACTACATTGAAATTTAAAATTTTTAACATATAGAGTAATTATTTTTCAAAAAAGGCTGAATATATTAGAAACTAAATTCAATTTTCTACATATTCTATTCTTACATATTTTTGATATAATATTTATAAGTTGTTCAAATTTTTATGTCAACTTGCCTAAACCTGATTTTTTGAATTTTCATTGCCACTTAAGGGCCTAGTTTGGCATACCATGTGTAATGGTGGATAAAGATGTAGGAGATCTATCTTTACCCTTATTACATTTATATTGTTGTGTATATGTAAGGGGAATATAGGACCTATCCCTAATCCAAATTCCCAAAATAGAGATCCAAATTGATTAATCACAAAGAAGTGATCAATGCACAAATGAATCAAACAATGGAGAATATGAAGAAAGGAAGAAATCCTATAATTCTCTATAGAAACTATGTGCTTGAAATATTAAATGAATAGAAGGAAAATACTAACCTCAAAATAGGTTAAATATGGAAAAGACTAATTTTTTATGCCTATGTACAGTTTCGGGGAATTCTACAACCTGTTATGAATTGGAAATGCCGAGACAGAGAAAACCCATAAAACTTTTGTCTTTCTGGAGGCAGGTTGACTTTGACCCAGATAGAAGGGCACAATCTTACCCAAGGGCACAATCTTATCCCTCACTAAAGGTCATCCTTGACCCAACTACTCTGATGGAAATTCTGTTGGTGGATCCTAAAAATTTGGCGAAAAGGGTATCCAGATCTGCACTGATATTTGTCATCCTGCACCTGTACCTACAAGAAAAAGGGTTTTGTTGTTTGGATGAGGGGTTTGCCTTATTCAAACCCCAGTTTGGAATCAACCTTAATAATGGAATTGAAATAGAGAATGCTAGCAAGTAGTAGAAGTAGATATAACAATGAAGCTATGATATTCAATAGATATGCAATTGCATTTGAAATGTAAACAAGTATATTGATATGAAAGCTTGGACTCAATAATGTAAATCAAAACCACCATGATTGTATGCTTGGAATCCACCTTTAAAGGAGAATGAATGGATCTTGAAGATGAACAAAGGATATTGAAGGAAGATCACACCACCATGATGGATAGATCTAGGGTTTGAATGATGAATCTTGAATGCTTTAACCAAATCCCTTCAAAGGATTGAATGCTTGAATCCTTGATCTTCAATGGAGAACTTGGATGCTTGAATGTATGATTTCTTGAATGAATTTACTTGAGAATGTATGCTTGATGATTTTTTATTATGGATGCTTGATGATGCTTCACACCTCACTTTCTTATGATTTCCTTGAGAAAATCTTGAGCACTTTATCTCAAAACTTGGTGGAGAAAATGAGAGGAGGAGGCTTCCTTTTATAGTGATCTAGGACAAAAACTTCTAGAGAGGCCGACATTGGAGAATCAAATCCCAATTAACCTTAACCGCTAGAAATGGACCTAGATTAAATGAAATTTAAGAGTTTACCATTTCAAAATTTGAATCAACTGACTCGGAAGCGGGAAAATAAAACTTTCTGAAGCCCGATATCCTGAAACCTCTGGAATTTGAAAAATGGACCCAGGGTCAAGCTCAAGGTCAACTCTGACCTGGGTTAGGGTCAAGGTCAACCTTGACCTAGGAGGTCAACTTTGACCTTGAGGTCCTAGATCTTAAGTTCTTAGGACCAGGTGCTAGGAAAAGCTAGAAATAGGTGGAGAGAGAAGCAGAACAGAGGGAAAAATCCAAATCCATGCAAACACCTCATCAAGGTGCTTGACATGACCCCATACCACTTACTCGGAGGGCTAAATGCTCTTAACATGGAATTCCTTCCATTTTAAGATGATACATTAAGCCCCCAATTTAGCAAGAGTATGGATTCAATGTAAACTCTTGGTAAAGGAGAATAAAGATTCAAGTGGATTTGAAATGAGATAAAATAACACTCAGTTAGGGTAATGATCCCCCAAGCTAAGGATTCCAACTCAAAATACACACATGAGGGTGCGAAAATAAAGAAAAACAACAAAGAAAAAGCTAAAAGACACAAAAAGAGGGGTGAGTACTGAAACAAACCCAAATCAACTAGTAAAGGAGACCTTTGCTAAGAAATGCTTCCTATACTAATATCATATTTGGAAAGCTATCATAAAAGCATAAATGATTACATAAGAAAGACAATAGAAACACTATAAATAACATAGCTTCATGATCCAGTCCTACTTGCATGAAAGCGAAAAGAGAGAAAGGGAAAAGAGTGATTACCTCACCCAGTAAGATGCCCATCTTACAGTGAATCACCAAGGAGGGAGAGACAAGTAGGTGGCCAACCTAATATTTCACCCAAAAACTATGCTTTGAAATTGCAATGCATCTTCTGATGGCTTTTGGAATATCCATAGATCCTCCTTCTTGTATCACTATGAATATGAAATGCATGTCTCCTCAAGATTTAGAAACTTATGTGTGTTACCCTCAGAAGATTTAGCATATTGAAAACTAAAAAATGCATGTCTCTTCAGGATTTAGCAACTTATGTGCATTACCTTCAGAAGATTTAGCATATTGAAAATTAAAAAATGCATGTCTCTTTAGGATTTAGCAACTTATGTGTGTTACCTTCAGAGGATTTAGCATATAAATGAAAAACTATAGTACAAGGGAGACCCTATATATGCCCCCCTCCTTATCATGGTTGTCTACTAGACATCATAAGGAAGAGGAAGAAGATACCTACTTCAGAATGTAAGGAGATAGTCTATTTAGCAACAATGTACACTATATTCTTAGTGAAGGGTATTGACCCCTACATCCAAGAGTATAGATAATCATGAAAAAGAAATATGTCACTTATGGAAAAGTATCCTCAAAGAAAAAGAGATCTTATCAACAAGACCCCCACCATAGAGGAGTGGTTTTAGATAAAATATCATATTTCAATAGGAAACAAAGATTCGATCATCTAGCTCCTTGTAATCAAGAGTAAGAAGAATCTTTGGAATGAGGGAAACAACTCTAACAAAAAAGAAAGGGTAAGAGTTTATAAAGAACATAATTTGCAAAATAAAGAAGAGGTGATGACCTAGGACAACAACCTCTCATATAAAAGGATATCCATGGTCAAAACATCAGTCAGTATAATGAAATAGTGTTTCAAATATAAACAAATGCCACTAAGCTAAGGAAAGTATATACATAGACAAAGAGAAAGAAGGAAGAACCTTGCCCCCCAGGGATGAAGATAAGGGATATCTTTGCAACAAAAAAATGTCTTAGGAAAGATATCTTGAATATAGAATAAAATCTATGGATGATTATAAACATAATGCAAAAATCATAGAGAAAGAGGGAAGAAAGAATACGAATTAAGCCCCAGATAAAATATATGCCAAGAGCCCAATGGATCCGATAAGACTGGATTACATTCCTCTTGCCCCCCAGTCTTGAGACAAGAGGTTAAAAGAAATCTATATTATATCAGAATGAGGGGTAAAATTATGAAGAAATTGTAATATCGCACAAGAGTGAGGTACAATTGCTAAAGCAATTCCTTTTCTAACATATATCTTGAAATGCACACAATCAGAAAGTAAATGTGTATTACTATAGTGAAGAGAATATTTGTATGTGGAGAAAGCATATTTTGGCATAGATTTAAAGATTTGTATGTAAGTCAAAGAATTCAGATAAAAAAGGGAAGGTAAAAATAATTCTTGCACATTTTCATCATGAATCATAGTTTGAGCCCCATCATAAGTGTGGGAAGAACTAGGAAAAGAAGATGGAGAATTAGGAATATTAGGAATGTTAGGAATCAGATTAGGAAGGATAGATTTAGGATTAGGAATATTAGGAAAGATGGGATTAAGATTAGGAAAGATAGGATTATGATTAGGAAGATTAGGAAATGGTGTATCATCTACCAAATTCTTCACATAATCCAAAAGAGTAATAGGTCCACCACACAAATTTTTAATGAAAGTTTTGAAAGTAGGAAGACAAGTATTAGTCAATCTCATAATATCATAGTCACTACAAAGGATTTGAAATTTTTTTAACATGAGTGACAAGGTCTCCCTTACCATCATAATTCTCAAGATGTGGCATATCGACCTACTAAGGAATAGGAGCACGAATAATGTCTAAGGATAAAGGACTACCCATGTCATAGGTAGGAATACTAAACTTGGAATGAGTTAAGGATGCAAGTTGTTGTTGTAAAGAAGACATAGTTTGAGCTAGACTAATGATTGTGGAATTACTAGGAGGCATATAAACATTAGGAACACTAGGAAAAGTGTAAGAAGTGGTGGGAATGGAAGACACAACCGGAGGAACACTTGGACCCACAGTTAGAAGAGGGTTGGAATAGGTATAAGGAACACTATGGTAAGAAGGCTTTGAGGTAGGTAAAGACACCAATGGAAAAAACATAGGAAGAGATGAAATATTTGTAGTCACCAAAAGGGACTGTAAGTAGGAATGTTTTGTAAAGGAACAGAAGAAGGTTCCAAATTGATGATAGGAGAAGTGAGTCCTAGATCTTGAGCTAAAGGTTTATCATTTAAATGCACAAGATGAGTGATATCACACAAGAGATTAACACCTTGATCACTATCACGGAAGACTTTCTTAAAGGCCTCTATAGCTTGAATAGAATATTTAGGATATAACATTCTAGATATATCAATGTTGTAAATAGTTGAACATGAAGGTATCCATGCACACACCCTATGATAAATGTCAATTGAAGAGGTTGTAGAGGAAGATGAAATAGGAATAGGATCTGTGGAGATCTCATTTGAACATTTTTCATCCTCACTTTCATGTACCTCATTAAGGGATCTATCCTATTTTGTAAAAAAGACATCATCAAAGTATTCAAAACAAAAATCATACATGTTGAACACAAAGTAATACTACAAGCATGAAAAATGTAAATATTTTTGTATTTTGAAAGAAATTTTGCAAATTTTTTTTTGTATTTTTGAAATTTAAATGCAAGAGCATAAAATAAAGCATATCAGATCTAACATAAAATGAAAATCTAACACCAAAAATAAAATGTATCCACAAACACAATAGGGCATCTAATTCCACAAGAGAAAGGGGGTAAGCTTGTTGGGTTCACCAAAATGTAAGATGAAGGTGAACACAAAAGACAATACAAAGGGAAATCTAACACAATAGAGCATCTAATTCCACAAAAGAAAGTGGTAAGCTTGTCGGGTTCACCAAAATGTAAGATGAAAAATATGGATGGGGTCCTAGAACAATGGTTTGCACATAAAAGAGACCCCAAAACTAATATTTTACACATACATTTGAATTGTGATGGGATGGAATGTAAATATGGAAATTATAATATGGAAATGAAGAAATAAAAGTACTTACCTCTGAAAAAAAACCTACTGAAAACCCTGTTAAATAGTCTCAAAAACTACTGATTTCTACGCTAATGCAATGAAACTGCGAGATCTACAAAACCCATAAATCTTTTTCTTTTCTAAGGGAGGTCGACCTTGACCCAAATAGTTGGGCATAATCTTACCCCTCACTGAAGGTTGACCTTGACCCAACTGCTCAAATGGAAATTCTGTTCATAGATCCTAAAAGTTGAGTGAAAAGGGTATCCAGATTTGCACTGATATTTTCCATCCTGTACCTGTACCTACAAGAAAAAGAGTTTTGTTGTTTTGATGAGGAGATTGCCTTAGTCAAACCCCACTTTGGAATCAACCTTAATAATGGAATTGAAATAGAGAATGCTAGCAATTGGTAGAAGTAGATCTAATAATGAATCTATGATATTCAATAGATATGCAATTGTATTTGAAATGTAAACAAGTATATTGATATGAAATCTTGGACTCAACAATGTAAATCAAAACCATAAATGTAAATCCAAAACCTCCATGATTTTATGCTTGGAATCCACCTTGAAAGGATAATGAATGGATCTTGAAGATGAACAAAGGATCTTGAAGGAAGATCGCACCACCATGATGAATAGATCTAGGGTTTGAATGATGAATCTTGAATGCTTGAATGAAATCCCTTCAAAAGCTTGAATTCTTGAATCCTTGATCTTCAATGGAGAACTTGGATGCTTGAATAGATGATTTCTTGAATGAATTTACTTGATAATGGATGCTTGATTATGTTTGATGATGGATGATTGATGATGCTTCACACCTCACTTGCTTATGATCTCCTTGAGAAAATCTTGAGAACTTTATCTCAAAACTTGATGGAGAAAATGAGAGGAGGAGGCTTCCTTTTATAGTGGTCTAGGGCACAAACTTGTAGAGAGGATGACATTGGAAAAATAAATGTCAATTAACCTTAACCCCTAGAAATGCACCTAGATTAAATTCAATTTAAGAGTTTACCATTTATAAATTTGAAAAGAGCCGACCCGGAAGTGGGAAAATAAAACTTTCTAAAGCCTGATATCCTGAAACCTCCAGAACTTGAAAATTGGACCCAATGTCAGGGTCAAGGTCAACTCTCACCTAAGTCATGGTCGAGGTCAACCTTGACCTAGGAGGTCAAATTTGACCTTGAGGTCCTAGATCTTAAGTTCTTAGGACCAGGTGCTAGGAAAAGATGGAAATAGGCGGAGAGAGAAGCAAAATAGTGGGAAAAGCCAGATCCATGCAAAGACCTCATCAAGGAGCTTGACATGACCTCAGACCACTTAATCAAAGGGAAAAATTATCTTAACATGGAAGTGCTTCCATTTTAAGATGATACACCATGATCCTATGCATACCCTCCAAATGACTGTGTAAGGGTCTATATGAAAGATACCAGTGAGCTCTTATTCCATAGTGTTAATTTATAATGAAGGATTTGATCCCAAGTAGGATAATGAAGATTGAATTGGAGCATGATTAGGATGAAGGAAGGAATTTATTCAAGTTGTAGAGGTATTTGGAAGCGTTTTAGAGCCAAGGATAAGACATTGACAAGGTAATTTGCAGCATGTTGTGGGTTTAGTGTCATGCAAGACATAGAATACTAAAGTGATTTTTTTTAAGATTGATGGAATTATGTAATGAGTCTAGTGTGTATAACTTGAATTTAAACCATTGGAAGGTCTAAAGAAGTGTTGGGAATAGGAGATTCCTATTGGTCTATTCCTTACTAGAGTAGGATAGTCGGTTACCTATAGTTTGTATAAAGGTGCAGAGGTATCCAAAAACCTTCCTGTCAAAGTTAGGATAGGAAGTCCTTGTAGGGGTTTGAGGGGTGGATGCTCTGTATCTAAGATCCTAATAGGTCTGAAGATCAAAATCCTTTAGCCAAGTATCTCTTTAACTAGATTTTTGAAATCCCTTGGCAGGGTAGTCTTTAACAAGATTGTTGTTGTTCTTTACCCGACTGCTAATACTCTTAACTGGGTATAACCTTAGAAGGGTTTATTTTAATTGATCCTAATAGAGAATGTTTCATTAGTGTACTAGTGAAATTTATGGGAATCATTCCCACACATGGGTTTCTCCCTCTATGAAGGGTTTTTACAGGAAAAATATTGTGTCTTGTGTTCATTATGTATGAATGTTTTATATGTTATCCTTCATTTTTATATTATAATTTTCATGTTGGTTATTATGGATGATAATTATTAAAAGTTTCAAATTTGTGGATGCAATGATTAAACCCCCCTCTCGGTGTCATATAATACTAACAATTGGTACCATATCCTTATTCCCTTAAAGAATCCTAACAACTTGGGGAAGATCCTTAATGAAAATATGGAGGGTTTGAGATAAAAGAGACAACTTGACGAAGCTAAAAGTGCTATCAAAGAACTGAAAAAATTAGTTGAAATAATCTTTGGCCAAGAGACAAGAGCTTGTTAAACAATTAAATGAGAGTCAAGACTACATTGAGAAATTGTTTGAACAAAGTGGATATGAGGAATCTGGAGAAACCCTAGATGTCATGGCTAAGGAGAATAAATAATTACACAAAGACCAGAAAAATCTTAAGAGAGAGATTGAAGCCCAATATGTGAAGAGATGGAAGAAAGGAGATCTAAATAATCTGGAAGGAAAAATGCAAAAGATTTCCTAAAGGCCAATAATGAATCAATGAAAGTTGTAGAGGATGAACTTTTCAAGAAAATACAAGAGGTTGGCACATTGCATGAACATCTGCATGATACAAATGAAGAAAATGGAAAATTCCCAAGGGAGAATGAGAATATGAGAAATGGCAATGAGAAATTAAAGGAAGAAATGAAGAATGCAAATGATCAACTAAATAAATTCAATAAAAGTACTAGAAAACTTGATGAGAAACTCAAAAATCAAAGAAGAAGGAAAAGAGACCACAAGCCTAGGATATACTAGTTTTAATAATTTTTAAGTTGGTGAATCTTTTAGAACAAAGTTGATCAAGAAAGAAGGAAAGTCTCTACCAAAGGTAACACAAATAACTTATGGTAAGAAATCCTACAAGCCTATATATTTCAATTGTCAGAAGGTAGGTCATATTGCAAATGTGTGTAGAAATAGATCTGCAAATAGGTCCAGCACTTGGATGGATATTGTTATAACTACAATAAGTAGGGTTGCACTTCTCATGATTGTACATCTAGATCCAGTAGTAGATATAGTATCTTTGATGGTCATTGTTACAATTGCAATAGATATGGTCACAAAGATAATGAGTACATGTCAAGAGTGAAGAATCAAAGGTTACCTTTGAGACAAAATACACCTTACCAAAGGGAGAGGCAATTTGATGTCACATGCTCAATCTATGGTAACTATGGACATATGGATATGAATTTTAGAATGAGGACTACAAGAGTTAATGCTAGACCATGGAGATCAATTGGTATGACATGTTTTCACTATCACAATACTGGACATCTAGCAAGGGATTGTAGGTTAAGGAACCAATAGGTAAACCAGTCAAGTAACTAGAAAGGAAAGAAGATTATGAATGTAGAAGAGACCATGAAATAAATGAGAAAGACTTGGAAGAAGAAGGAAGATAGTAAGTCATTAGAGGAATTTATATCTTCATTGGGAGTGGACAATTCATAATCAAACTAAGCCTTCATGTGGCGTAGGGGGAGAAAGGATTATTGAATCCATATTAGAACCCCCTATAGGTGTGCGGTAAGATATTTTAGCATTTTAAGATGCAATAAAGTATCTTGGAGTATATTTTAAAATTTTGATAGATTATATGGTGTTTTGGTCATCAGTAATGAGCTTTTGGATCAATCGATAAAAAGCTAAGTTCTATCAAAAAATGAATTTAATACATGTTCTAAGGTAGATAAAAAGACATTTTTGAATTTCATGTTGCACCTTGTGCATTTTGAAAGTTGTGGAGTGAAAAGAATCCTTGTTTGAGACATTTGCAGAGATCTAAGAAATAAGAAGGAATTGTTTGGGGGAGATCTGAAAGAGAAAACTGATCAGTGGTGGTTCACTATGGTTTTCATGGTTGTTGTCATGTTTTTTGATAAGAACCCTAGTTACTAACAGTTTGAGGTATTTATTTTTTATCTTGATTTTTGATTCAAAGATGGGATGGATACTCCCAATTTGATTGATATAACTAAGAGTCCCAGACCATAATTTAAGAGACATCCATTCAAATCAATGAAAAATGACCCAACAGGTTCCCTAACTAGTGTTCCCTATGGTCATTTGCAGATTAAATATGTTAGAGAATACATTTATTAAAAATTGGAAGATCGAGGATCAAGAGAAATCTATGAATACTATAAGAAGTTGTGTGATGTGTAATTCCCCACCATGGAACCTAGGATAAATTAATCTAAACATGTTACTAATTTGATCGAATAATATTTTTTCTTAAGAGTTTATAATCAATAATGAATAACAATGTAGAAGAAATATAACATAATACAATACACACTACTAAATATAACTCATTTATAGATTACAAGTCGCAAGGGTTCCATGATGTAGAACTATGTAAATATAAAATAATCTATTAAGAAAAATTCATAACATAATCACATGATGTATCTTAGGTTTATTTTAAGACTCAAATTAAAGCATTCATGTTCCTTTATTTAATCATAATTAAAAGAACAAGAATTATAAAGTATACTAACATATTCATTTCCACTGAATGATAAGATATATCTATTACATAAATGAATTCAAAGTATGTATACAATAAGATACAATTGATACATCATAGTCTTTGGATAATACAACTTCTACTACACATTTCCTAGGGATAACAATAATACATTACAAAAACCTATACGTCTCTATAATCAAGGTCACTAACTAATACATAAAATGGAATACAAGATATACATCTCATGAGAAATTCTCTAAGAAAGAATAAGAAGATAAAAGTAGCATCAAGGATCATCCAAGGACAAAGTCATTGAAATCAGATCTCAATGGTAATAGAATCACTACCACCTGACCACATGGAACCAAGAAGTCCACTCCCACCTTGTTGAGGAGATAACACCATGCCTCAATAAAAGATACATTTAAACAAGAAATTCTAATGCAATGGTACATAGGATAAAATGGTAATAAGTGGTTACAAGTTTATTAACTATAAATGATCACGACACAAAATAGGTGTACCAAATACTCATGTCAGAACCTAGAACACATATAGGGAAGTGTCATCACATAAGTCAACTCTAAGGTCACTTGGTAGTCTCTCTAGACCCTGACCCTTGAGTGACTCTATGCGGTATCAGTAGTCCTTCCGTACAAACAAGTAAAACCAACTATGCCAGACCTCAACGTATCTCTAGATGGGAAATCATTTTCTCCCACTCGCATCCTAGCCTATAATAGCACTCAAGGCATGGGAAAGGCACAATTATCCTTTTAATGTTTATATCCTAATAAATTTATTAAATTATCACTTATTAAGTCAACTTGCAAAGGATACCTAGGCAGCCACTTTAGGGCTTCGATGCCTCCAAAGTAAGCCACTTCCACTCTATGCTTCTGGATAACATACCCTAATTCTCCCAACAAAAGAACCAAGGAAGAAGAAAAACCAAAATCATAAAATATTTCCATAAATCAATAAACCATGAATGTCATCAAAGACAAGGGTTGGAGCGTAATAAATAAAATCTCATCCTATACAAGGATACAACCTATCCATCCCATACTGGACATAAAAATTACCAAATACCATATACACATAATCTCATAGCACGGGTTCAATAATCATCAAGAGCATCAATAGCATCACTCTCCAAACATGGAGTATGTAACACAAATCTATAATATAATCTATTAGATCACAAAACAATTACAATAAAAGAATCAAGGTGACCTATTTAACAAAAAAAAATCAATACAACAATGGTTTTTCACCTACTATGGTCAAATAAAGATATTAATCAAGGTCTTCGAGAACATGCATCATATCAGAGTTAAACCCAAAATAATACTCTCATAATCGAGAGACCAAAATGGTTATAAATTTTCCACCATATGACCTCAAAGTGTAAAAGACATAAATTCATAAAGTAATTTAAAGTTTGAAAGATAAAATGCCACCTATGGTGTATTGTACTCACATGATCAATCACAATCAAAACCAACAAAACAAAACCTCTACCACAAAACACCATGACATAAAATGCACAACCAAATGAAATGTATTTATTGTTTTATCGAAATAGATTATTTAATGTTATTAATTTCAATAATCTTAAGTCATAACTAACTTGATTAATAACATAATGTTCAATTAACAAAATATAAATTCAACTTTTAATAAACTAATTTGTAACACTCTTTATACTAATTAACTTATTGAATAAAAATTACTAAATAGCATTATAATTAAATTTTAACAAAAGTCAATAATATAAAACTTCTATAGATTAATTTATAATAATCCTTATATAAATTAATCTATTAAATATAATTACTAAAAATTAATATAATCATAATTATTAATATTAATAAATTTAATTACTAAATATTAATAATCATAATTAATAAACATTAATTAATTATGAACTAAGATTAAACTTAAATTTAATATATATATAATAAATTATATATATTTATACATTTCTTTATATATCTAAATAGTAAAATAAAACCCTCTGTGGGGGGCCTATCCCTCCCCACAACTACCTTACGATAGTAGTTGGCATGCTAGCAATTGCCCACGGTAGTATTTGTTGTAGCAGCTTCAATTGCTAGCAGTTGCATGTCGTAGAAGCTTCGATTGCTAGTGGTTGCATGTCGTAGAAGCTTCGATTGCTAGCGATTGCATGTCGTAGCAGCTTTAGCTACTAAAGGCAACAAGCTCCCTAATAGCTTTGGCTATTGCGGGGTGGGGGAAAATAAACCCCCACCCCCATAAATATATTTTTCTATTTTTTAACTTTTTTTTAAGTTCCAAAAATTAATAAATAATAATGACAATTTTTGCCGAAAAAAAATAATAATGATAATTTTTTATTTAAATAAAAAAAATTGAATTCTGAAAATTAATAAATAATAATAATAATTTTTTATTTTTGTTTTTATTTATTATTATTATTATTTTATTTTATTTTAATTTATTTATTTATTTTTATTTTTGAAAATTAAAAAAATAATAATAATAATATTTTTTTATAATATATTTCAAAATAGATTTCTATCATCTTATTTTAATATACATTGATATAAAAAATAAAAAAATAGATTATAATTATTCTCATAATAACTAAATAGTTAAATTGTTAAAATAAATTAATGAATAGACAAGTCCCATGAGGGGACATGTCTCTTCTTGTCCTTGTCATGTATAATTACAAATAGATCGATGCATTTGGAAAACACATACAATCAAATAGTGCTATTACATTTGCAATGATCCTAAAACCTTAACATGGTATCAAAGCCAAGTTGCAAATGTAAGAGAGTAGTTTGTTGATGGTGAATGTGTGACTGTCTTAGAAAATACAGTATCGGTACGAGGACTAATGAACTACAACTGATTGAATATCTAAATGACTTGAAGATCAGTGATTAGAGATCACCAAGTACTGAAATGATATGTAAGATAATTAAATCAGTAATTATGTTGTCATTGATGTCAACTAGTTTGACATTACTTATCATGTTAGTTACAAATATCTAAACATCTATAAAGAGGAGAGAAAAGATGAAGAACTGAGATATCTACATAGAGGAAGATGGATATAACAAATGAGGATAAGGCATACTTTGGGTAACTTATTAATGAGTTTATGACCTCATGTTGTTGACTTGATTATGTTGCATCAATCTATAATGGAGAACAAAGAAAAATGTACAAGGCAATGTGGTTGGTAAATGAAGCACTTCAATATACACCGAGACAATGTTATGTATACCGAATGACAATATTAATCGAGCTTGTTTTCACTAACACATTTCTTTATTAACTGACTATGGATGAAAGTATTAAATGCTTAAGTTTAGCCAACAGAAATTGATGTGCTGGAAATTGTTATGATTTTGAGATTGAGGATAAAGTTTGTTATAAGATCCACGAATGAAAAAATTTGGAGAAGATCTAAAGGATGGAATTGAAACGTGTTACTTACACAATCATCAAGGAAGGTTTAAGAGGAAAAATCTATGAAGGAGATTAAGCAGCAAAATATGATGGTTGATATGAAAATGGTTTATCTGTCTATATAAGAGATATGAGTTTCTTTATTGAAACATGTCAAAAGAAAGAAGACTGCAGAGATTTTTCATGAATATAGTTTCATGCATGCCTGATCAGACTAGTTGAAGGAGAACTGAACTGCAGAATAGTATCGAGCGTCAGAGAGCTATTACTGAGTGAAAGTAAGTTAAGCAAGTGAATTGATATATTGATTAGAGGATTTGTATGGGCTTAGAATAGATTTGAACATCTACAAGATAAGTTGTATTGTAATCAGATCAACTACTATTTCAGTTTAACCATTTATACGAAAAAATATCTTAACTGAGTGGACTTAACCGTCTTATGTTATGCCCCATATCATTCAATGAATGTACATTGTTATCCTATCAACCCCATAGTGAATGTTGGTTGAATGATAACTGTTAGTCTTAAATCCTCTAACAAGGTCACACCTAACAGTGTGTTTGTAACCTTTAATAGGGTTGGCTCTTCACCGAGCTCACTTCAGAAGAGTGAAAATTATTTTGGGTTACCAGTCCTAGGTGGTTTTTCCCTTAACAGGGTTTCCACGTTAAATCATTGTGTTATGTGTTTACATGATGATTGCTTTATTGTCATACTTTACATAGCGCATATTTGATTTGATCGGTAGTTACTGTGAGTTAATTAACTAGTAATCGGTAAAGGCACAGATAGTTTAAGTTTTTTTATTACCGAGCTACAGAATTTGTTGAAATTGTTTTTAAAGTTATATCTTGAGATTTGGGACTATAGGATAACTGATCAAACTGATTCACCCCCCCCCCCCCTTTCTGTTATTCTAACAATTGGTGTCAGAGCATTGGTTGCTTGGAACAGACTTTTAAGGTCTTCAATAGAAAGATCACAATATGTATAAGAGGGAGGTTCCAATGATGAACAAGGACAATTTTACCATATGGAAAAGTTGAATGAAACTTCACATATCTAGAATCATAGATTCTGCCTTACGTCTACTTGAAAATGGCTACTTACAATTGACAATTGGACCATTGAATCTTGATCAACTGAAAGATCGACATGAACACAACATTACTATGATAGATATTGATGTTGCTCTATCTAATGCTAAATTCGAGTTTGTCAAAGATTGCACTACTACAAAGGAGATGCAGGATAAACTTGCTCGAGTCTATGGAGATGATGTTAATGTCAAGAGAGCTAGAGCTGAAAGCCTAAGAGGGAGGTTTGACAATATGAAAATGAAGGAAGTAGAAAACATAGTACAGTATACAAATCAAATAAAGGAGGTAGTCAATGCTATTAGAGGATCTGGTGATGTTATTGATGAAGATATAGTTGTAAGTAAAATTCTAAGAACCTTGTTGCCTGCTTATGTAATCAGAATATCTGCAATACATGAAATGATATCTGCACCTAGGAATAATCTCACTCTTGATAGTTTGATTGGTAAGCTAACAAATTTTGATAATAGTGTTGTACCATTTGTTGAGTCTGCTTTCATGTCTTCTTTGAAGATCGGTAAGTCTAGCAGTAGAAATAATATAAAGAATGACAGTGATAGAAATACTGATGATGAGCTTGATGAACTTGAAGCTCTTATGGCCCAGAGATTACCTAAAGGTAAAGGTAGATATAAGGGTAAATTACCTTTATCATGTTTTAACTGTAAAGAAGTTGACCATATTACTACTAGATGCCTGAATAGGAAAGATGAAGATAGAAACAAAGATTGATCTGGTGAAGGAAGCTATGGAAGGAGAAACAATAGAAGTTACCAACACTACAATAGAGACAACCAAGATTATAGAGAGAAGGAAAAAAAGGTATGTTACATTGCTGAGGAGAATGATATTGATACCAACATAGATGATGATGTTAAAGTGGCATTTGTTATGATGAAGGATGATTATAAGGAAGAAGAAAGGTATGTAGAGACAACACTCATTTCTAAAGTTAGTAAAAATGATACTTGGATCATAGATAGTGGTTGTACACATCACATGAGTGGTGATAAAGAAAATTTTGATCATCTTGAGCATTACAATGGAGGATCAGTAAGAATGGGTAATGATACACCATGTATGGTTAGAGGAAAAGAATCTTTATTGATAAATGATAAAATCAAATGTGATAATGCTTATTGGGTAAATGGACTAAATTACAATTTGCTAAGTGTGGCACAACTTAACAACTCAGGTCACCGAGTAGCTTTTGAAATCAAGAAGGTAAATATATTTGATGAAAGTGGAAAGCTTATCAGAACAGGAGGACAATCTAAAGGTAACTTATTTTATCTTGACAATGTTGAGACTTCTTGTTTACTAATGAAAAATGAGGATGCATGGTTATGGCATAAAAGGTTATGTCATGTAAATTTTGATAACATGATTAAGATTAGTAGAAAGAAAAATATTAGAGATCTACCTACCCTAACAAAGTCTGATCATGTTATGTGTCATGAATGTCAAAAGGGGAAAATGACAAAATCTAGTTTTAAGAGTAAATACTATTCAACAAAAAGAATCTTGGAGTTAGTTTGCACCAACCTATGTGGTCCCATGAGAACTCAGAGCTACTATGGAGATAGATATTTTATTCTATTTGTAGATGATTACACTAGATTGATGTTTGTCATGTTTTCAAAAGAGAAATTTGAGGCATTTAAAATGTTTAAATGGTACAAAGAAAAAGTAGAAAAAAAAACCAGGAAAGAACTGAAATGCTTGAGGTCTGATAGAGGTGGTGATTTTATTTCTAATTAATTCACTAACTATTGTAATGAGAATGACATAGAAAGACAGGTTTTTGCTCCTAGAACACTGCAATAGAATGGGATTGTTGAAAGGAGAAATAGAAATATGTCAATTGTTAATTGTGTAAGGACACTGATGTTAGAAAAGAATGTTGTACAACTATACTAGAGAGAGGCAGTTAGAATAGCTGTATATGTTCTGAACCGAGTACAATTGAAGGACACAAACAAAACACCCTACGAGTTATGGTTTGGTTACACACCGAGTGTAAGTTACTTTAGAATTTTTGGTAGCAAATGTTTTATTTTGAAAGATGACAAGAACGAGAAAATTGACTCTAAAGGGGATGAGGGAATATTTCTTGGATATTGTACTAAAAGAAAAGCTTACAAGTGTCTGAATAAGGTCACTAATAAAATGATTGAAAGTGCTAATGTCAGAGTTGATGAATTTGATGATAAAAATGTGGAAGAAAGAAATAAGGAGCCGAAAGACTATGGTAGATTTACTTATGTTGAGCATTCATAGTACCTACCAAAGCCATAGGCTAAGTTGACCGAGCATTAGGAAAATTACACCAAGGAACAACAAAGGGAAATTGAGGAATAGGAAGAAGCTACTAAGAAAGGAATTGAACCTGAACAGAATGAAGAACAAAGGAGAAATCAAGTGCTAGCAAGATTTGTCAAAAGACATCATCCTGAGAACCAAATCATTGGAGACAAGCAAGATGGCATGCTGACAAGAAGTAAGTTAAGATAGAATACATGCTTAGTTTGTGAGCTTGAACTAAAGAATGTTAAGGTTGCAGTAAAAAGAATCTTGAGATACCTGAAGAAAATAGAGGAATATGGATTATGGTATCCTAAGGAAGGAAAGTTTGAACTGAGAGTCTACACCAACATAGATTGGGCTAGAAATATAGATGACAGAAAGAGTACAACCAGAGGAGCATTTTTCTTTGGTGAAAGACTTGTTACTTGGACAAGTAAGAAAAAACCTTGTATTTCTCAATCTACTACCAAAGAAGAGTATGTTGATGCTGCTAAAAACTATTCAAACATTGCTTATATCAAATAAGTGTTGGAAGGGATGAATGAGGTAATCACTGAGCTGGTGATTATACATTGTGACAACACTAGTGCAATAAATATTTCTAAGAATCCTGTAATGCACTCAAATGCCAAGCATATTTCTATTAAGTATCACAGCTACTTAAGAGAACAAGTACAGGAGAATCAAGTCAAACTAGAATTTGTTACATCAAAGGAGCAACTTGCTGATATATTTACCAAGCCTCTACCAAAGGAAACTTTTGAATACTTGAGGACTAGACTTGGGGTCCGTCCCCTGTCTACCGGTCACTAATGTGATCTGGAGGTTGCATTAGCCTAATATTCTTAGAGGATCATTCATGTTGATGCAACATAGCTCACACTTTGGATTATGTCTAAGGTTGTGAAAGATTTGAGGAACTAGAAAAAATAATTGACATATCAGTATACCGAGATACATAGTTTGCACCAAACAATAGAGAGTCACTTGGGTATTGCAGAGCTATATGTTTTATGTTTTTCTTTGGCATTGTTGTTAAAGGGAGAGATAAACAATATGATGAATAGATCAAGATCACATCTATCTAAGGGAGAGATAATCTAAGAGAGTCAGGGAGAGTTTTGAAGATTTGTTTTAGAGAATAGATGGAATTTGAGAGCTAAAAAGATCAAATCCATAGAGGAAAGTCTGCACTTGTAATGTTGTCATGTAACATAGTGATTAAACATATTAAAATATCAAGCTAGGGAGAGCTTAGTGAGCTAAAAAAATTACTTATATAGTTGTAGAATACATGTTTGGTATGTGTATGGCATAGTTCATATTTCTTATGTTTCCATCAATGCCAAAGGGAGAGATATGAACTACAACTGATTGAATACATGAATGAATTGAAGATGAGTGATTAGAGATCACCAAGTACTGAAATGATATGTAAGATAATTAAATCAGTCATTATGTTGTCATTGATATCAACTAGTTTGATAGTACTTATCATGTTAGATACAATTATCTAAACATATATAAAGAGAGAAAAGACGAAGAACTGATATATCTACATAGAGGAAGATGGATATAATAGATGAGGATAAGGAATACTTTGGGTAACTTATTGACGAGTCTATGAATTCATGTTGTTGACTTGATTATGTTGCATTAATCTATTATGGAGAAGGAAGAAAAATGTACAAAGAAATGTGGTCAGTAAATGAAGCACTTCATTATACACCGAGATAGTGTTATGTATACTGAGTGATAGTATTAACCAAGCTTGTGTTCACTAACGCATTTCTTTGTTAACCAACTATGGATGAAAGTATTAAATGCTTAAGTTTAGATGACATAAATTAATGAGCTGGAAATTGTTATGATTTCAAGATTGAGGATAAATTTTGTTATAAGATCCATGGCTGAAAAAATATGGAGAAGATCTAAAGGGTGGAATTGAAATGTGTTACTGACACAACCACCGAGGAAATTTTAAGAGGAAAAATCTATGAAGGAGATTAAGTGGCAAAATTTGATGGCTGATATAAAATGGTTTATCTATCTATATAAGAGATATGAGTTTCTTTATTGAAACATGTTGGAAGAAAGAAGAATCCAGAGATTTTGCGTGAATACAGTTTCATGCATGCTTGATCAGACTGGTTGAAGGAGAACCGAACTGCAGAACAGTACCGAGCGTCAGAGAGCTATTACCGAGTGAAAGTAAGTTAAGGAAGTGAATTGTTATATTGATAAGAGGATTTGTATGGGCTTAGAATATATCTAAACATCTGCAAGATAAGTTGTATTGTAATCAGATCAACTACTATTTCAATTTAACCATTGATATAGAAAAATCTTCACTAGTACATTTGACATCATTTTTCGACCGTTATTTTCGACCATTAATGAAAATGGTTTAGGTTGGTTGGGGTATAGAAGGAAAAAAATGTTTTTTTAAAAAATCTATCCCCGTGTTTGTCAAAATTTTGATGAATATATGCCCATCGAAAGTTTGACAAAGATGGGCATATTAGTTAAAAAGAACATTTCAATCATTTTCATTTTTACGGTAGTGAGTGAGCGTGCGAATTGGGATTTTCACTGAGCTAAGGAGTTGAGCAGACTAGTAGAGCTTATTCCTAAATAGCGCTCAATTCTCCCAAGGTTAATAGCACATTTCTTATCTTCTAGAGTTTGAGGTATGTTAATCCATGACCGTGTCTATTATATTTCACATTACCATGCACTGCATTGTCATTTTCGATTCTTGTACTCATCTCTGGTATTGAATCAATGTGATATATGAATCAATGTGTATGTTTAGTGGTGTTTGAGTATGGTTTGTAAATGCTATGATTGAGAATTATGAAAGCTATGACTAGGGTTTAGGATGCAGCGCCGTATACCCAATGCATAATCAATGGTTTTGGAATGTAGTTTTGAAAAAAAACAATCATTAAGATTTTAATGGCACGGTTTTACCTTTGTATTTGTCCTGCATAGAAATGCCACTATAAACATGGTACTCACGGTTTATTTGAAATACTTAGCAAGGTCTGAATGTCTTTTATAATTGCAAGGCTGAGTTCAACCTACAATAACCTTTGCTTCAAATCCTCCTGCTTACTCTTTGTTGTAGACATAGGGCTCACGGTCTTATGACTATTAGAAACTGGCACGGGCATATCTCCTTGTGTTGGAATGACTGTTACAAACCGGCATGGTCTTATGACTATTACAAACCAGTGACCCCACACACACATACTCCTCTCGGGTCTCGGTGGGAATGACCATTGGAACAATACTGCAATCCTTTTCATAAGGACCGATATCAAGAATCAACATACGCTAAATCAAACAGAGACATTCCAAACTGAATTGTAACAATAAAGATACAGCTCACAACTAGATATAGCTGCCCCAGGCAAGCTAGTTTCCATAATTGGACAAGTTGAAAGGTGTCATGAAGAACTTATAATGACTGTCCCAGAATGACAACATTTTGGTGAGTTAATTTATTTGTGTAGAAGTATGAATGGATTGGCCGGATCAATGGATTGGAATGGATTCCATTGGTTTTGCTCAAATAAGTTGTCTAGTTATTTTGGTTTTCCTCTATTATTATAGTTTAAAAGTAGTAGTTTAAGGAGGAATTTTGAAGTTAGACCCTAGAATGATCAATGTAGAGGGGCTTAGAGGGTCCTTAGTTTTGAAACCCTATTTTAGAATTTTTTCCCCTGTGTGGGATTCAAACATGGTGCTATTTGGTTTTCTTTTATTTTTATCTTAAAACTCTAATATAGTTGGTATTTTGTGACAAAAACTTCCTGGCTTAAACTTTATGTTTCTTTTAAATATTATTAGTAATATAAATTCAACTATAACCCTTTGTTGATAAAAATAAATAAATAGAATTACAATGTAATCAAAAGTTTAGTTAGGTTTTTTTGGTTAACCATTGTGTGAACCTTTACCCTATGATCTAATGCAAGAGATGTATTTGAAATAATAAACTTGATAAGCTTTTTTATCCAAAAATGATTTAGTAGAATGAATGGTTGACTTACATTCTTATCCTCAATAGTGGTAGAATATAGATATCTAAATTGTATTATAGATCTCATTAATGATTTATTTTTTTAGTTTTAAAGAAATATAAAAAACTATGCCATTGGAAGTCACTAATCATAAGATATACTTAGTAACAAAAAGTAGCATTATAAGGAAATCACACATAATCAGTCTTAAATTAATTTGAACAAGTTATTTATGCCAAACACATTTTCTTTACTTACTTGCGACTACCTTTTAACCTTTACAATTTGGTTGTCTTTCAAACCATAATTTTCTTTGTTCCCAAAACTTGCTCCCTTATTTCTCCTTTTCACAAAGGGACATTGTAAGGCCCAACCTTGCGTGCAATGATTTCAACTTCTTCTTCCTTTAGCGGGATCCATGGTTATGAGTTAGCCAAATCAAATCGAGGTAATGTGTAATGAGGCCCACATTATAGTGTCAAAATTGTGCTCTTCAAAAGATTGATTAATATCTTGATATGCCTAGATCTTGGATATTTGGTATGTTTGAGGTCCATCCTTCAAGAATTTAGACTTTCATGACTTTTTGATCTTGTTTTATCTTAAATATCTTATTCATTTTATATTTGTATGGTGTTGGATATTGAATCTATATTCAACTATGGCTTGATGATGTTACATGCATAGAATAACTTTGATTGTGTTTATGATGATGTTGTTGTGAATGGATGATTTATTATGTTATCACATTTCTTATGTGATTTACATGCATAACTTAACTAAGGATTTTATTCTTGATGTTTTGAATGTTTGTATTACATGTCGTAATAATTGAATTTATATGAAATTGAAATGCCATCAAATATGATTGTGATGATTTATCGAATTATGTAATGGGTGTAATTATTGATCAAATGTATGAACTTGAATGTATTTGATTTTATGTTGCATTGGCTATTATTGTTATTATGATGGATTAATGTTTGCAATTAAGTGTGCAAGTGAAGTTTAGAGGTCTTCTTTGAAACATTAAATCTAATTACTCAAAGAAGATGAGCTATAGTCCATGTGGAGGGACTATGACTCACATGTGTTGTGTAATGTGGTATGTGGATTAATGTTATTATAATGATGTGAATTTTTTAGTAGTGTGTTGTGCATTTTGTGTGGTGTATGTGTTGTTGGGTGTTGAATGATTGAATAAAGTTATCATGCATAGTATTAATTTTTTTATGTCTTTCTCTAAGAGTTTAAAGATGATTACAAATTGTTAATTTCTACTTTATTTTATTGTTTTTAAGGTCCCAAGTAACATGGTCATGAATTAGATATAACTTGGGCTATGTGTTTTGATTTATAACTTTAAAGATGACAAAAAAATTGGGTCAAAGAGGTGTAACCACCCTATTCCATTCACTAACATCTTGTTAGGGTTGTTGGTCATGTGGATAAGCCTTCTATGACTCACTATGAGGGAGGACACAAGAGGCTCCTCATGAAGAGGAATCTTCTAGGTGGAAACTCTTGGAAGTCCCTCAAGAGGTTGAGTGTCCTAAGGGGTTAGCTCACACATGTGTGAGAAAAACAATAGGGTTGACCTTGAGATTTGATGTCAAGGTGACAATTGTCACCCTCACATTCAATGTTGATATTAGGTTTTCTATGTATTCTTACCTTCTGGGGTTGGTCATTGTGTAACTTATCAACTATTGGAGACAAATTGAAAGAGTTTCTTGGAGTGTTGGATAAAGATGATTAAAAGTTTACAGATTTCATTAAAATCTACTTAAAGTTTTGTGAGATTTGAGAGGTGTACAATCTATACCTTTAGTTGTAGTTGTATTAGTATAATGAATTAAATGGATGTGAACTTAAATATTGTGTGTGATTGTGATGGATGCCATTTTATTATTTATTTTTTGTGTTTGGGTTGAGTATTGATGTAAGATTTCCTCCTAGATTTAAAGCACCCCATATTGTAGGTTCATCGAGATGACTGTCCCAACTAGAGAATCACAAATTTATATTATAGGTTCTTCATGGAACCTTTCAACTTGTCCAATTATGCAAACTCATGCCTTGCCTGGGGCAGCTATATCTAGTTGTGAGATTTTCATATTAGCAATTCATGTTGCACTATAAAGGTCTTGGTGCAATCCAAAATGAGTTCTCGTACCTTCCACAGTACTAATACCAATCATGCAATATAAGATTTATGATTCTCTAGTTGGGACAGTCATCACATTGTTTGTGGACCCTTTGTCTATCTAGGAGATTTTTGTATCTTGAAACATATGAATCATTCTTGTTTGTGCATCCTCATTGTCTATCTCATATTCATGTGTAGCTGATTTAAATAATAGATTCGTCACTACAATGAGAAAGTTACCACTAGTACACATCAAACATAAGGTGCATTTGATTGAAAGAGTGGTCATTGTCCCTATAATGGCTATCCCAGAATGATAGCATTTTGGTGAGTTAATTTGTTTGTGTAGAAGTATGAATGGATTGGAATGGATATGGGTAGAGTATAGAAGAGTTTAGAATGATGTTATAAGAGTTTCTTGTGGATGAGAAGGAAAACCCATAGTGCTTAGAGGAATAGTGTCTCATATTCATGTGTAGCTGATTTAAACAATCCATTGAACTGTACCATAAAATTGTACCAATAGTTGAAATAAAAGTAATGACTCATATGTTTCAAGGTAATAATGTAGTAATTGGGGAAGAACATCTAAGTTATTTCATCAATACTACACATGAATATGAGACAGATAATGAGTATGCCATGATAAAATTGTTTGTGAATTCCTTAAAAGAAAGTGCCAAAGAATGGTACAAAAATATCCTAGACAGTAGTAGTATTTCGACTTCATATTCATATTTCTTCATATTTCTTCTAAATAGTGTGATTACTATCCCAACTAGAGAATCACAAGTTTATATTATAGGTTCTTCATGGAACCTTTCAACTTGTCCAATTATGCAAACTCATGCCTTTCCTGGGGCAACTGTATCTAGTTGTGAGATTTTCATATTAGTAGTTCGTATTGCACTATAAAGGTCTTGGTGTAATCTAAAACCACTACTCAGTACTAATACCAATCATGCAATATAAGAATTATGATTCTCTAGTTGGGACAGTCATCACACTATTTGTGGACCCTTTGTCTAGCTAGGAGATTTTTGTATCTTTAAACATATGAATCATTCTTGTTTGTGCATCCTCATTGTTTGTCTCATATTCATGTGTAGCTGATTTAAACAATAGATTCATCACTACAATGAGAAATTTACCACTAGTACACATCAAACATAAGGTGCATTTGATTGAAATATTGGTCATTGTCCCTATAATGACTGTCCCAGAATGATAGCATTTTGGTGAGTTAATTTATTTGTGTAGAAGTATGAATGGATTGGAATGGATATGGGTAGAGTATAGAAGAGTTTAGAATGATGTTATAAGAGTTTCTTATGGATGAGAAGGCAAAGCCATAGTGCTTAGGGGAATAGTGTGATGACTATCCCATATCCATTCCAATCCATTGAACTATACCATAAAACTGTACCAATAGTTGAAATAAAATTAATGATTCCTATGTTTCAAGGTAATAATATAGTAATTGGGGAAGAACATCTCGGTGCAATCCAAAAATAGTTCTCATACCTTCCACAGTACTAATACCAATCATGCAATATAAGAGTTTTCATCTACCTTCTTTGTACAGGTTTATAGATTATTATGCTATTAAGTGATTGGATACCAAAGTTCTTGCTACTGTATTTTGGGAACATCATTGATGAGACCTTCATTTCACAACCCACTCATAAATTTTAATTTTTAAAGGTAAGAATTGAGGAACGTAGAATTGTGTGAAATTTAATGTTGATTTGAGGCATATATTATTAATTTTTTTTGGTAAGTTAGTTCAAACATTAGGTTTTTGGTATTATACATGATGAGAAATGTGTGACTATAAATGCACACACACACACACAAACTATCATTCACAGTCACACATTGCTATTATAAAGGTGGCTTCATAGTGTTATATTGAAACCAAGAAACTCTAACATCATTCTAAACTCTTCTATACTCTTCCCATATCCATTCCAATCCATTGATCCAATCCATTTATACTTCTACACAAACAAATTAACTCACCAAAATGCTATCATTCTGGGATAGTCATACCGTGTCCATAAAACTATACCAATAGTTGAAATAAAAGGAATGATTCATATGTTTCAAGGTAATAATGCAGTACTATTCCTTCATATTCATATTTCTTCATATTTCTTCTAAATAGTGTGATGACTATCCCAACTAGAGAATCACAACTTTATATTATAGGTTCTTCATGGCACCTTTCAACTTGTCCAATTATGCAAACTGCCTTGCCTGGGGCAGCTGTATCTAGTTGTGAGATTTTCATATCATATTTCTCTTAGTAATAATATTAGTTGTGGCATAGGATCCTTCAACTATTTGTGGACCCTTTGTCTATCTAGGAGAGTTTTGTATCTTGAAACATATGAATCATTCCTATTTGTGCATCCTCATTGTATGTCTCATATTCATGTGTAGTTGATTTAAACAATAGATTCATCACTACAATGAGAAATTTGCCACAACTATTATTACTAAGAGAAATATGAGGGCTTCTAGAAAATATGTTAAGAGATCAGATATGAAAATCTCACAAGTAGATAGATTACTAGTATTGGAAGTACTATGGACTTGTAGAGGCAATTTAACAATTCAGGAAACTAAGAAATGAGTTTTCATTATGGTAAGCAAAAAGAATGGTGTTGGGAGTATTATTGGAGGTGCTTAACATTGGAAAGTTATCATGTTAATGTCATTAAAAAAATAAAAAAAATAAAGGCCTACAAGATTTTATGATAATGTTCTATTTGAAATAGGGTGCTCAAGTTAACAATGAAATAAAAAAATCCATGCTTGTATTCATATGATTAGGAGAGCTTTCTTTTTGTTTTCATTACTTAAGAGCAGCCTATATATGGAGGTAAGGAGTCCTACAATGTTATTCAGTTTCCCTAGTTATTTACCTGATTTTATTTATTTAAATCTACTCTTTACAACTATTTTTCTATCTATACACCCTCTATTGCTATTGTAATGGCAAAGCATCAGAACTATCCATTTGTAAACTTTGATTTGGTATGATAAATGTCCCTTTGCATTGAGAAAATTATAGTTGAGAAAATGGTTCTTCAGTAACGATTTGTATCTACAGGTTGCAAACAAATCATTCTTCTTCCATTAATGAGTCATTCCATTCAAGAAAGACCATGTCTGACAATATCAATGCACAAAAAAATAGGGAGACAATTGCTAGACTGTGGTCTAACTTAAAAAGAAAAGGTGATGGAAAATGTTATTGTCCTTGCAAAATTTTTAAGGGCTTAAAGACTCGAAGATATCTAATCAAAATAGCTAAGGAACATTGTAGGCAACATGGTCACATTGAAGGGGGAAACAAATTTCGTCCATTGGTATGTATTTTAATAATTTATAAAATACATAAGACATGATTTGATGATGACATCATGGTCATGGTTAATATAAGGTCATCATTTTCATATAGGTCAACATCCCTGAGTTTCATGTTATGGACCATGACAATCTGGAGAATGTGGATTTCCAAATGAGGGCACATGGAGGTGTGAATATAGAAGTAGAAGGTAATGATACCATGCAAGAAGACCATGATGATGAAGAAGACCATGATGATGAAGAAGATCACGATGATCAAGATGATCATGATGATCAAGATGATGATGATGATGTTGTTGATGTAGAGCTTGATGTACCTATACTTGAGAAGGCACACGAGCCCCTATATGAAGGCTCTGAAACAACTCTTCTTACCGTTGTATTGTTATTAGTGAGCTTGAAGGTTATGAATGGTTTATCCAACGTAGCAATGACATGTATGTTAAAGTATGTCATCTTTTTTTATTATTTTAGTCATAATTCCCCTACAATTAACATTGGGTGAATTGTGTAGCAATTAATATTCTTTAAATTAACAAATTATATTTTTGGTCATAGGTTGATAGGTGAGTGTTTGTTACCACCATCAAACATTCTACCTCGCTCATATCGAGAATTATCTGCCATTATGAAAGATATTAGAATGGAGTATCAAACAATACATGCATGTTTGAGTGATCATATTATATATCATAAATAGCATGAATTTGCAACAGAATGCCCTATTTGTCATATTAGTAGATATCAATCAAATTGAATAACAAAAAAGGTGTCTCGCAAGGTTCTTCAGCATATTCCCATTATTCCATCTCTGCAACGATTATTTAGGTGCAATAGCTTGGCACAATTTATGGATTACCATGCACACAATAGAAGTCAAGATGACATTATGCGAATGCCTATGGATGGTTCAGCATTTAAGGAAATAGAGAAAAAATGGCCACACTTTAAAGAAGAACCTCATAATCTCAAGCTTTCATTGGCAGTAGATGGTGTCAATCCTTTTGTAGAGATGAGATCTACTTACTCGATGTGGCCTATTTTTGTTATCAACAATAACATATCTTCTTGGTTGTCCATAAAGAGGGAGCACATAATGTTGGCACTGATTGTTCCAGATATTTTTTGATTTAATGGTCATCTAAATTAATTTATTATTAATAATCCATCAAAATGGTCATAATAATTATGTAATATTTTTGTTCATTCAACTAGGTAAGTACCAAGTTAAAGATATCAATGTATATATTGAGCCCTTTATCGACAAGTTGATGGTGTTATGGAATGGGGTTACTATGTATGACATCTCTAGACCAATAGGACAAAGACAATTTCAATTTCATGCAATACTTGTATGGACAATACATGATGCCCCTGGGCTAACACATTTTTGTGGTATGTTCTCTTCTTAACACCTCTTTTTTGGTATTTTATAGTGCCAACACAAATTTAACACATTTAATCCAATTATACATGATCTTGTAGGTCTTCAGAAAAAGGGAAAATTTGCATGTCCAGTTTGTGGTCCAAAGATGAAATCTTGTCATTCAAAAAGTTTAAGAAAGCAGGTGTTCGATGAGAATAGACACTTTCTCCATAGAAATCATAAGTACCAAATTATTGAAAAACATCTTTTCAATGGGAAAGAAGAGACTACATCAAAGCCATGGAGAGTGACATCTCGCCTAGGGAAGTCGGCATATAATAAAATAAATCATCGAGGTAATGTCATTCCATCTAATGGTTTTTGTTTCAAATTTATATTTTGATATTGTGTTTTGTTTACTGATGATGTAATTGATGCTTGTGAAGGTCATCAAGGCATCAATGGCCAACTTCCAAAAGGACTAAAAATTTATCCTACGCAATTTACTAGGTTGCCATACTATGAGCAACTCCCAATTGTGCATTTGTTTGATCCTATGCATATTGGAAAGAATGTAACAGAGACATTATGGAAAATCTTGGATGGAAGGTGTGACAAAGACCAAATTGTCAAAATTTGTAGTGACATTGAAGAATCCAACCATGCAATGAAAAATGTCATTCGATCAAATAATAATGGAGACTAGATTGATACAAGTTCCCTTAGTTGGTTATTGTCGGAGCAGCAGAGCAATGCTATAAAAGAAGTAATAAAAAAAATATGATTTCCCATAGGATTTGCTGCGAACATAAATGATCTCATATCAAAGAAAAGCGAATTTGGGCTAGGGATGAAAACACACAATTGGCATATATTTATTAAGGTAATTCATGTTATATACATTTATTAAAGTATTCACTATATATTTGTATACTGCATGTAGTTTTCATTGCATTCTTTTATAAAATATTGACAAGATCATTTTACAAATATTGCAGTATGTTCTACCTCTATCTTTCCCACACCACTTCACCAATAGTGTCAAACAAGTTATATATGATCTTGGAAAATACATGAGGTGGTTGTCATCTAAAGAAATCAATAAAGAAGATATAAAATATTGGAAGAGAAAAAATTCTCTTATGTGTGAAATGCAAAAGTGTCTACCTTCAACTTTTTTCAATGCACAAGAACACTACCTCATACATCAAGTTGAGGAGATTGAATTGTGTGGACCTGTACCAACTAGGTCAATGTGGATGGTTGAGAGGCACTTGAAATTTTTGAAATGCTTGGTTCGGAAAAGAGCACATCTTGAGGGTTCTATGGTGGAGGGATATATGGTATACTAGACCATGGTGTACATTACTAAATATCTTCCTAAGTTTGCAACAAAGATCCATGTAGATCATATTTGGGATCCCAACTCCATTAAAAAATTCAAAGGGGAGTACTTGATGGGCAAAGGTAGATTGAGGAAAGTGAGAGGTAAATCTAAGATGTTGTAGTTAATTAATTCTTATAAATCTTCAATATAAGTTATTTATGATTGGTGTATTTTTTTTGATACAGTTGGTCGAGAGTGGGATGCAATACATTTGTATATTGCGAACAATCTTGATTGGATGATGGTATGTATTGAATGATGTCAACAAAATAGTTGCTCATTAACATGGGAAGGTGTTGCTTCATTGGTTAGAGAAGCTCATTGTAATGGAGATTCCAATGTTACGCCAATGGTAATTGATCTAGCACATGGTTTAAGAGGCGGAGAGGTACGTACAAATTTATTAATGATCATGACTCAATGTATGTTTCGTATCAACTCACAATGCAAATAAGTTACACATGCTTGAAAAATTGTAGGTCGAGCACCACAAAGCTATGTACTATCATGGCCACAAATTTCACATAAAAAAGTTGGATGACACAAAGAAAACATGTGATTATGGGATAACTGTAGTTTTTGAGGTCACCAATATATCATCTAAAAATGACATACATCCTCAAAAATCTCAAAATAAATACTATGGCATCTTGGATGATATAATTGAGTGTGACTTTAACTCCTTCAAAGTAGTTCTATTCTTCATCAAATGGTACAGGTTACGACTAAATCAAAATGATCCAGATAGAATTGTTATTCAACATGATAATGGATTTACAATGATTAATACAAAATCATTTGAGCTAGTTGGAGATGAGCCCTATGTTCTTCCAAGCCAATGTGAGCAAGTGTTTTACTCAAAGGTTCCACATAAACAGGGTTGGTCATTTGTTGTTAAACATGATCCAAAAGGAAGGCCGATAAAGTATAATGTTATGAAAGAAGATATTGAAGATGATGAAGAAGTAGATGATGAAGATCAAGATGATGGTGATGATGATGATGATGATGATGATGGTGATGATGATGATGGTGATGATGATGATGATGGTGATGGTGATGATGGCAATGATGATGATGGTGATGGTGATGATGGCGATGATGATGGTGATGATGGTGATGGTGATGATGATGATGATGATGATGATGATGATGATGATGATGATGAAGATGATCAATGACATAATTGAAATGATCAATGAAATGATTGACATGATTTATCACTTTCAATTGTAATGATTACATATTTATTGTGTTCAATTCTAATGATTACAACATATGTGATTTATAATTAACAATGTTTGTATTGTGTTTGGTTATCACCCTTTTTGAAAATAGGCAATTGACTACAGACATCATCACCCCTTCTGTTGATGATCTTGCATTCCATATATAAGGTAAATTTGTTCATATTTATGATGTTGCATATTGTTCAGGTTGTCTTCTAAGTTATTTGTAGCATACGTATCATGTAATTTTTAGCTAACTTAAGATAAATGATTAACATATGCAGGAAATTTGACCCCTTTGGTGTGGATCATGCACAGTGACATGGATTAGCAGGTATAAGTCAATAAATAGACATATTTTTCTTATATTCTTCTTGTTTATCACTGAGCATGTATGTTATAAATAGACATATTATATAATCATATAATGTATATATAGACAAAGAAGAACTATATAGAAATATAATTATATAATTACTTTCAACTTAGTACATTTTATATCTCATTTGATGGATTGTAGGACCCACCAAATAGGTACTTGTCAGATCTATCTACATCGAATGAGGGAAATGAGGGAATGGTAGATGAAAGTTCTACATGTAGTACGACTAAAATAGGGAGATCAACTAGAGGTCAAAAGATTAGAAAAAAATTTGATAAATGCATGCAATTTTTTCTTGTTAATGGGGGGTCATGTTCCTATAATGATGAGACCAAAGGTGACATCAAGGTGCCCTTTCGGTACACACACATTGAGAAAGAATGGGTACCTAATGAGCTACCTCCAATTAACACTGATTTTTGTGTTAATGAGAGGATATATCGCATTGCTCCATCCTCATTACATGGTTTGGGCCTATTTTACATGGATGGGATAAAGGTATGTTACAAAAAAGTTGTTGAATTGTTCAAGTATGTCAGTCCGTGTTACAATTACAATGATTGGATGCAGATTGTTCAATATAAAAAAAGTATGCGTAGGTATGCACTATTAGCTAATTATATACAATGGAAAGAAAATGATCAAAGTAAAAGATTTGCAATGTACATTGATGGGAGACCAAAAGTAATAGGTAATATTGCGGGTTTTATAAATAGTACATGACCTTCCTCAACTAATAAGCAACCCAATTGCATATTTGAGGCGTGTGAGGGGAATCAAGTTTTTGTATGTGTGATAAAATCAATAAGTGCAGGGGAAGAACTACTAATAGATTACCATTTAAATCGCATAGATACAAAAAAAGTTACTATCATGAGGGTGGTAAGTACTATATACCATTTTATTAATAAGTTTTTTTTTGCTAAGTCTATTGCTTTTAGTTAGTGAAGTTTTTATGTTTAATCTTTGTCACAGGACTATATGGATCCTGCACATGATAGAGGCCATGAGGATGCTCCTCCCACCCATTCTTTAGTAGGGGTAAACCTTATTGAAATTGTACAAATTAGATAGTTGAAAAATGTTATATTATTACATTATTTTATTTATGGTTTTGGAGTTTTTATGATAGTTTTACTGATATTCCTATCACAATTTAATGTTCAAGATAGGGGAAAAGCACCTGCAGTAAATACAGAGGTAATAGCTACCCCTTATGATGATGATATAGTAGAAACACCTAATGTAACAATTATGCTGAAGAAAAAAATAAATAAAATCAATTTAGAAATAATGAGAATTTTGGATGAAGCAAATATTCCAACCGAGGAGACGATGAAGAGACTATCTAAATTGAGAGCTCAAGCACGTCGTTATGAAGTAAGTAGTAATGAATCTTTATTTATAACAAAAGTTCAATAAAAGGTTTATATTGTATACTCTTTTATGTTGTGAAGTAAAATATGTAATATGTGTTCTTATTACAGGATTTTTTGGCAACTGATCCAAAACCTAGTCAAGGACAACATGGTGAGGCCAGTACTAACAAAGCTCTGGCTGCCACTGGTAAAATAATCCTTTAGTTGACAAGTTACAAGGAATTTTATATTTGGAACATTCAAAAACTTCTTAAGTTAACTCTTACTTTTATTATTTCAGAATGTCTTTGCTAACAATGTATTGTTTAGGTCATCAAGTGTAGGAGACTCCTCCTAGGAGGCTGGAAGATGTCCATTTGAGATTTTCAAGTGCAATGTCAGCAACAAGGGGCATGCAAACATTGACGCCTTCATGGTCTATTCTAGCTGGTAAATCCTTGTTTTGCTATATTTGGTTTTGTGTTAATTATGAGTTGATAATTTGTACTTTAATCTTTGGTGCATCACATAGTGGATTATTTTTTTTGGAGTAGGAGATACACCATTGCCACTGTCTGGTATGCTAGATACATATCAGAGTACATGTATTGGTGATAATTCACCATCATTTCCTACAGCTACACGTGTTTCTAGCACGGGAATTATGCAGACGTCATTGTTGATTGACAATGATGAATCGATGCCTTTAAAATGTCCTAAGCTTCTAGGTACTTTAAATAATTATTTTTTATATTGTAATATGCATTTACCTATTCATAACAAGCTTTGGATTGATTATCCCATGACATTTTTTGCAGGAAATGATTCATTTTATAAGAAGCTTTATGACCTCGCACTGCAAATATTCGGGCCCACCATACGTACAAGGTGGAACATCATAAGTGAGCTAACTTTATCCCACTATTTTTTTTTCATATCATTAATTGGTACAACATTTTTCCTTTCATTTGAGTCTTTTCTTTTACTAGCTATATCTAACAATTTTGTGTTTTTTCTTAAAAGGTGGAACTTGCAAGAAAAAAAATTAAAAGATTAGCTCATTAAAGATTTAGAGCATGAGTTTGGTAATAATATTTTTTATGAGAAGAAAATTTTAGAAAGAGCTTGCAAATATCTTAAGATTGTGAGGGACTCATATAGAAAGAGTCTCATCCAGAACCCAAAGTACAAGCGTCCTCCCTTTATTCCAGTGAGGGATTGGAATGAGTTCATTTTGGATGCAAAGGAGAAAGGGGATGCTCAAAGAGGAATTACACTAGCAAATGCGAGAAGGTATGCAATAGTATTAAATACTAGTACAATGTAATAATGCACTAATTAGTTATCTTTATATCTATATCATCTAACATATTTCAATCTTTTCATAGGTTTCAGGACACATCAAAGGCAACAAAGGCTAGGCTACAAAAGATTGGGCAGCATAGACTTGGCTCTGGTGGATATTCAAAAATTAAAGCACGAATTGTAAGTAGTAGTAAATGAATTGCAGAGATAAATTATTTATAAAATGCAAATAATTTTGTTTAATCAAAAAATGCAGGGCTCTGATTTTAATTGAGGCCACGGAAGAACACAAAAAATTTCCTTCAAGGAAGGCTATGAAGCCATGGATGAACGCCTACAGCAAGCTTTCAATGGCCCAACCAAAGAGTCTCCTGCATCATGTGCAGAGGTGAATATGCCAAAAAATATATTAGAAATTGAATACTTGAGCAACAATCTATTTGATAATAATGTGCATGACATTGCAATGCAGCCTCTTAATCATGACACAGATCATACGCCGCATCATGAAGCCCCTGATGTGCATATTGTCCATGGAGGTGCTCATTTTCTATTTAAAACTAATTATGTAATTATTAATACAATTTAACATCTTAAATTGAACTTGGTGTAACCTTTTTGTGTATATTTTAGAGGATACAGAATCATGTCATGCTGAACGAGTGCCGGAGGATGTTTAGATTGATCACCATGTAGATCATGTGGCACATTCAGGTAAAGAAAATCTATGTTTTGTTCTTTTAAATTAATTATTTTATTTATAGTTCTTTTACTTAAATAAATACTCGTAATTCACTAATATAAAATGGTGTGAATTTAACTCATGAAGTAGTTGTTATTGCAGTGGACCCCCCTTTGGCGCAACGGCCTCGTGTTGTTGAATAGATGAGGAGGAGACATGCGTTGGAATTAGAACCATTAGAGGAGGGGAATGATGAGGACATTGATCTTCCTCTTATAAATTACATGATTAAAAAAAATAACAAGAAACCCAAAAAGAAATGATTGTAATTAACATTTTTTGCTAATGAAAGAACATTGTCTTAATGGATGTAATTTTGTACTAGTAATGTTGATGAATGATGTGTTAATGAATCCTTCATAAATGTTAAGTGTTAATAAATTATTCATGAATGTTGCATGTTAATGAATTTTTTGTTAACAAATTATTCATGAATGTTGTGTGTTAATGAATTTTATGTGTTAATGAATGTTATCATGTGATTATAATGATTGAATGTTATATTTCAAAAATGGATGAATGAATGAATGAATGTTATTAAATGTTAATGGGGAATTTAGAGTGATGTTAGTGGGGGGGGAGGGGCCAAATGAGCTTCCACATTTGTGGGGTTGGCCTTGTTTAGTAGAGAATATTAAACTATTCTCGAAACCAAGTGAAGCTCAAACTTTAAAGATAAGCTTAGAGTTAATAGTGACAACCAATTAGCAAGTCAAAATGAAGTCCTTTGTTATAGGTACCTTTTTAGTTTTTAAAGCACAATGTCATGTTTTAATATTGTTCAATTTTTTTCTTAAGTCAAAGTATTCTTTTATTATAAGAACATAATGTATGACCATTTTAGTAACTATTCTAACATCGCTTTATGACAAATCCTATTTTGGAAAAGATGGCGATAAGTGGTGCTGTATATTCCTTGGGAGATTGGATTGCACAGGTTTGCATCTTAAAATCATTTACATGTGGTAGAAATGCATACTTACAACCATTTCATTATACATTTAAAAACATTGATGACACTCTAGACACAAAATACTGCTCATGCTATTGACTTGATAGTGCTATGAAGGCAAACCAATTTTTGAATTTGAATGACCCCGAATGTTCAGATCTAGTCTCCTTGGATTTAGTCTTCATGGTTCTTTGTCTCATTATTACTATCATCCTAGTGAGGTAACACCTTTTCCTTCTTTCTTAGTCTCTTACAGTTCATACTTGTTTAATTTGAATAATTTTTGAGTTCCTTGCAAAAAGGGTATGACAAACAAATATGGTTATACAGGCTCTATTTCCTTTACTTGAACTTGATGTTATGATTTATCATTTGACATTTTATTATTTTGATGTTGAAATTGAAGCATATGATGAAACAATGGTATGATCATGATGTTATGATTACAAGTTTATGGTGTTTTTGTTCTTTATATGATATTATGTGACATTCTAATCTAGATTCATGCTTATAACCTATATCAATTCATAATGTTTCTCCAAATCATCCCTTTGTTGCTGCATCTTTGCTATCAAAAATTGAGAGAAGATGGAACTTTTTTGTTAATATCAAAAATCTCATACCATAATTTAGGAGAGAAAAAGGAGATCATTTTTCTTGACAAGAAAAGAACTAAAGCATTGATATTAGTTTTCAAAGTGAAATTTACATTGTTAGAAGACTACAATCCTCAATCATCTCATGCCTTCTCTCTTTGGAAATCCCAACCAATGGGCTTTGGATTTTCACCTTGTTGTCATTCATGTTTTGTGGACATGCTAGTTCTGTACATGAGAATGTCCAAGTTTGTTGGGGTATGTCATACCCAGAGATTTGGATGTGTTATCTTTCCCAATTTCAACACTTTATGATTCTCTAGTTGGGACAGTCATCACACTATTTGTGGACACTTTGTCTATTAGCTAGGAGATTTTTGTATCTTGTAACATATGAATCATTCCTATTTGTGCATCCTCATTGTCTATCTCATATTCATGTGTAGCTGATTTAAACAATAGATTCATCACTGCAATGATAAATTTACCTCCAGTACACATCAAACATAAGGTGCATTTGATTGAAAGATTGGTCATTGTCCCTATAATGACTATCCTAGAATGACAACATTTTGGTGAGTTAATTTGTTTGTGTAGAAGTTGTGAGATTTTCATATTAGCAGTTTGTATTGCACTATAAAGGTCTCGGTGCTATCCAAAACATGACTGTGCATAGGGATTACAACATAATAATTTCAATTCACAAAACTCCTTCAATCAAATCTGCACTAATATTGTAATTTCACATGAAAAAATAAAGCAAACTTGTCAATAAAAATAGGTACCTGTCTTTGTGCTGTTGATGCACTTTGAATCATTACTGGAAATTCTTTGAACCACTTCATACTACACATTAATGTTTATGTTCATTTCTATTTTTCAATCTTTGGTTCTTAGTTGAAAAGGTTTCAGTGCATCTATATCGGATTGCTAAAACATCTCTATAGTGGACCTTCACTAATTGGTTGCTTGCAGACTTCACGTGGTTGGCCGTGTTTAGTAGAGAATATTAAACTATTCTCGAAACCAAGTGAAGCTCAAACTTTAAAGATAAGCTTAGAGTTAATAGTGATAACCAATTAGCAAGTCAAAATGAAGTTCTTCGTTACAAGTACCTTTTTAGTTTTTAAAGCACAATGTCATGTTTTAATATTGTTCAGTTTTTTTCTTAAGTCAAAGTATTCTTTTATTATAAGAACATAATGTATGACCATTTTAGTAACTATTCTAACATCGCTTTATGAAAAATCCTATTTTGGCAAAGATGGTGATAAGTGGTGCTGTCTATTCCTTGGGAGATTGGATTGCACAATTCTATATCTCAAAATCATTTACATGTGGTAGAAATGCATACTTACAACCATTTCATTCTACATTTAAAAACATTGATGACACTCTAGATAGAAAATAATGCTCATGCTGTTGACTTGACAGTGCTATGAAGGCAAACCAATTTTTGAATTTGAATGAACCTGGATGTTCAGATCTGGTCTCCTTGGATTTAGTCTTCATGGTTCTTTGTCTCATTACTACTATCATCCTAGTGAGGTAACAGCTTTGCCTTCTTTCTTAGTCTCTTACAGTTCATACTTTTTTATTTTGAATAATTTTTTAGTTCCTTGCAAAAAGGGTATGAAAAAAAAAAATGGTTATATAGGCTCTATTTCCTTTACTTGAACTTGATGTTATGATTTATCATTTGACATTTTATTATTTTGATGTTGAACTTGAAGCATATGATGAAACAATGGTATGATCATGATGTTATGATTACAAGTTTATGATGTTTTTGTTCTTTATATGATATTATGTGACATTCTAATCTAGATTCATGCTTATAGCCTATATCCATTCATAACGTTTCTCCAAATCATCCCTTTGTTACTGCATCTTTGCTATCAAAAATTGAGAGAAGATGGAACTTTTTCATTAATATCAAAAAACTCATACCATAATTTAGGAGAGCAAAAGGAGATCATTTTTCTTAACAAGAAAAGAACTAAAGCATTGATATTAGTTTTCAAAGTGAAATTTACATTGTTAGAAGACTACAATCCTTAATCGTCTCATGCCTTCTCTCTTTGGAAATCCCAACCAATGGGCTTTGGATTTTCACCTTGTTCTCATTCATGTTTTGTGGACATGCTAGTTCTGTACACGAGAATGTCCAAGTTTGTTGGGGTATGTCATACCTAGAGAGTTGGATGTGTTATCTTTCCCAATTTCAACACTTTATGATTCTCTAGTTGGGACAGTCATCACACTATTTGTGGACCCTTTGTCAATCAGCTAGGAGATTTTTGTATCTTGAAACATATGAATCATTCCTATTTGTGCATCCTCATTGTCTATCTCATATTCATGTGTAGCTAATTTAAACAATAGATTCGTCACTACAATGAGAAAGTTACCACCAGTACACATCAAACATAAGGTGCATTTGATTGAAAGATTGGTCATTGTCCCTATAATGACTGTCCTAGAATGATAGCATTTTGGTGAGTTAATTTTTTTGTGTAGAAGTTGTGAGATTTTCATATTAGCAATTCGTATTGCAATATAAAGGTCTCCATGCAATCCAAAACATGACTACGTGTAGGGATTGCAACATAATAATTTCAATTCACAAAACTCCTTCAATCAAATCTGCACTAATATTGTAATTTCACATAAGAAAAAAAGAAAACTTGTCAGTAAAAATAGGTACCTATCTCTATGCTGTTGATGCACTTTGAATCATTACTGGAAATTCTTTGAACCACTTCATACTGCACATTAATGTTTATGTTCATTTCTATTTTTCAATCTTTGGTTCTTAGTCAAAAAGGTTTTAGTGCATCTATATCGGATTGCTAAAATGTCTCTATGGTGGACCTTCACTAATTGGTTGCTTGCAAACTTCACACCTTTGCTGAGCAGCCTCGGAGATTTGAATCCTCCATCAAAAATTTTGTGCAATTCCTAAAACATATTCTCCTCTATGCAAGTCACAAATTTTATTTTGCTAGTAAAAATCTTTTCTCCACACTCTACAAATATCAGTTAGCCATATTGGGAGCAACTTGATTTCATTTTTTCATTGAATGCACTGTTATTCTTTTATATGGAATAAGAGTATCCATCCTCTTTTTGAAAATCACTAATAGAAGTCACATCATAACTTTACCCATTTCTCGCAAAACTATTCTTTTCTATTTTCCCGAATGAAATCATTCCTCCAATAACAACTGCACTTGAACATACATCATCAACATTATCAATAACATTTTCAACTTGTAACACTAGTAATAATGTTTCCATCTAGATTCTACACCCCTATCTAATTATCAGCACATTCTTGATCCAGAACAACAATACATTACCTTTCATAAATTCAATGGCTCATCAATTTTTCATTACTATGAAAGTACATTATGTGCCATCTCATAACACTACCTCTAATTCTCCTTATATATGGACTGCATTTCAATACAACCACAACTTTCATTGTCATTTCAAATGAAATGAAACACCTTTTATTGTGCAATTTTCAAACACTTGAAGCAACCCCTTATATAACTTCAGATATCAATTTCATCAATCATTTGAACTCTTCAAATACTGAAATGCATCTTTATTACAAGTCCCCATGAACAAATTTTGACATTGAACACAAATTTCTTTCTCATTGTAGCTGCAATTTTATCAAACTTTGGCTGTAAACAATGATTTCACCATAATATAAGAAGGTTTTACAATTGAACCTCTACCATATGCAGTGATTTCTATTATTTTTGTATTACAACTTTGTTTGTGATGCAAATTCATCTATGTCAAAATGTTTTGAACTTACACATTTCTTTTCATACTATTGTTGTAATCAGTCATAACTCATCCAATCAAAGCATCTCATGCCACTTTCATAACTCTCTTCTTATTTTGTGATCTCGAGCTTTAACATTGTCATATATTATAGTTTGGTGCTTCGATAATGTCTTAAATTTCTATATAAACCAATACCATTAATGGACATTATATAATACCACAGGCAATAGTGATAAACTTCAAATTTCCTTCACTACATAAACTTTGCAAAAGCATCAACCCTTTGTGATTATTGTTCATTATTTCAGATTGGTTGTCTTCATTCTTGGAATTTGATCAACTCTAATCTTTTAAATTATTAGATTTCTACAATCTATATATATTGTGGGATAGTTTTTCTAGATCACATTCTGTGATTCATCATTCTTATTTTTCTTTTCCATTTTTCCTCTTGCATATCGATGATGGATCATAGAGTGGGATCCAAAATATTGATGATAAAAATTGTTCACACAATCAAATTCAAAATCTTTTCTTTTTGTTCTCTTGCATCTTGATGATAGATCATAGAACCTAATCCAAAACATTGATGATAAAAATTACTCACACAATCAAATCTAAAAATAACTTGCACATTACTCTAATCCTTTTCCCAAATCTCCATTGTGTCCATTCAACTGAGGACTGAAAATTTCTTCTTGAAGATTTGAATTGAAACTTTGTGCAGCTGGATAAATAATAGACCAAGAAAGAATTAAAAACAAGATGATTTTTTGGATAAATCTTTGACAATTGATCTTCCATTATCTCTTTGAGCTACAAACACTCTTGTTTCATGCTTCCACAGTTGCATGCATGTCCATAGGGGCATTTGTAGCTATACTATCTGATATAAATCACCATACTCTCGTGCCTTTTGAACAAATTTATTGTGCATTTGCAGCAATCATTCCATTCCATTAGATGACATATCTTTGTAGCATTCTATACACAAATTCATGCAATGTCTGTGTTTCCATATTTTGCACACATACAGGAAGATTGAAGCTACAATGTCTAAAAAATATTCTTTTGTTGACTACACGTAGGTGAGTTAATTTGTTTTTGTAGAAGTATGAATGGATTGGAATGGATATGGGTAGAGTATATAAGAGTTTAGAATGATGTTATAAGAGTTTCTTGTGGATGAGAAGGCAAAGCCATAGTGCTTAGGGGAATAGTGTGATGACTGTCCCATATCCATTCCAATCCATTGAACTATACCATAAAACTATACCAAGAGTTGAAATAAAAGTAATGATTCATATGTTTCAAGGTAATAATGCAGTAATTGGGGAAGAACATCTAAGTTATTTCATCAATACTACACATGAATATGAGACAGACAATGAGTATGCCATGATAAAATTATTTGTGAATTCCTTAAAAGAAAGTGCCAAAGAATGGTACAAAAATATCCTAGACAGTAGTACTATTTCTTCATATTCATATTTCTTCATATTTGTTCTAAATAGTGTGATGACTGTCCCAACTAGAGAATCAAAACTTTATATTATAGGTTCTTCATGGAACCTTTCAACTTGTCCAATTATGCAAACTCATGCCTTGCCTAGGGCAGCTGTATCTAGTTGTGAGATTTTCATATTAGCAGTTTGTATTGCACTATAAAGGTCTTGGTGGAATCCAAAACCAATTCTCGTACCTTCCACAGTACTAATACCAAACATGCAATATAAGAATTATGATTCTCTAGTTGGGACAGTCATCACACTATTTGTGGACCCTTTGTCTATCTAGGAGATTTTTGTATCTTGAATGATGCAGGAGCATCCTAGGTGTAAGAGCAATCTTGCATCACCCAAAAATATTTATGTTTTTATTCAATAAGGGCTATTTTGTGCAGAGCTACTATTTATGGAAAGTTAATATTTTTGGTAATTTTCGTATGTGCTCAGAATGATCTGATTTCTTTCTTGGAGGTTCATTTTGGTCATATAAGTCTGCCAGTAAAGTTTCATTGCCAGATCAAGTGTATATTGGAAGATATTGAAGATTTTCGGTATTGGCAGCAGGGTACAGAAACTTTGAACTCAGTTTTGAAGGCTTTAGAGGCCCCGGATGAGGTCAAACATTTGGGTGACGGGCGCTTGCGCAGGTCAAGCCTGTAGAGAGCTTCGTGGCATTTCCGAAATGGGGTTATAGTAGCTGAGCGGGTCAACTGGTGATGACTTATGGTCTTCGGAAGTTGGGCCACCTGAAATGGCGAAAAATAATTTTCTTCAAAATTTTTGTTCAGGTTTCAAAGGTTATCTTGAGCCGACTATGATGTAATAAAATGTAAAATAAAATAATTCTAAGTTTGGTCGGCCTTATTGGCTAAAATTCTGGAACCTTCCCAGGCGGTGGATAATTGCCTATATAAGGAAGGCTGTATTATTGTCTTAGGCAGTTCAGAATAGTTCTGGGTATTGATTCGAGGCTTTGTCCTACAGAATATTGTAAGGGAATGCCCATGTGGCTTTGCATATTGTAATTCTGAAAATTTGTAATTCCACATTTGTGGAGATAATAAGAAGCCAATTTTCTGTTCTTGCATATTGCTGTTGTTGTTTCTCTATTTCTGTTATGTGTTTGTGGTATTAAGGGGAGCACCCTTCATCAAGTGGTATCAGAGCAGGAGTTCTTGAGTGTGTAAACAGATCGCCGATTGTGAGGCAGTTTGCACCAGGACCGTGGCTAGGGTTTCAGCGTGCATCGCGAAAATGCCTCCATGAAGGGAACGTGGCGGAAGAGCTGGTGTTGTAACACCTGAGGTTAGAGAGCTACAAAGACAAGTGCGAGCATTACAAGAAGAGATTCGTAGAGGAATGAATCTTAATGTCAGAGATGAAAGCGAGGATGAAGCCGAAGAAGAATATGAAGCAGGAGAAGTTGAAATTGTGAACCAGGAGGAAGAAAGACTTTTTCGGGCCATTTTCAAGATTGGGAAAAGACCTAAGATTGAGGTTCCTACATTTTCTGGAAATCTTAACCCAGAGGAATTGATTGACTGGATCAATGAATGTGAGGAATATTTTAAGTACGAAGATGTTGACGATCCTGATAGGGTCAAATTTGCGAAGGCCAGACTGAAAGGTCATGCGAAGATCTGGTGGCAAGAAATTCAATTGGAGTGAAATAGAAGAGGGAAAGATAAAATCACGAGATGGGATCGGATGGTGGATAAATTGAAGCGACAGTTCATTCCTGTTGATTATGAGCTTGACCTACTGAAGAAAATGCAAAGTTTGAAGCAAGCAGGAAAATCTGTTCAGGAGTATACAGAGGAGTTCTATCGACTCCTCATCAGAACAGGCCATGCCGAAGCTGATAAGGAGAAAGTTGCCCGATACCTTAATGGTTTAAGGCAAAGCATTCAGGAGGAGTTGAATCTGGTTCGAATGAACAGTATTGAAGAGGCATACCAATTTGCCCTAAAAGTAGAGGAAAAGCTGAACAAGAAGTTCGAGAGTAGACAAAATGGAAGAGGTCGCGGTGGACGATCTGGTGGACGGTCATATGGTGGCCAAAATGAAGATCTGAAAAAGAAGGATGAGGCCAGTAGCAGTCAAAATCAGTGAGGAAATAATTTCAATCACTTCCAGGATCAGAATAATAGAGATCAGAGAGGAAGAGGTAGAGGACAAGGATCCGGAAGAGGTGGCTTCCGTGGAACATATTTTCACTGTGGAGAAGAAGGTCATAGGGCATTTGAATGTCCTCAGCACCAAGGCAGAACAGATGGGAGAAATGAAGGCCAGGCCAGTGTTGCACATGTAGATGAAGATGTCAGATCATCAAATTCTGAAGATGCTGAAAGAGGAGAAACGTTGATTAACAGAAGAGTCCTGTTGAGTGGTGAGAATGAACCTGAGCAAAGGAGGAGCCTATTTCGTACCAGGTGCAAGTGTGAAGGTAAATGTTGTGATGTGATCATTGATAGTGGAAGCACTGACAATTTGGTGTCAGAAGAGATGGTGACAAAGTTGAAGCTCAAGAGACAGAAACACCCACATCCATATCGGATTGCCTGGGTACAGGATGACCACAAGGTCATGGTCAATGAACAATGCCTAGTAAAGTTCAAGGTTGGCGGATACCAAGATGAGGTATTGTGTGATATCATATCTATGGATGCATGTCATATGTTGTTGGGTAGACCATGGCAGTTTGACAGATGTGCTGTACATGATGGTCGTGCGAATACCTATTCCCTGACAAAGGATGGAGTGTGACATAAGCTAAAACCATTGAAGGAGACCGAAGAAAAGGTATGTGGTAATGCAAGAATAACATTTGTTGATGGAAGAAATTTCCTAGATGGTATGAGACATGAGCATGTATGGTTTGCTTTAATTCCAAAAGCTGGTAAAGAGGAAGTAGAAGATGTTCCTATAGAAGTTGCAGATTTGTTGAATGAGTTTCAAGATATTGTATCCGATAACGTGCCTGATGGATTACCACCAGTCAGGAAGATCAGTCATTAGATGGACTTGATCCCAGGAGTGAGTTTTCCGAATAAGGCAGCACACAGAATGACACCTGCAGAGAGTGAGGAGTTGAACAGATAAGTACATGAGTTGTTACAGAAAGGATTGATTCGAGAGAGTCTGAGTCCCTGTGCTGTACCTGTGGTATTAGCACCAAAGAAGAATGGAGAGTGGAGAATGTGTACAGATTCCAGAGCAATAAACAAGATCACTATCAAGTACAGGTTTCCATTGCCACGAATGGATGATATTATGGACTGTTTGAGTGGAGCTGTGTATTTCTCAAAGATAGATCTGAAGAGTGGATATCATCAGATTTGGATCAGAGAAGGAGATGAATGGAAGACTACCTTCAAGACAAAGGAAAGACTGTATGAGTGGTTAGTCATGCCTTTTGGGCTAACCAATGCACCGAGCACTTTCATGCGGCTCATGAATGAGGTTCTGAAAGAATTTCTGGGTAAGTTTGTCATTGTTTACCTAGATGATATTTTGATCTTTAGTAAGACATTGGATGAGCATATGATGCATATTCGTATGGTATTTGAGAAGTTGAGAGAAGAGAAATTGTTGATTAATTTGAAGAAGTGCAGTTTTGTGAAGAAAGAGTTAGTGTATTTGGGATTTGTAGTTTTGGCAGAAGGTCTAAAAATGGACCCAGAGAAGGTACAGGCTATCCTTGAATGGCCTACTCCAAGGAGTGCTACTGAGGTAAGATCTTTTCATGGTCTAGCTAGCTTTTACAGGAAGTTTATCAGAAACTTTAGCAGTATTTGTGGACCCTTGACTGAAACAATGAGAGGGGATAGAAAAGAGTTTAAGTGGACTAATGGGGCAGAAAAGAGTTTTCAATTGTTGAAACAAAAAGTTACAGAACAACCTATTTTAGCACTTCCAGATTTTAATAAGGTGTTTCAAGTAGATTGTGATGCTAGTGGTACTGCAATAGGAGCTGTTATGAGCCAAGAAGGTAAACCTGTTGCTTATTTCAGTGAGAAGTTAAATGATGCCAAGAGGAAATATTCTGTTTATGATCAGGAATTTTATGCTATAGTTCAGGCATTAAAGAAGTGGAGACATTATCTACTTCCTAAGGAGTTTTTTTTGTATACTGATCATCAAGCTTTGCAATATTTGAATAGTCAGGGAAAGTTGAATCAGAGGCATTTGAAATGGGTTGAGTTTTTGCAGAGTTATACATTTGTTTTGAAACATAGGAGTGGAAAGTCTAATAGGGTTGCAGATGCTCTTAGCAGAAGGCAACTATTGCTGACAGAAATGCAGATTGAAGTGGTTGGGTTCAAGGAACTCAAGAATTTATATCCAGAGGATCCTAATTTTGGTGAAGCTTAGAAAGCTTGTACAGAACCTGTTACTCTAGACAGGACGAAATGGTTGGATTTCATCATCCAGGATGATATGCTATTCAGAGGGAGTCAGTTGTGCATTCCACGAAGTTCTATGAGGGAGAATCTCATCAAGGAGAAGCATAGTGGAGGATTGGCTGGACATTTTGGTCGTGATAAAACCCTTGCTTTGGTTGGTGAGAATTATTATTAGCCACAGTTGCAGCAAGATGTGAAGAAGTTTGTACAGAGTTGTAGAGTATGTCAGATGGCGAAAGGAGTGAAGCGGAATACAGGATTGTATCAGCCATTACCTGTACCAGAGAAGCCTTGGGAGGATATCAGCATGGACTTTGTTCTTGGTCTACCGAGGACTCAGCGGGGGCATGATTCAATTTTTGTAGTAGTTGACCGATTTTCAAAGATGGCACATTTCATTCCCTGCAAGAAGACTAATGATGCTGTTCATGTAGCAGAATTGTTTTTCAGAGAAGTAGTGAGACTTCATGGTTTGCCAAAGACCATAGTTTCAGATCGGGACACTAAGTTTGTTGGATATTTCTGGCGTACATTGTGGAAGAAGTTGAAGAAAAATTTGAAGTTTAGTTCATCACATCATCCACAGACTGATGGACAGACAGAGGTGGTGAATAGGAGTTTGAGAAATTTGCTGAGATGTTTGGTTGGAGATAAGCCAGCAGGATGGGATTTGATTTTACCACAGGCAGAATTTGCATACAATAATTCTGTTAACAGGAGCACTGGTAAATCACCATTCCAGATTGTATATGGAAGTAGTCCAAGAAATGCATCTAAATTGAGAAAGATAGATAAAGGAGAAATAAGTAGTGCTGAAGCTGAAGATTTTGCAGAACACTTGAAGAACATCCATGAGGAGGTGAGGAAGCATATTAATAAGATGAATGTGCAGTATAAGGCTAAGGCAGATGAGAAAAGGAGGCATAAGGAATTTCAGGTTGGTGATGAAGTCATGGTTCATTTGCAGAAGGAGCGGTTTCCGGTTGGTACATATAACAAGCTGAAAATGAAGAAGTTTGGGCCATGTAAGATACTGAAGAAGCATGATTCAGGAAATGCATATGAGGTAGAATTGCCTAGTGAGCTGAATATTTCACCAGTGTTTAACATTTCAGATTTGACAGAGTATCATGAAGGAGGTGTTGAAGATGAGATCACAGCGGCACAGTGGAGTATTCCAGCAAGTAGTTCAGACACCAAAGAGATTGAGGATATACTGGACAGTCGTGTTGGTAGAAGCACAAGGAATAGGACATATGAAAAATATCTGGTCAAGTGGAAAGGATGACCTGTTGAAGATTCATCATGGCTAACAAAGGAGGAGGTTAACCGTCTTGGTTTTCCTCTGCACCCCTGAGTCGTGACAGGGTCACTTCTCAAATTACCCCGGGTGTCTGATGCAGGAGCATCCTGGGTGTAAGAGCAATCTTGCATCACCCAAAAATATTTATGTTTTTATTTAATAAGGGCTATTTTTTGCAGAGCTACTATTTATGGAAAGTTACTATTTTTGGTAATTTTCGTATGTGCTCAGAATGATCTAATTTCTTTCTTGGAGGTTCATTTTGGTCATATAAGTCTGCCAGTAAAGTTTCATTGCCAGATCAAGTGTATATTGGAAGATATTGAAGATTTTCGGTATTGGCAGCAGGGTACAGAAACTTTGAACTCAGTTTTGAAGGCTTTAGAGGCCCCGAATGAGGTCAAAAATTTGGGTGATGGGCGCTTGCGCAGGTCAAGCCTGTAGAGCACTTCGTGGCATTTCCGAAATGGGGTTATAGTAGCCGAGCGGGTCAATTGGTGATGACTTATGGTCTTCGAAAGTTGGGCCACCTGAAATGGCAAAAAATAATTTTCTTCAAAATTTCTGTTCGGGTTTCAAAGGTTATCTTGAGCTGACTATGATGTAATAAAATGTAAAATAAAATAATTCTAAGTTTGGTCGGCCTTATTGGCTAAAATTCTGGAACCTTCCCAGGCGGTGGATAATTGCCTATATAAGGAAGGCTGTATTATTGTCTTAGGCAGTTCAGAATAGTTCTGGGTATTGATTCGAGGCTTTGTCCTATAGAATATTGTAAGGGAATGCCCATGTGGCTTTGCATATTGTAATTCTAAAAATTTGTAATTCCACATTTGTGGAGATAATAAGAAGCCAATTTTCTATTCTTGCATATTGCTGTTGTTGTTTCTCTATTTCTGTTATGTGTTTGTGGTATTAAGGGGAGCACCCTTCATCATTGAAACATATGGATCATTCCTGTTTGTGCATCCTCATTGTTTGTCTCATATTCATGTCTAATTCCTTTCTCTAATTTCCTCTCCTTCACTCACTACACGAAAAGGTAATTTTCTTATTACTAGACTTTGTCAAGGTGGGATCTTCTCTTCTTATGGTGTGGTAAGACCAGGATCCTAAATCAAGACTACTAAGGCTAGGACCATCAACATCAAGATAGGGTCAATTTTTCCTAGAGATTCATAGGAAGAAACAATCAAAAAGCCCTATACTTATGTCTAAAGGTGCATTGATTGAAGTATGAATTTTATGAGAAGGGTTTTTCCTAAAAAGGAGAGTGATCTAAAGGTCCAATTGTTAAGCTTGAGTTATATCTTATAAAATAGAGCTTCCTAATCAATTTTATTTTTCTATTGTCCACCAAAGGGGCACATAGGTGAGGGTATAGATCTTCTTTGGAAGCCCAAAATGTGAGAAATGTCTTAATAAAGGCACTAGGGGTAACACTAATAGCACATACTATGGGTAGGGATTTACAACACACCTGGGAAACTGCTTCAAACATAATGGGGACACCTACTAGTGTAAAAATTTTTTTTTAAACAAAATTTTATATTCGTCAAACTTTCGACCTTTAGACAAGCAATTTTTTGACCGAAATGCCATACCGTCGATGCTAGTTTCCATGAACATATGTGGATAACTCGATGACAATGAGGAGGAAATGGTCAAAATTTTGACATCGACACAAATTGACCCCATCGAGGTGGATGGTCCATTCTTCTATTTCTGAAAGGTGGTTCTGATGGATAATTTGATGACTAGAGGCATCAAAAGTTCGACAATAAATCACTATGTAGACAATTCGATGAAAAAAGATTGATGACAGTGATAGTCATAAATTTGACTAATACCTATAGCAAATTTGACCTTTCTCATTGAAATTTAGGTCAAAATTTTATAGTGCTCTTAACCGAGTGGACTTAACCATCTTATGTTATGCCCCATGTCATTCAATAAATGTACATTGTTATCCTATCAACCCCATAGTGAATGTTGGTTGAACAATAACTATTAGTCTTAAATCATCTAACAAGGTCACACCTAACAGTGTGTTTTTAACCTTTAACAGGGTTGGCTCCTCACCGAGCTCACTTCAAAAGAGTGAAAATTATTTTGGGTTACCCGTCCCAGGTAGTTTTTCCCTTAATAGGGTTTCCATGTTAAATCATTGTGTTATGTGTTTCTGTGATGATTTCTTTATTGTCATACTTTACATATTGCATATTTGATTTGATTGGTAGTTACTGTGAGTTAATTAACTAGTAATCGGTAAAGGCACAGACAATTTAAGATTTTTTGTCGCTGAGCTGCAAAATTTGTTGAAATTGTTTTTAAAGTTACATCTTGAGGTTTGGGACTGTAGGATAACTAATCAAACTAATTCACCCCCCCTCTCAGTTATTCTAACAAGGACCATATCTCACAAATAAACTATTGGATTTTTCTGAATTTTGGTAATGTTGATTATAAAAAAAATTATAAAAATCTCACCATAGCGATTGGAGAGAAAATGTTAGGTTCAAAAGTTATGACTGACTATGTACGAGTCTATGCAAAATCTTTAAAAGAGTGAGGTTCCTTCTTTAAAAGCCTAACCGCTTGAAGGGAGATCCGATCACATTGAAGGTTTTCATAGTGTATAGAACCTTTGGATATTCAAGATAGGTCATGTGAAGAATTATGGAAATGTTCAAGAATGGCGACATCATTTTGTGAATTTGCATGATATTTTCTATATGGGCTCACCTTACAGAATGAAATACTTGAAATTTTTAAAAGATAAGTATTTCATGTTTTATTAATGCACATAATTTTTGAGTTTGTAATTCATGCTATACTATTGTTTAGTAAAATCTTGTATGCTTCTATCATTGGTATTTCTAGTCAAGATAGTTTAGTGAACTATTTGTAATCTCTCTCTACCATACCTTCAGGATAGAAGCACAAGATAATTGTATTCAAGGGAGAAAGAACTTGATGTTTGCAAACAAATTACGATTGAGACTAGATGTAAAGGGAGTTTGACATTTCAAAAGAGGTCAAAAAGTTGATAAACTTGAGCTTCAGAGGGAGCAGATGGTTCAGTCAACTTGTGACAATCTTGATCATATTGATCGAGAGGGAGTTCACAATTGAAGGTGAAACAAATCTGAGGTAAACTTGATATAATTGATTATTATACTAATGAATCATGAATGCTTTTAATGGGCCTTTCCCCAGTGTAAATCATGAGGAAGTGATTAATTCCAGATGATTATCACTTGTATTTTCAAAATTTATTAGAAGGTGACAATATTACAATAACTTGATCTTCTATTGTGATAGATATCTTGTGATGACTGAAACAGATCATGATAGATGACATCTTCTATTGTGATAGACATCTTGTGATGGCTGAAATAGATAACAATAGATGGCATCTTTTATTGTGATAAACATATTGTGATGGTTGAAACAGATCATAATAGATGATGTGAATGTTCTTATGGTAAGTTGATGCAGGAGCATCCTGGGTGTAAGAGCAATCTTGCATCACCCAAAAATATTTCTATTTTTATATTCAATAAGGGCTATTTTGTGCAGAGCTGCTATTTATGGAAAGTTACTATTTTTGGTAATTTTTGTATGTGCTCAGAATGATCTGATTTTTTTCTTGGAGGTTCATGTTGGTCATATAAGTCTGCCAGTAAAGTTTCATTGCCAAATAAAGTGTATATTGGAAGATATTGAAGATTTTCGGTATTGGCAGTAGGGTACAGAAACTTTGAACTCAGTTTTGAAGGCTTTAGAGGCCCCGGATGAGGTCAAAAATTTGGGTGACGGGCATTGCACTAGTCAAGCCTGTAGAGTGCTTCGTGGCCTTTCCGAAATGGGGTTATAATAGCCGATCAGGTCAACTGGTGATGACTTATGGTCTTCGGAAGTTGGGCCACCTGAAATGGCGAAAAATAATTTTTTTCAAAATTTATGTTTGGGTTTCAAAGGTTATCTTGAGCCGACTATGATGTAATAAAATGTAAAATAAAATAATTCTAAATTTGGTCGGCCTTATTGGCTAAAATTCTGGAACCTTCCCAGGCGGTGGAAAGTTGCCTATATAAGGAAGGCTGTATTATTGTCTTAGGCAGTTCGGAATAGTTCTGGGTAGTAGATCTGGGTATTGATTCAAGGCTTTGTCCTACAAAATATTGTAAGGGAATGCCCATGTGGCTTTGCATATTGTAATTCTAAAAGTTTGTAATTCCACATTTGTGGAGATAATAAGAAGCCAATTTTCTATTCTTGCATATTACCATTGTTGTTTCTCTATTTCTGTTATGTGTTTGTGTTTTCACTTGATGAAGGGTGCTCCCCTTAATACCACAAACATATAATAGAAATAGAGAAAGTACAACGGTAATATGCAAGAACAGAAAATTGGCTTCTTATTATCTCCACAAATGTGGAATTACAAACTTTTAGAATTACAATATGCAAAGCCACATGGGCATTCCCTTACAATATTCTGTAGGACAAAGCCTCCAATCAATACCCAGATCTACTACCCAGAACTATTCCGAACTACCTAAGACACTAATACAGCCTTCCTTAAATAGACAACTTTCCACCGCCTGGGAAGGTTCCATAATTTTAGCCAATAAGGCCGACCAAACTTAGAATTATTTTATTTTACATTTTATTAGATCATAGTTGGCTCAAGATAACCTTTGAAACCCGAACATAAATTTTGAAGAAAATTATTTTCCGCCATTTCAGGTGGCCCAACTTCCGAAGACCATAAGTCATCACTAGTTGACGTGATTGGCTATTATAACCCCATTTCAGAAATGAAACGAAGCGCTCTACAGGCTTGACTTGCGCAAGCGCCCGTCACCCAAATTTTTGACCTCATTCGGGGCCTCTAAAGCCTTCAAAACTGAGTTCAAAGTTTTTGTACCCTGCTACCAATACCAAAAATTTTCAATATCTTCCAATATACACTTTATCTGGCAATGAAACTTTACTGGCAAACTTATATGACCGACATGAACCTCCAAGAAAGAAATCAGATCATTCTGAGCACATACAAAAATTACCAAAAATAGTAACTTTCCATAAATAGCAGCTCTGCACAAAATAGCCCTTATTGAATATAAAAACAAAAATATTTTTGGGTGATGCAAGATTTCTCTTACACCTAGGATGCTCCTGCATCAGACACCTAGGGTAATTTGAGAAGTGACCCTGTCACGACTCAGGTGTGCAGAGGAAAACCAAGACGGTTAACCTCCACCCTTGTTAGCCATGATGAATCTTCAACAGGTTGTCCTTTCCACTTGACCATATATTCTTCATATGTCTTGTTCCTTGTGCTTCTGCCAACATGACTATACAGTATATCCTCGATCTCCTTAGTGTCTGAACTAGTTGCTGGAATACTCTACTATGCTACTGTGATCTCATCTTCAACACCTCCTTCATGATACTCTGTCAGATCTGAAATGTTAAACACTGGTGAAATATTTAGCTCGGTAGGCAATTCTACCTCATATGCATTTCTTGAATCATGTTTCTTCAGTATCTTACATGGTTCAAACTTCTTCATTTTTAGCTTGTTATATGTACCAACTAGAAACCGCTCCTTCAGCAAATGAACCATGACTTCATCACCAACCTGAAATTCCTTATATCTCCTTTTCTCATCTGCCTTAGCCTTATACTGTGCGTTCATCTTGGTAATATGCTTCCTCACCTCCCCATGGATGTTCTTCAAGTGTTCTGCAAAATCCTCAGCTTCAGCACTACTTATTTCTCCTTTATCTATCTTCCTCAATTCAGATGCATTTCTTGGACTACTTCCATATACAATCTGGAATGGTGATTTACCAGTGCTCCTGTTGACAGAATTATTGTATGCAAATTCCACTTGTGGTAAAATCAAATCCCATCCTGTTGGCTTATCTCCAACCAAACATCTCAGCAAATTTCCCAAACTTCTATTCACCACCTCTATCTGTCCATCAGTCTGTGGATGATGTGATGAACTAAACTTTAAATCTATCTTCAACTTCTTCCACAATGTACGCCAGAAATATCCAACAAACTTAGTATCTCGATCTGAAACTATGGTCTTTGACAAACCATGTAGTCTCACCACTTCTCTAAAAAACAATCCTGCTATATGAATAGCATCATTAGTCTTCTTGCAGGGAATGAAATGTGCCATCTTTGAAAATCTGTCAACTACCACAAAAATTGAATCATGTCCCCACTGAGTCCTCGGTAAACCAAGAACAAAGTCCATACTGATATCCTCCCAAGGCTTCTCCGGTATGGGTAATGGCTGATACAACCCTGTATTCTGCTTCACTCCTTTCACCATCTGACATACTCTGTAACTCTGTACAAACTTCTTCACATCTTGCTGCAATTGTGGCCAATAATAATTCTCACCAACCAAAGAAAAGGTTTTATCACGACCAAAATGTCCAGCCAATCCTCCACTATACTTCTCCTTGATGAGATTCTCCCTCATAGAACTTCATGGAATTCACAACTGACTCCCTCTGAATAGCATATCATCCTGGATGATGAAATCCAACCATTTCATCCTGTCTAGAGTAACAGGTTCTGTACAAGCTTTCCAAGCTTCACCAAAATTAGGATCCTCTGGATACAAATTCTTGAGTTCCTTGAACCCAACCACTTCAATCTACATCTCTGTGAGCAATAGTTGCCTTCTGATAAGAGCATCTGCAACCCTATTAGACTTTTCACTCCTGTGTTTCAAAGCAAATGTATAACTCTGCAAAAAATCAACCTATTTCAAATGCCTTTGATTCAATTTTTCTTGACTATTCAAATATTGCAAAGCTTGATGATCAGTATACAAAACAAACTCCTTAGGAAGCAGATAATGTCTCCACTTCTTTAATGCCTGAACTATAGCATAAAATTTCTGATCATAAATAGAATATTTCCTCTTGGCATCATTTAACTTCTCACTAAAATAAGCAATAGGTTTACCTTCTTGGCTCATAACAGCTCCTATTGCAGTACCACTAGCATCACAATCTACTTGAAACACCTTATTAAAATCTGGAAGTGCTAAAACAGGTTGTTCTGTAACTTTTTGTTTCAATAATTGAAAACTCTTTTCTGCTCCTTTAGTCCACTTAAACTCTTTTCTATCCCCTCTCATTGTTTCAGTCAAGGGTCCACAAATACTGCTAAAATCTCTGATAAACTTTCTGTAAAAGCTAGCTAGACCATGAAAAGATCTTACCTCAGTAGCACTCCTTGGAGTAGGCCATTCAAGGATAGCCTGTACCTTCTTTGGGTCCATTTTTAGACCTTCTGCTAAAACTACAAATCCCAAATACACTAACTCTTTCTTCACAAAACTACACTTCTTCAAATTAATCAACAATTTCCCTTATCTCAACTTCTCAAATACCATACGAATATGCATCATATGCTCATCCAATGTCTTACTAAAGATCAAAATATCATCTAGGTAAATAATGACAAACTTACCCAAAAATTCTTTCAGAACCTCGTTCATGAGCTGCATGAAAGTGCTCGGTGCATTGGTTAGCCCAAAAGGCATGACTAACCACTCATAGAGTCCTTCTTTTGTCTTGAAGGCAGTCTTCCATTCATCTCCTTCTTTGATCTGAATTTGATGATATCCACTCTTCAGATCTATCTTTGAGAAATACACAGCTCCACTCAAACAGTCCATAATATCATCCATTCGTGGCAATGGAAACTTGTACTTGATTGTGATCTTGTTTATTGCTCTAGAATCTGGACACATCCTCCACTCTCCATTCTTCTTTGGTGCTAATACCACTGGTACAGCATAGGGACTCAGACTCTCTCAAATCAATCCTTTCTGTAACAACTCATGTACTTGTCTGTTCAACTCCTCACTTTCTGCAGGTGTCATTCTGTGTGCTGCCTTATTCAGCAAACTCACTCCTGGGATCAAGTCCATTTGATGACTGATCTTCCTGACTGGTGGTAATCCATCAGGCATGTTATCAGACACAATATCCTGAAACTCATTCAATAAATCTACAACTTCTACAGGAACATCTTCTACTTCCTCTTTACCAGCTTTTAGAATTAAAGCAAAACATACATGCTCATGCCTCATACCATCTAGGAAATTTCTTCCATCAACAAAAGTTATCCTTGCATTACCACATACCTTTTCTTCAGTCTCCTTCAATGGTTTTAGCTTATGTTGCACTCCATCCTTTGTCAGGGAATAGGTATTCGCATGACCATCATGTACAGCACATCTGTCAAACTGCCACGGTCTACCCAACAACATATGACATGCATCCATAGAGATGATATCACATAGTACCTCATCTTGGTACCTGTCGATCTTGAACTTTACCAGGCACTGTTCACTGACCATGACCTTGTGGTCATCCTACACCTAGGCAATCTGATATGGATGTAGATGTTTCTATCTCTTGAGCTTCAACTTTGTCACCATCTCTTCTAACACCAAATTGTCAGTGCTTCCACTATCGATAATCACATCACAACATTTACCCTCACACTTGCATCTAGTGCGAAACAGGCTCCTCCTTTGCTTAGGTTCATTCTCACCACTCAATAGGACTCTTCTGTTAATCAATATTTCTCCTCTTTCAGCATCTTCAGAATTTGATGATCTGACATCTTCATCTATATGTGCAACTCTGGCCTGGCCTTCATTTCTCCTGTCTATTCTGCCTTGGCGCTGAGGACATTCAAATGCCCTATGACCTTCTTCTCCACAGTGAAAACATGTTCCACGAAAGCCACCTCTTCCAGATCCTTGTCGTCTTCCTCTTCCTCTTTGATCTCTATTATTCTGATCCTGGAAGTGATTGGAATTATTTCGTCACTGATTCTGACTACTACTGGCCTCATCCTTCTTTTTGGGATCTTCATTTCAGCCACCATATGACCATCCACCAGATCGTCCACCGCGACCTCTTCCATTTTGTCTACTCTCAAACTTTTTGTTTAGCTTTTCTTCTACTTTTAGGGAAAACTGGTATGCCTCTTCAATACTGTTCATTCAAACCAGATTTAGCTCCTCTTGAATGCTTGGCGTTAACCCATTAAGGTATCGGGAAACTTTCTCCTTATTAGCTTCTGCATGGCCTGTTCTGATGAGAAGTTGATAGAACTCCTCTGTATACTCCTGAACAGATCTTCCTGTTTGCTTCAAACTCTGCATTTTCTTCAGTAGGTCAAGCTCATAATCAACAGGAATGAACTGTCACTTCAATTTATGCACCATCCGATCCCATCTCGTGATTTTCTCCTTTCCCTTTCTATTTCACTCCAACTGAATCTCTTTCCATCATATCTTTGCATGACCTTTCAATCTGGCCTTCGCAAATTTGACCCTATCAGGATCCTCAACATCTTCATACTCAAAATATTCCTCACATTCATTGATCCAGTCGATCAATTCTTCTCGGTTAAGATTTCTATAAAATGTAAGAACCTCAATCTTAGGTCTTTTCCCAATCTTAGAAATGGCCCGAAAAAGTCTTTCTTCCTCCTGGTTCACAATTTCAACTTCTCCTTCTTGATATTCTTCTTCGGCTTCATCCTCGCTTTCATCTCTGACATTAAGATTCATTCCTCTGTGAATCTCTTCTTGCAATGCGCGCACTTGTCTCTGCAGCTCTCTAACTTCAGGTGTCACAGCACCAGCTCTTCCACCACATTCTCTTCGTGGAGGTATTTTCGTGATGCACGCTAAAACCCTAACCACGGTCCTGGTGAAAACTACCTCACAGTCGGTGATCTATTTACACACTCAATAAATATTGCCTACCGAGCTAAATATTCAAATATTGCAAAACTCTGATACCACTAGATGGAAGGGTGCTCCCCTTAATACCACAAACACATAACAAAAATAGAGAAACAACAACGGTAATATGCAAGAACAAAAAATTGGCTTCTTATTATCTCCACAAATGTGGAATTACAAACTTTTAGAATTACAATATGCAAAGCCACATGGGCATTCCCTTACAATATTCTGTAGGACAAAGCCTCGAATCAATACCCAGATCTACTACCCAGAACTATTCCGAACTGCCTAAGACAATAATACAGCCTTCCTTATATAGGCAACTTTCCACCGCCTGGGAAGGTTCCAGAATTTTAGCCAATAAGGCCGACCAAACTTAGAATTATTTTATTTTACATTTTATTACATCATAATCAGCTCAAGATAACCTTTGAAACCCGAACATAAATTTTGAAGAAAATTATTTTCCGCCATTTCAGGTGGCCCAACTTTCGAAGACCATAAGTCATCACCAGTTGACCCGATCAGCTATTATAACCCCATTTCGGAAATGCCACGAAGTGCTCTATAGGCTTGACCAGTGCAAGTGCCCGTCACCTAAATTTTTGACCTCATCCGGGGCTTCTAAAGCTTTCAAAACTAAATTCAAAGTTTCTGTACCCTACTGCCAATACCAAAAATCTTCAATATCTTCCAATATACACTTTATCTGGCAATGAAACTTTACTGGCAGACTTATATGACCAACATGAACCTCCAAGAAAGAAATCAGATCATTCTGAGCACATACAAAAATTACCAAAAATAGTAACTTTCCATAAATAGCAGCTCTGCACAAAATAGCCCTTATTGAATATAAAAATAGAAATATTTTTGGGTGATGCAAGATTGCTCTTACACCTAGGATGCTCCTGCATCAGACACCCAGGGTAATTTGAGAAGTGACCCTGTCATGACTTAGGTGTGCAGAGGAAAAATAAGATGTTTAACCTCCACCCTTGTTAGCCATGATGAATCTTCAACAGGTCATCCTTTCCACTTGACCAGATATTCTTCATATGTCCTGTTCCTTGTGCTTCTGCCAACATGACTATCTAGTATATCCTCAATCTCCTTAGTGTCTGAACTAGTTGCTGGAATACTCCACTGTGCTGCTATGATCTCATCTTCAACACCTCCTTCATGATACTCTGTCAGATCTGAAATGTTAAACACTAGTGAAATATTTAGCTCAGTAGGCAATTCTACCTCATATGCATTTCCTGAATCATGTTTCTTTAGTATCTTACATGGTCCAAACTTCTTCATTTTCAGCTTGTTATATGTACCAACTGAAAATTGCTCCTTTCCTAAATGAACCATGACTTCATCACCAACCTGAAATTTCTTATACCTCCTTTTCTCATCTGCCTTAGCCTTATACTATGTGTTCATCTTGGTAATATGCTTCCTCACCTCCCCATGGATGTTCTTCAAGTGTTCTACAAAATCCTCAGCTTCAGCACTACTTATTTCTCCTTTATCTATCTTCCTTAATTCAGATGCATTTCTTGGACTACTTCCATATACAATCTGGAATGGTGATTTACCAGTGCTCCTGTTGACAAAATTATTGTATGAAAATTCTGCCTGTGGTAAAATCAAATCCCATCCTGTTGGCTTATCTCCAACCAAACATCTCAGCAAATTTTCCAAACTTCTATTCACCACCTCTGTCTGTCCATCAATCTGTGGATGATGTGATGAACTGAACTTCAAATCTGTCTTCAACTTCTTCCACAATGTACGCTAGAAATATCCAACAAACTTAGTATCTCGATCTTAAACTATGGTCTTTGGCAAACCATGTATTCTCACCACTTCTTTGAAAAACAATCCTGCTATATGAACATCATCATTAGTCTTCTTGCAGGGAATGAAATGTGCCATCTTTGAAAATTTGTCAACTGCCACAAAAATTGAATCATGTCCCCGCTGAGTCCTCGGTAAACCAAGAACAAAGTCCATACTGATATCCTCCCAAGGCTTCTCCGGTATGGGTAATGGCTGATACAACCTTGTATTCTGCTTCACTCCTTTCACCATCTGACATACTCTGTAACTCTGTACAAACTTCTTCACATCTTGCTGCAATTGTGACCAATAATAATTCTCACCAACCAAAGCAAGGGTTTTATCAGGACCAAAATGTCCAGCCAATCCTCTACTATGCTTCTCCTTGATGAGATTCTCCCTCATAGAACTTCGTGGAATGCACAACTGACTCCCTCTGAATAGCATATCATCTTGGATGATGAAATCCAACCATTTCATCCTATCTAGATTAACAGGTTCTGTACAAGCTTTCCAAGCTTCACCAAAATCAGGATCCTCTGGATACAAATTCTTGAGTTCCTTGAGCCCAACCACTTCAATCTGCATTTCTATGAGCAATAGTTGCCTTCTGCTAAGAGCATCTACAACCCTATTAGACTTTCCACTCCTGTGTTTCAAAGCAAATGTATAACTCTGCAAAAACTCAACCCATTTCAAATGCCTTTGATTCAATTTTTCTTGACTATTCAAATATTGCAAAGCTAAATATTTGAATTGCCTACCGAGCTAAATATTTCACCAGTGTTTAACATTTCATATCTGACAGAGTATCATGAAGGAGGTGTTGAAGATGAGATCACAACAGCACAATAGAGTATTCCAGCAACTAGTTCAGACACTAAGGAGATCGAGGATATACTGGATAGTCGTGTTGGCAGAAGCACAAGGAACAGGACATATGAAGAATATCTGGTCAAGTGGAAAGGATGACCTATTGAAGATTCATCATGGCTAACATGGGTGGAGGTTAACTGTCTTGGTTTTCCTCTGCACACCTGAGTCGTGACAGGGTCACTTCTCAAATTACCCTAGGTATCTGATGCAGGAGCATCCTGGGTGTAAGAGCAATCTTGCATCACCCAAAAATATTTCTATTTTTATATTCAATAAGGGCTATTTTTTGCAGAGCTGCTATTTATGGAAAGTTACTATTTTTGGTAATTTTTGTATATGCTCAGAATGATCTAATTTCTTTCTTGGAGGTTCATGTTGGTCATATAAGTCTACTAGTAAAGTTTCATTGCCAGATAAAGTGTATATTGGAAGATATTGAAGATTTTTGGTATTGGCAGCAAGGTATAGAAACTTTTAACTCAGTTTTGAAGGCTTTAGAGGCCCTGGATGAGGTCAAAAATTTGGGTGATGGGTGCTTGCACGGGTCAAGCCTGTAGAGCGCTTCGTGGCATTTCTGAAATGGGGTTATAATAGCCGATCGGGTCAACTGGTGATGACTTATGGTCTTCGGAAGTTGGGCCACCTGAAATGGCAGAAAATAATTTTTTTCAAAATTTATGTTTGGGTTTCAAAGGTTATCTTGAGCCGACTATGATGTAATAAAATGTAAAATAAAATAATTCTAAGTTTGGTTGGCCTTATTGGCTAAAATTCTGGAACCTTCCCAGGTGGTGGAAAGTTGTCTATATAAAGAAGGCTGTATTATTGTCTTAGGCAGTTCAGAATAGTTCTAGGTAGTAGATCTGGGTATTGATTCGAGGCTTTGTCCTACAGAATATTGTAAGGGAATGCCCATGTGGCTTTGCATATTGTAATTCTAAAAGTTTGTAATTCCACATTTGTGGAGATAATAAGAAGCCAATTTTCTATTCTTGCATATTACCGTTGTTGTTTCTCTATTTCTGTTATGTGTTTGTGGTATTAAGGGGAGCACCCTTCATCATAAGTGCACATTACCTATGAAAATTTATTGAGTACTTGGTGGATATCATGAGACTTGATATTCTGTGGGCCATTACTTTGAGGACTTGGTAAATATCATTAGACTTGATATTTTTCATGCCAATGCCCTTGATATCATGAGATGACATCTTTATGAACTTTTGAGTACTTGGTGGACATCATGAGAATTGATGTTGTTAGGCCATTACTCTAAGCACTTGGTGAATATCTTGAGAGTTTATATTTTGTAGGCCAATGTTGTCAATATCATGAGATGATACCTTTATGAACTCTTGAGTACTTAGGTGAATGCCATGTGTTGACATTCTGATAGGCCAATACTCAAGATATCAAATGGATAGAATCACCGAAGGAGGCAATCG